>CALYLW010001331.1:67500-151618 GCA_944989445.1 Ampullaceana balthica | reverse complement strand
AGATGAAAGTTTGTTTGTTTGTTTCTTTTGTTTGTTTTGTTACTCATAGAATGCCACACCGTTGGACCTAGGTGCTGAAATTTTGCATGGGACCCTCATTTGACCCTCATTAGCTTCATGTTTTAGCTCTTTCAAAGAAATTAAACTCTTTTCTTAAGTAGCAGAATTGATTTAATTAAAATAAAATAATGATTATAAAATATTTTACGATGAATGAAAGGAGCATCACATTTTATTTGAAGATGAATATGTAGTTGTCTCGTTTTTAAAATGTGAAATCTTATATAATTTTGACGATTCAAGATCAAAAGTTACAGTGTATGCAAATATTTATGAAATCAGCCGTTTTTTTCTTTTTTTTTAAAATTTAACATTAACATAATCAAGCACTACATGATCATTTTAAAACTATAATTTAAGACTGGTTATATTTGTTGCTTTTCAAACGCGTGTTAACACTTTGGATTCCTTACCATAAGCGTATCTTATCATTTAGAGACGCTCCTTCTATACAGAAGATTATTATGTCCTACGCTTATCATTGGTTTATATCTAGTTTTGAATTTGTATTAGAGTTTTAAATGTTGATAGTGTTAGTTTCAAATGTTGACAGTGTTGGTTTTAAATGTTGATAGTGTTGGTTTTAAATGTTGATAGTGTTGGTTTTAAGTGTTGATAGAGTTGGTTTTAAGTGTTGATAGAGTTGGTTTTAAATGTTGATAGTGTTAGTTTCAAATGTTGACAGTGTTGGTTTTAAGTGTTGATAGAGTTGGTTTTAAGTGTTGATAGAGTTGGTTTTAAGTGTTGATAGAGTTGGTTTTAAATGTTGATAGTGTTGGTTTTAAATGTTGATAGTGTTGATTTTAAATGTTGATAGTGTTGGTTTTAAGTGTTGATAGAGTTGGTTTTAAGTGTTGATAGAGTTGGTTTTAAATGTTGATAGTGTTGGTTTTAAGTGTTGATAGAGTTGGTTTTAAGTGTTGATAGAGTTGGTTTTAAGTGTTGATAGAGTTGGTTTTAAATGTTGATAGTGTTGGTTTTAAGTGTTGATAGAGTTGGTTTTAAGTGTTGATAGAGTTGGTTTTAAGTGTCGATAGAGTTGGTTTTAAGTGTTGATAGAGTTGGTTTTAAGTGTTGATAGAGTTGGTTTTAAGTGTTGATAGAGTTGGTTTTAAATGTTGATAGTGTTAGTTTTAAGTGTTGATAGAGTTGGTTTTTAATGTTGATAGAGTTGGTTTTAAATGTTGATAGTGTTAGTTTTAAATGTTGATCGTGTTAGTTTTTAAGTGTTGATAGAGTTGGTTTTAAATGTTGATAGTGTTGGTTTTAAGTGTTGATAGAGTTGGTTTTAAGTGTTGATAGAGTTGGTTTTAAGTGTCGATAGAGTTGGTTTTAAGTGTTGATAGAGTTGGTTTTAAGTGTTGATAGAGTTGGTTTTAAGTGTTGATAGAGTTGGTTTTAAATGTTGATAGTGTTAGTTTTAAGTGTTGATAGAGTTGGTTTTTAATGTTGATAGAGTTGGTTTTAAATGTTGATAGTGTTAGTTTTAAATGTTGATCGTGTTAGTTTTTAATGTTGATAGAGTTGGTTTTAAATGTTGATTGTGTTGGTTTTAAATGTTGATAGTGTTCGTTTTTAATGTTGACAGTGCTGGTTTTTAATGTTGATAGTGTTGGTTTTCCTGGTTTCCTCAGCCAACCCATTCCCCACTTTGATTCAAGTTGTCATTTAGTTGTTATGTAGTTGTTATGTGGTTGTTATGTGGTTGTTATGTGGTTGTTATGTGGTTGTTATGTGGTAGTCATGTAGTTGTTATGTGGTTGTTATGTAATTGTCATGTAGTTGTCATGTAGTTATGTAATTGTCATGTAGTTGTAATGTGGTTGTTATGTAATTGTCATGTAGTTGTTATGTGGTTGTTATGTAATTGTTATGTAGTTGTTATGTAGCTGTTATGTGTTTGTTATGTAATTGTCATTTAGTTGTTATGTAGTTGTTATGTAGCTGTTATGTAGTTGTTATGTAGTTGTTATGTAATTGTTATGTAGTTGTTATTTAGTTGTTATGTAGCTGTTATGTGGTTGTTATGTAATTGTTATGTAGTTGTTATGTAGTTGTTATGTAGCTGTTATGTGGTTGTTATGTAATTGTCATGTAGTTGTTATGTAGTTGTTATGTAGCTGTTATGTAGTTGTTATGTAGTTGTCATGTAGTTGTTATGTATTGCCAGTGTTCACGGTTTGAATTACTTTATCTCTGAGGAGGATATGGTTGTCCTCTGTTCCTGTCAGAATGTAACGTATGGACCTGAAGTAACCTTCCCTACCCCATTTAACATGTACACCTTGGTTGTTCAAGATCTCGAGTCCGGCCACAATATACAAACTTGTCAAAAGTAAGGCCAAGAGTTGTGCTAAGACGCTTTCTTCTTGAAATTGTTAGTGGGTTAAAAGTCCTAAGGGGCCGTCCATAAAGTACGTCACGCTAATTTTGACCATTTTTAACTCCCCCCCTCCCCCCTGTCACAAACTGTCACACATCTCGGACCCCCCCCCCTAAAGTATGTCACACTTTCGAACACAAATTTTGTTTTTTATTAACAAAATAATCAAAATTTAAAATAAAACACCGTGACCTCACACATGGCCGGACACCCCCTCCCACTGTCACAAAGTGTCACACTTTCTTACACCCCCTCCCCCCTCTGGAGCGTGACGTACTTTATGGATGGCCCCTAAACTGCATTTATTTTGAGACAGGTTGTATCACGATATCTGTTTCCTAACCTGTGTTTTCTGTTCTTTTTGTTGTATGCTCCCATTGACATTACCTTTAACAGAGTCATCAGGGAACTGATTGGGTGAAGAAACCTGTTAAATGCCGTAAACTTCTACGTTACTGACATTGTCGGTGTTTTTTAGTATTTTGTCAGTCGATATATTCTTTAGCTACACTGTTCCCTTGTTAAATGATTCTACCACGAGGTAAGGACCAATCCATCAGGGTTCCATGATTTATATTTACGCCTTTCAAAAGAAATTAGGCTGGTTTTAAAAAAAAATAATAGGGCGCGATGAGATCAGAGTTTCTTTTGAATACAGTTTAAAGGGAACACAATCCGTGCTTCATAACAGTAGATAAATGCATAGAAAGTGGACAATCCAACATTGGCGAAATCCAATAAGGATGGCCGTACTGTTTTAAGGGTAACACGTAAAAATGAATTGCGCTGATTTAAAAAAATAACAATAATTTGCGCTACTGGAACAAAGGTTTCTTTTGAATGTCTTAAGACGCCACAAAGACAACCGAGCTACAGATAAAGGTTCGAAAATACGACAAGCAACATGGGGTGAAGTCAAACGATGTTTCACACACTTTATTCGGCCTATTCTTTTAACTATTTGGCAGATCAGTGTATATTCTGATATAATTTTAAAATAGGGAAAGTGCCATGATATGTTTATTTCAAAAGCAAAATGAAGATCGCCCTAAACCATGGTTGCCAGTAACATTGAAAATGTATGCCCGGAAAAAACATTCATGCATAATTTAATTCAATACTTTAAAAAAATATTTATTGCCATACTTAAAATAATTAAACATAATGATTTGATTAATACGCGAGGTACACGAAAAAAATGTTCGCAAGTGTTTGAAAAGCTACAACTATAGTCCCTATCGCACTTAAATTACTTTTTAAAAAATAATCAATTCATGTATTGTTTCAACTTTACAATTTAAAAAAACGCTGATTCCATCTATACTTGTGTAGATTGTAACATTAGATAAAAAGTTACTATTCTATCATACATCGTAATAAAAGAAATTATTTTATTATTGTTAATAAAACATCTTTCCTACTTAAGTAATGAGTTTAACTTCTTTGACATAGCTAAAACTCTAATAGAATGTCTATATAGTCATTCAGTCATTTTTTACTATATATCCTCATGTTGTCAAAGGGGTATATTCTGGCCTGGAGGGGTATAATCTGGCCTAGGCCAGTTTAACCCCCGGGGTATATTCTGGCCTAGGCCAGATTATACCCGGGTATATTCTGGCCTAGGCCAGTTTATACCCGGGTATATTCTGGTCGGGGGTTTAATCTGGCCTGTTACACCGGGACAGGTCATAGGCTATGTAGTTTTTTTCTTATATAAAAAACTGACTCATCACTAATTGAATTCTCCAACTTCGCGTGTAGGTAGAAGCATGAAACTTTGGGAAGTTGTTGAGTAGCCTCTCACGACTATCATTTGCGTAAAAAAGTTGCAATTCAGTCATGGGGGCCGGGGGCACAAAGACGTTTTTTTCATTATATGGGCTATATGAAAATTGATAATTAAATATTTTTTTTGCTCGTTACCACCACGGAAGTGTACTTAACAACCACCCAGAGTTTTATGCTTCTAACTACACGGAATTAGTGATCTTTAGGTTCACTTGTGTTAAGTTTAATGACTTTCTTAATAAGTTCGTTAGCTAAAGTTTAAATAGTTAATTTGTTTAGCTTATGTAAACATAAAATTATGTAAACATGAAATGACAACATAGGTCCTAGGCCTTTATATGCATGTCAAGATCATTGATTCTTAACTTTAATAAGTAAGTTTATAGTAATGAGCAAGTTTTATTATGTTGTTGAAAATATTCAAATAGTTATTTGTTAAGTATGTATGTGTATGCAACGATTTACTTTCTTCTTATTTTTTTGTATTTCTCTTGATTAACTTCATTTAGTGCCCTCCCCTTTTCTATACTAATAAAAGCCTAAGCCCCCTCTCACTAATGGTCCAACTTCCCATTTGACTAAAAGTCTGTAAAATTTACGAATCATACTAAAAACAATTAAGCACGACTGAACTCTGAACTAAAAGTAATGAGTAAAAATCGCCCTTTATCTAATTTCCAGAAACAAAAACAGGAATTTTTTTTTACAAAATATAATGTCTTATCTGAAAACGGGAATCAAAAAAGAATTGAATCCCTTGGTGAAACAGCAACATATAAGATTTTGGAATCCATCGCTAAATGGGACCGTTTTGTAGAAAGGGACAAAAGTGAAAAAATTATAGTCAATTTTTAGTCAATTAAAGTTAATTTAAAGGTGGGCGCTTAAAATGAAGTCTTATAATGCAGTACTGCTCCAAAAATAAATTTTATACTTGTTTATAGTTTTTATTAATTAGTGTTTTAATATGGAAATGATATATAATGCTTTTATATATTTGTCTCTATGTTTTACGATTTAAATTTACGGCTTTTATGTAATAGGTATAATTTTAAAAAGGAATTCAAGTATGTTTTGGACCATGTTTCCCGATGGGTCATTTTACCTTTTTTCTTTTATGTTTTATCAGCGCATTAAAGACTACACGAGTTTCATTCCGAATGTAATCTCTTGATACGTTGAATCTATAGCAATGAGAAATGTTTGTTTGCAGGATTTTAAATTAAATTAATGCCCTTTTTAAGTCATTTTTTTATTGCAAGCTTTTTAAATAAGACTGAGTTAGTTTCTTTAAATTCTTTTTGAAACTTCATTAGTAAATGTAATGAAGTTTCTAAAAGAATTTGAAGAAACTAAATCAGTCTTATTTAAAAAGCTTGCAATAAAATTTGCGCACCGTTTTTAGTCAATTTAAAGGCGGGCGCTTAAAATGAAGTCTTGTAATGCAGTACTGCTCCAAAAATAAATTGTATACTTTTTGATAGTCTTTATTTATTAGTGTTTTAATATGGAAATGATATATAATGCTTTTTTATATTTGTCTCTATGTTATACGATTTAAATTTACGGCTTTTATGTAATAGGTATAATTTTAAAAAGGAATTCAAGTATGTTTTGGACCATGTTTCCCGATGGGACATCATAGTTTGTAAATTATATTTCAAACACCAGATTTAGTTTCTGAAAAATAAATAAATTATTTACGAAATAGGAAAAAAAGATGCTATGTTTGACTAAACATCTATTTTTAAAATGGCTTTTGTTATTCCGCAACAGCGTAATGACCATGGCATATTCAATTCGCCGCCCAACTTAATTAATTGCTTATAGGTTCACTTGTATTGAGTTTAATATGCTTATGTTTATAAGTCCGGTAGAAAGGTTTAAATTGTAAATTTATAGAGCTTATGTAATAAAAAAAACACAGCATTGGTCGTAGGCTTTTATATGCATGTAATATTCATTGATGATTAACTTTAATAATTAAATTTAAGGGATTGAGCAAGTAAAATAAGCAAGAAAAATTAATATAGAACACGCAACAAATTTTAAGAAAAACAAACGTATAGTTCCTCTAAATTACGATTAAGCTTTTTTGACTTGGGCAATTTCTTTCCACATAAAATACCCTCACATAATTAGTATTTGTTTAAATTAAAATTTGAGTCATTAGAAACAACATAATAAAACTCTTAATTTAAAAATAAATACCATACATCGTGTGACAAATGTAATGAAATAGTGTTAACAGATCTATAATATCAAGAAAGTATTTGTATAAAAGGCCACTGTTTTGTACCGCAAGGCCAAAACAAATATGAATGTTATTATAATAAAATTACACTGCTCACTTTTAGATGCGTACACGAAAAGGTGCGCACCGTAATTTGACAATAAAAGATTTTTGAAAGCGCACAGCTAAAAATAAAGTATTGTAAAAAATAACGCACCAAAATGAACTCGTTTTGAATGCCCGCATGAAGCTGTTCAATATCGAAATGAGAATTTATTTTGTCTTTATTTGGCTCTACATTTTCTGATTATGGGCCCCCTTACCCTAGGGGTGGTCACCTGGGGTTGAAACATAGCCTACGACCTGTCTAGGGTCGAATGAGAGCCCCATGCAAAATTTCAGCATCCTGGGTCCAACGGTGTGGATTTCCATTGGTAACAAACAAACACACAAACAAACAAACACACAAACTTTCATCTTTATATATTAGATTACTATTACTAATACTTTAATTGGAAATGCGTAAAATGCTTAATGAAGAACCGTATTTTAATGAAAAACACAAATTATGTGTGCTACTTTAATGCAATAAAAACAAAATAAATTACATTTTTAATAACTTACCTTACAATAATTTACTGAAAACTGAAACGGTAATATAAATTACTACTTGCAAGTTAAACACAATATTTGAACCACCATGCCTTGTAGGTACGTGTTCGCGCATCATTCTGCGAAGTCGACATTCCACATAAACTGTCGTGGCACACATTATTCGGCCCGGCAGCGTTGTGTTTTTTTGGGTAGTTTTCTTATAACGGCGTCATCTGTGACTTATACCGCTTAGTTTTCCTAACAAATTGATACGTTTTTGTAGCGATTAAAAATTTTTGAACGGTTTTGCGTTAGTTATAATATCCACTATGTAATCAAACAAATGTTTTGCGAATCCGTTAATTAAGACTCGAAAGTACGAATATTTTTGTTTCACCTTGGTTTTCCCCCTTCAAAGGAAAAAGGGCGGTTGTCGGTATTGGTTGTACTTTTCAAATGCCCACAAATGCTGCCCCTAATTGAGTGCCGCCCGGGGCGGACCACCCTCACCGCCCCCCTCCTAGCTACGCCACTGTCTGTGTGAAAATAAAAATTTAAAAAAAAACAACTCGCGTGACAAGTTGCACAGTATCCAATTTTTGTTAAAATATTTTACAAAATTCGCTATGCGGTAATTCTAAACTGCTGCTTGGAGTCGATCAGGTATCTACGCGGCCGCGGAGCTTAAAGGGAACATTGTCCCCCCACCCTGAAATCACACTTTTTCCACATGATAATCTTTTATACACCGCCGAACGTATCTTTTTGCTGATATCTTTTAGCTTAATTGTCTTGCTGTTCCTTATACCATATTTATACAGTTGTTTAAATTGTAAAATTTCAAGTATGTTTCAAAGAAACTGAAAGGAAATGAATTATTTAAGGAGCGGTATGATTTTTTAACCAACGTTAAAATTTTTAAACACAAATTTTAAATGTATTAACCAATTCTTTTTTTTTATCTCTTTCTCTCTCTCTTGGCATCTCCATTGATGTATAGGTGAGTACAACATTTCAATCGTTTTAATTATTGTTGTGGATTTATTATTTTTTTAATTATTTTTTTTTGTATATATTTTTTTTTAATCGTAATAACGCTCCAACACTGATTTTATGTGATTTTTTTTTAAATTTCGTTTTATTTATTTAATTAATTTTTTTTTAAAGTATAAAGGGACGCAACTTTATATAATCTGTTAATAGCAGCATACCCTATAGCCTCCCCTTGCCTAGCAGATGAGTTGTTTCTTTGAACCCCACTTTCAACTTGGAAGTAGAACGAATACTTACAACATAGATAATAAATCATTTGGATTTTTTTTTAAATTCATCATTTCAAAATATACGTTTCTTTAACTTTTGAAATGACACTTTATTTCACGAAAGAAACAAAGAACACTTTACTGTTTTAAATTTTAGAATAAGTGTTCAATCTCCCCTCACCCCACTCTCACCCTCTTTCGGCCCCTCTTACCCTCTTTCGGCCCCTCTCACCCTCTTTCGCCCCTCTCACCCTCTTTCGGCCCTCTCACCCTCTTTCGGCCCCCTCTCACCCTCTTTCGGCCCCTCTCACCCTCTTTCGGCCCCTTTCACCCTCTTTCGGCCCCTCTCACCCTCTTTCGGCCCCCTCTCACCCTCTTTCGGCCCCCTCTCACCCTCTTTCGGCCCCTCTCACCCTCTTTCGGCCCCTCTCACCCTATTTCGGCCCCCTCTCACCCTCTTTCGGCCCCTCTCACCCTCTTTCGGCCCCTCTCACCCTCTTTCGGCCCCTCTCACCCTCTTTCGGCCCCTCTCACCCTCTTTCGGCCCCCTCTCACCCTCTTTCGGCCCCTCTCACCCTCTTTCGGCCCCTATCACCCTCTTTCGGCCCATCTCACTCTCTTTCGGCCCCTCTCACCCTCTTTCGGCCCCCTCTCACCCTCTTTCAGCCCCCTCTCACCCTCTTTCCGCCCCTCTCATCCTCTTTCGGCCCCTCTCACCCTCTTTCGGCCCCCTCTCACCCTCTTTCGGCCCCCTCTCACCCTCTTTCCGCCCCTCTCATCCTCTTTCGGCCCCTCTCACCCTCTTTCGGCCCCCTTTCACCCTCTTTCGGCCCCCTCTCACCCTCTTTCGGCCCCTCTCACCCTCTTTCGGCCCCTCTCACCCTCTTTCGGCCCATCTCACCCTCTTTCGGCCCCCTCTCACCCTCTTTCGGCCCCCTCTCACCCTCTTTCGGCCCCTCTCACCCACACTCACTCACCAAATATCTAAAAAGATGAAACTTATAATTTTGAAATCCTTAAAAAAGCAAAAACATTTTATTATCGACAGCCCGTGTGTTGTTCAATTAGCTAATTATTTTGTTTACACTACTATTATTCTCAAGAAACCAATTGTTTGTATAGTTTTACTTTGATTTTCCTTTATTTTTCTTATGACTTCGATTAAGTTTTTTAAATTTTCCATTCCAGCAAATCTTTACATGAATTGCATTTTATATTTTTCATTCACTAAATTCTTAAGTTAAACTTTATATGGAATATTATCATGGGTCAGTAAACGCTCATCCAATCGTTTATTTCTCACATCGATTGTTCTCTTTTGTTATGGTGACATTCAAATTTCATGTTTAAAAAGTGAAGTGGAAATTTATCGAGTTACGCATGGGGTTAAGGAAATTGGATTTTACTATTTATCTTTTTATTTAGGATAGTATTTAAGACAAGGTAAATTATCGCTTGAAAGACAACAAAACTTCTGAGAAAATCAGGCGAAGTTACCAAAATTACCAAACCAAATGAGTTTTGTTGTTTAAAACAAGGACTACATTTCTTAAAAATCTTCAATGTTAGTCCGTCTTCACTGTCGCCGTAAGTTAACTAACGAGATATTGAAAAAAGGGGACTGAATCCGTGTATAGCCATACACGATTTAATTTGTGATTTCTCTTTCTTGGATTATGTCTGCGAGCCCGGATGTAATGTGAATTATCCCTCCTTTCACCCCCCCCCCAACCACACTTTTTTTCCCCCGTTTAAACACACCCATAGCATTCGTTGTAAATACAAAAACGTCAGTTTTAAAATCATAGAAAAACACCAAAAAAATGTTATCAGTTAAAAAGAATTGAATATATATAGCATCAATAGAACATTTACTACTTCTCTATCTCCGCCTTCCCCCCCCCTTTTCTCTCTCTCTCTCTCTCTCTCTCTTTCTTTCTTTCCCTCCGTCCATAGTTTTCTCTGAATCAATAATGAGAGATGTGTCTTTGACTCAGCTGAATTTCTCTTTCCTTCTCTCTTTCTCACCCACCCTTCTCCTCCTTACGCTTCCTCCGTATTGATATATTCTCACCTCACGCTTTCTTGTGTCACAATATCACAATTCATTTTATCACAGACATTTCGTTTTAAATTTTCACAGCGTCAGTGTGCATGTGTTTATGTGTGTATGTGTGGGAGTTGTCTATGTGTCTGTTTATGTGTGTGTGGCTGGGTGGTCGGATGGGTGTGTGTGTGTGTATGTGCGGGTGGGTGGATGGGTGAGTGAGCGTGTGGTTGGTCTGTGTGTTGCCTGCTCCTGTTCCACTTCGGAATTATCACGCCAACAGCCCTGCAGCCGCCGTCCTGGTATTTAAAGTTTTGTCCTGTAACTGACCCAGCAGTACGAGTACAGTTCCCGGATAACCCGGAAACATTTCCAACAGGCGAGTGTGTGTGTGTTCCAACCAATCTCAGTCAGCGGTTACCGACCTGCTGCTACAACCTTACCCCAGGTTAACCAGCAGCTCTCACAGTTCACTTGTATCTGTATCAATAACTTAGCAATTCTTTATTCTCAAAGACTTTTTATTTTAAAGCTGAATAATATCTAGGGATTGAATTATTGTATTACAAATCAATAATCGGGTTTGCCGTTTAAACCTGAAAGATCACATGTGACCTCTGACCTCAACTCTATTGACCCCCTGCTACCTCTGAAAACGAAAAGTTCACAACGAATTCTATTTCGGTTTGAGAGATAATATATCGCCATTGGCTAGAAAACCTTGCCTGCCTCTACGAGTACATCAAACACTCTGCAAATCAATTATTAAATATTTAATAACATATGAAAATCGTTAATTGCATGCATTTGCATACCCTACAGTTATATATATATATATCTTAAACTGCCTTCAGACGATTTCATTTTTAACCGATTCTTACCTCTCTTCTGAACAACTTACCTCGTCCAATCTTAACTGAAAACTTCGTACATTCTTTTAACAGCTAGCCTCGTCCACAATTTCAACAGCCAAACTCTTTGTAACCACTACACTACAGAGCAATTCCTTACTTTCATATAACTAATCACACAAAAAATAACGTTGAATTTCCATTTTACCATCACTAACTAAACTGAATATTTTTTTTTCACGTTTTTTTTGAATTACGAGTTTGTTCAGAGATTTTGAACAACATATCCACGAAATCAGTTCAACAGCTTGATGAATATATTAAAACTTTTTTTAAAAGGATTTTTTTGAACAAACTGAGAACCCTTGAACCGGCCCAGGCACTCACACTGTTCTGTTCGACCAATATAAAAATAGAAATAAAATATATTTCTTAATGGGATTACCTTGTTGTATGAGATACCGGGAGACCTTGATATTCTCAGTATCGTTTGCCAGTTCTCTAAATAAACTACGAGCGGGAATCACTCTTGCCTAATCACAACATATGCTCAGTTATCTCGCTTACATTTCCCCTTGTACGATGCACATTCTGGTGGTGTGTGTGGTCCTTTTATCTTTTCTAGAATATACTAGAGATTCTATCCGGTTGCTATGACTAGAAAATTTTATAAGATAGTCGACACTCGCAAACCCACATTGACCTATTCTTACATTAACCTATTCTTACATTAACCTATTCTTACATTAACCTCTTCTTACATTAACCTATTCTTACATTAACCTATTTTTAAATTACCCTATTCTTACATTAACCTATTCTTACATTAACCTATTCTTACCCACATTAACCTATTCTTACATTGACCTATTATAACTCACACTAACCTTATTTTATCTAACAATAAACTACTCTAACATACTTTTCATTGATAAATTTTTACCTTTTTATCATAAAATGACAATGTTTGAGCATTTTCTGTCTTTTATTTTTAAATTTGTATTAACTGATTTTTTTTTAAATATCCATTTTTACTGCATGATCATGTGTGTGCGTTCAATTATATTTGTGTATGAGTGTATGTGTTATTGTTTGTCGATCGTAACCTACAAGGACCACTATCATCATATTAGTCCTGTACTAAGGCAGTCACCTGTGTCCTTTGGGGACCTGCTATCTATACTCGTGTCCGAAATGTGGCCGCACATTTCGGACAAGAGATGGATGGGAAGCCATCAGGGGGGGGGGTGTTCAAACACGATCCTTTCAGGCATGTCGTCTGGACTTGGCAGCCTGTTGTCTGTTAGCCTCACAGTCTGCTGCGCCGTTCCATATCATAAGACGAAAGGAGATTCGGTTGATGGCTGCTGCCTCCCAGCAGTCATGCACAATGTCGAGGGTCCTTGCTTGGTACGGTATTAAGCGTATCCTTGTGGCGCCTACGATGACCTCCACGGGCCGCCTCTGTCCATCAGTAAACTCGCCATTGAAAAAAAAGCCTCATTTGTGAGCCGATGGTCCAGTATGCGCTAGACATGTCCCGCTCAACGTAGGTGGCTCTCCAAGATGTTTGTGTTAATACTAGTGTGTGTGTGTGTAAAATAAACTACACATCACAATCTGAACCGGGCTATAAAATTTAGCCAACGGAACATTTTTTCCCGACGATATTGGCAACATTCGCTGAAAACACGAATGTGACACGTGATCAAATCAAAAGGAAAAAAAAACCACCTAAAAACCTTTCATCAACTCTTCGCTTCACACGATAACACTTTTTAATCCACCGCCTCACCTTTCACGCGTTCGTAAAAAAATGGAACAGCTCAACTTTTACCTGGCACACTATAGAGATAAAACCTGAGAGGCGAATATCTCCTGCCCATGTTGTGGAGATTGGTGTTAACGCCGTGAACATTAGGTGTAGTGGGTCTCACACGAGAGGATGGGTTCTCAGACTGTCCCAACAACAGATGCAGGGCAAAATATCATCAATGGTTCTAAAACAGCCAAGATGGGGTAGGGGAGGGTAAATACGTATTCGGTAGTCTGACTCCCGTGACGTCTTACACTTATCGTGGGTGTCAAGCAAATGTAGTGGGTCCTACCAATCCGCGCCCTTAGCAGCTGGTATGTAATCACCGTAGAGCTTGGCAGCAAGAACCCTGATGATAGAGACAACGTCGAACAAATCACAAATTAGATAGACGGTGGTAATGGGGGGGGGAGCGGGGGTGAATGTGATTCTTCCGAGGGACGGAATTTTTGACCACCTGAGAGTTAGTTGTAGAAAGTGGAGCATAAAGTACTTGGCACGTCTCTGTTGACAGTAACCTTACCAGCTGGCAGTAACCATACCGTTGGCAGTAGCCATACCGGTTGACAGTAGCCATACCAGTTTGCAGTAACCATACCAGTTGACAGTAACAATCCCGGTTAACAGAAAACATACCGGTGGGAAGTAACTTTTGTATTTATGTGAACGTATTAGTACCGACGAAGGCTTTGGCCATAACTTCTGCACCTGTATTCGTCTATTTATGTAGCATTTATTGTTGTATGCACAAAAATTGTCGGTATCCATTTACTCTATTACAAATTTCTTATCGGCTTTGTACCGCAAAGCCAACTAAAAAAAATGTTAATAATGTAACGTATTATAAGAAACTGACAGCTAAATTTAAAATGCGTACACGAAAATATTTGCACTATCATATGACAATAAAAAAATTTGAAAGGGCATTGCTCAAAATAAAGTCTTGAAAAAACACTGAACTAAAAAAAAATCTTTTTGAACGTCCCTCTAAGAGTCTAAGTCGTTCAATATGGAAATTATATTACATTTTTTATCTTTTTGTTTCTACGACTTTTACGACTTTTGAATTTACGCCGTTCAGACAAAGGGGTCACTTACAAAAGCTACATTAAAACTACCTGCAGGTTAAAAGGAACTGTCAAATAAAATTTTGTCTCGGTCCATTGTTTGGTTTCCTCGTGATATCGTAAAAAAATGTTGAAACAAACATGCAAACACATAAACATACAAACATACCAAGAAACACCAATTAAGCTATATATATATATATATATAACAAATGTAAAGAAACAACAACCTATAATAAATTATTTCATATAAACATAACATACTCTCAAACGCATTTTTTTATTTACATCTAACCTCCGACATGAAATGTTTTTTTCTAATATCGATATAAAAATACTTTAAGATTGTTGGTTTTTTTGCTTCTTTGTTTTTATAGCAACGCTTAACATGGCCTCAAAGTAAGATCAGCCAGTGAAATCAAATGTTGCTACCTCGAGGGCGATACTGGCACACAGTTTAGAACGAACTACGGACAAATCTTCGAACTAAGTACTTCAACGTCCAGAAGCACATTTTGGATTACGCTAAGGGTTTAACTTTTATATATTTTTAATTCACAACTGGTGGTCCATCACATCCTAACAAAAACAAAATAATTAAAAACACCCAAACTAATTTCTCTTTTTTTAATGTTAAGATCTTAAAGGGCCGAAATGTGATCTTAATAAAAAATAAACAAAAATAATAACGTGCAGAAGCGTAGCTGGGTTTTCCGCGCCCTTGGCTAATTTATTTTTGGCACCCTTGACAAATGAATATTTAAAAAATCTAAAATGTAGCAAAATAATAAATTTGCAAAAGTTGAAGGATTAGCCCTCGATGCGAAGTCGTTGATTGTGCGTCCACAATAAATAATCATATTACGTTGTATTTTTTTTTCAAAGAAGACTTTTATCTCCTTTCCAAATTTGATCTTTCTCTAAAGATGTGTGTCTCTGTTTTTTACTCTTGTTTGTTTGAGACACGCCGTATTCCCTTGCTTCCTGCATCTGTAAGTTAAAAGGCGATATGTATCTGGTGTAATCACACAGGGCATACGGGCTATCTGCGTCTGATGGGTACAACATAACAGTTATTGGCACATCCGTGTGCTTCGCATATTGAGATTTCTCGCCCCCCCCCGTCCAATATCCCAGGGTAAGCAAGCGATAGTGTATCTCTCTGTTCCTGGAGTTTTATAGCCGTGGATCCCAGAGGTTAGCTTGCCACCCTCGTCTGACTCGCAAGGAGATCCTTTCTCAATAGCCTTGTAATGTAAAAGGGGGGAGGGGGGGAGTATAGGTCTGTAGATGTTGTTTATATTTTCAAATAAAGGTGTTTGGTTTTTATCTAACATAAGACATTTCATTGCAGTTGTAAAAACCTATAGCTCTGTAGATGGTATGAATATTTTCAAATAAAGGTCTGGGTTTGTATTAAGTGTAAGACAGTTCATTGCAGTTGTAAAAATGTATATGTATGTATGTAGAGTTTTTTTTTATATATTTGCAAATACATGTCTTTGTTTTTATCTAACGTAAGACTATTCATTTCAGTTGTACAAAAGTATAGTTTGTATATGTTATTTATATTTTCAAATAAATGTCTTGGTTTTTATCTAACGCTAGACAGTTCATTGCAGTTGAACAAACATATAGGTTGTATTTGTTATTTATATTTTCAAATAAAGGTCTTGGTTTGTATCTAGTGGAAGACAGTTCATTGTAGTTGTATACAAACGGAACATTTTTAATTTGCGTACTTTGTGAAAATATTGTACCGTGTATGTGGAACGCAAAAAAAAAGTTATATGATCGTGTATTGTATAACAAATTGTGTTGTGAGTGTTCAGTAAAAGATGAATGTTTTCGTATGGGATATGGACATCAATGTATGTGTGTTTTAATGCACCTATGTGTACTTGTGTAAGATATTTTAATGCAATGCACCCTTAATCTCGAGTGACTTCACAGACTGTATGTACAAATAATTTACATTATATCTTCCAAAACAAGCAATTAATACCAATTTTATAGACTTGATCATTTCTAAGACCGGAAAACGTCATAAACCATTCGGTCATTGTGCTATTTTTAGATTCAGGTCAAACATTTTCAGAAAGGTCCATTACAACAGTGTATTTTGATACATTGATATCACTAAAAACAATCTTCTAGGTGCAATTTTTTGTGCAAAAAATATGTCTTTACACTTATTTTTGCAGCCGAAAAAAGTATTAAAATGTCGAAGACTTAAAACTTTAATAAATAAGCCTTAACATATTTTAAATTATTTAAAGATGAGTGTAAGCGTTCGTTCGATAGTCGTAACTACGGTAAACACTAGTCATAGCGTAGTCAATTATTAACATAGATGTATTTTAATATTGTTTTCCTTGGTCCTTGCCTTATAAAACTATATGCCTTGGTATTTATTAGTAATAAACTTACACTAAGATTATGACTTTAATTATAATTACATCATAGTATGAAAGAATAAACGTCATGAACGAACGAGCAACTAGAACTAGTTACTACTAACTTATTACTAGAGCCTCAGTCAAAGCAGACGCAGAGTCACTAATAATTATAATCCATTTACATAATTCATGCTCGCAAGGACGTTCCATTTCGCATAATATAATATTACATAATATAACAATCTATTGATATTTTAATTTTTAAAAAAAGCCTAAGCATTTATTTAAGATGAGTGAAAGTGTAAGCGGTCGTTCAATAGTCGCAGCCAGCCGTGCCACTAGTACTAGTACTAGTGCTAACAAACTTATATTTAATATAAATTGTTTTCGTTGGTTCATATAAATTATATATGCCTTAGTATTTATTAGTAATAAACTTACACTAAGATTATGACTTTAATTATAATTACATCATTAGTTTTAGAAGTAAATCGTATGAATGAATAAAATTCTCGGACGATTGAGCGAATGAACTAAAAATAAAAAAGCATAGTCTGTATATTTACATATTAATATTAAATTCACTCTCGCAAGGAAGCTCTATTTCGCATTATATAATATATCAAATAATATGACTTTATATTTTTCTTTAAAATTCTATAAAATCAAGGTTTTGAACAAGTTTTAGATAATTTCAATGAGCGCATTCCCTCTAATAGTTATGAATAAATATTAACTACTTGACCTTACCGCACCTCAGGCGGTGACCTAGTTATAGATCGAGTCTATTATTAGACTTCCGGTAAATAATGACCAACCCTATTCCTTATTTATTTTAACTTTATTTATAACGTTTGAATCTTTCTTTTAAATAATTGTATCTTTTTTCCATTCTTTTTTTTTCGTCAAAAACGTTTCACAGGAGTCTTATATTCCTTCTGTCACTTGCATACGTTTTACAGGAGTCTTATATTCCTTCTGTCCCTTTCATACGTTTCGTTGCATAAAAAAAATCGGCAGTCCTCTTATAGTTATTATAATTGTACCCTAGACACGGGTATCGAGCCGAACCCCGTGTCATAAATTAAAATAACGATTTTGAAACATTCGGCCCACCCCCCACCCCCTTGGCGTGACACTGATACAATTTCAGTATCGATGGCAAGTGGCGACGCTGGTAAAAAAATGAAACCTTTTCAAATTCCCGAAACGTCTCAGCTGTTTCCATCTTTCGGGATTAGTTTTCAGTTGCCGTTCTTGTTTTTACAGTTTTACATTAGCCACTTGCAGAGCATGTTTTGTAGTTGTCTCATCCATTTATTCTGTTATCCAATTTGTGACGGTGACTTTAGCGTGGGGGAATTTTTATTTTTTTTAAAAACCGGCACAGTGCAAAAGTTAAATGTTGGTGTAGTTTTGTACGGAGCCGTATTTCCCAGCGTGCTCGAAACTGTAACCGGATATCAGCCTAACAACGGCCTGTAATCGTCAAGCTGTGTCAGCAGATTGTTCCATTGCACCGCATGTTTAAAATAAAAAAGGCATTTATTGAATCCAAGGGGGAAGGCAATGAGGCGGCGTAGGGCCGATACAACTGCATGAGAAACGCAGCCAAGCGGGGTCGGGACGTGAAATAATGCCATTCTCTTTGCCAAACAAAAACTTCAGACATGGTCTCTTAGTATTAAATTAAATACAAAAAAAAATATTTTCTGGGGTAAAGAAAATGGCTGTATTATATGAAAAATTTGCCTTAAATAAATAAAAGTAAAAAAAGATTTTTTAAAACCACGTTTTTATAAGTGGACTAAAAAGAAGAAAATAATTTAAAACGTATAACTTCAAGTACTTTTATTAAATATGACTAAAAACGTTGGGCGGGTGTTTGGTATGAAAGTTAAAGATTTATAATTTAGAAGGCAAGAGAGAGATCTATAAATTAGAAAATGAGTGAACTGCATATGATAAACCTCATAAGCACCCGCTCCACGTTTTAGTCATATTAAATCAAAGTAATTAAACTTAAAACGTTGTAAATTATTTTCTTCTTTTTAGTCCACTTATAAAAACGTGTTTTTTTTAATTCGTCTTTTACTTTTATTTATTTTATTCTTTGTAAGTCCACTAATTTTAAATCTTTTTTTTTACCTCTATTTATTTTACCAAACATCTCATCAGCGCCCGCCCAACGGCGATGAGGTCACGGGGTGAACTCGGCACGTGAAATTGAACTACAGCAGACGGATATAGATGCTTATATAGAGATAAACTAAAAAATGTAATAATTTAATTGTGGTACATTTGATCGATCTGAAATTTCGACACCATGCATTGTCATCCAAGATCTATCTGTGGTAAAATTTTGAGCTCTCTTGGACCATTCGAAGTGGTTTAATTTTAATTTAGCACATTTGAAAAACTGCGGACAGACAGACATGAAAACAAGTTAATAAAAAGGTGGTAAATAAATAGAAGTAAAATAAAGAATTTTTAAAACCCACGTTTTTATAAGCGGACTAAAAAGAAGAAAAAATTTTTTTTTACAGAATTGCGAAGGAAAATCTTTTTTTCTGGATTGATAAAAATTTCAAAATTATATGCTCAAGTGCTATGATGTAATATGACTAAAAATGTGGGCGGGCTTCATTGAGGTTTGTGACTTAGAGCCTTATCTTTCACAGACCAGCAGGTGGACATTGTGATATAGAGCCTTATCTTTCATAGACAAACAGATGGACATGGTGTCTTAGAGCCCTATCTTTCACTGACCAACAGGTGGACATTGTGACTTAGAGCCCTATCTTTCACAGACCAACAGGGGCCCTGTGTTTTGCACCTTGTGAGGCCCGATATGACGACGGTTATTTAGCATTGTTCAGCACTTCATGACGCCGTTTGTATGGTCCAGTACTACTCAATTGACGATCCTTGTTTCCAAGTTAATTACCAAAAATCAATGACGAAGATCCTTATCACTTCTCGTGATGCAGACGGCTGTGACGTCACTATTGACCCCCCCCCCACTAGGATGTCAGTAAAGATGTCCCCCCGTCCGCACCTCCACCCACCCCCAAGCTATAAACTCAGTAATCTAATGATCCAAAAACGGGTCCTATCGCCGCCTGTGTCTCCCGCAACCGTGATTAACACACACAATTACCGTAGGATTTGTAGCCGCTGATTGAAATGCGGTGAGGATAATTCCGTTCCTTTAAACCTGGCTTTGTCGCCGAATGCAGTGGTTTTAAATTACGTGAATGACACTAACGTTGCAGAACCAGACAGATTTTTTGTTGCCTGTCTATCGTAATCCTGTACGCCATGTTCAGTGAAATTCATGTATGTTCACTACACCCAGCATCTATCAAATAGGGGTAGAAGGTTCAATAGAGTCTGCTGTACTACGGTCCGTCTGCAATTCGAGGTATTAACAGTTAATTAGGTCACTTGTAAAACTGTTTGATTTTAATAATCTCATAGTTCCCGTGATAATATAAATTTTTGTTTTAAGTCCTCCCCCCCCACTTGAGACTATCTCCCTTTGCTGCGCGACCCATTAGAATTACCGCCCCTTCTAAACAAGCCGTTTAGACTTTCCATATAAACTGTTTAGAATGTCTTATCTTTCTCAAGGCCCTCTTAACAAAGCCTTTGGACCAGAACCAATGCTCCCTCTTAGGTTTGTTGATCAGTGTGCAAAGTTTAAAAAACGTGTGCGCAAAGTTGCACAGCATCAATATAGTGTGCAACATTTTACTAAATGTGCTGCCCTGTAATCGAAAACTGCTGCGCGGCATCGGTCAGATATCTGCGCGGCCGCGGAGCCGCGCAGCTTAAAGGGAACATTGGCCAGAACCGTTCCTGGACCAACCCGTCTTCCGACAGCCCACCTTATTGGTCATGTCAACCTGTGAAACAACCCCCACTGTCAACCTCTTGTCCAGTCAGCCCCGTGCTCGTAAAGTCACCTTATGTCCAGTAAGCCCCGTGCTCGTAAAGTCACCTCTTGTCCAGTTAGCCCCGTGCTCGTACAGTCACCTCTTGTCCAGTAAGCCCCGTGCTCGTACAGTCACATCTTGTCCAGTCAGCCCCGTGCTCGTACAGTCACCTCTTGTCCAGTAAGCCCCGTGCTCGTACAGTCACATCTTGTCCAGTAAGCCCAATTCTCGTATTGACCCCCCCCCCTAGATCTCAGCGTGCTCCAATCAACTTTTATTCTCAGCTTATCCCTTGTCCTGTACGCACTTGGCGACGTAATACGTTTCACATTCATTTTGTTTACTATCCCTCGGGTGTTCGTTCTGATCACTCATCATCAACCGTGGCGATTCTCTGTAATAATCAAATTACTTCCAGGAAATATTCTATTTGATGCTCTATACAAAGAACAAGATGAAGAAGAAGAAAAAAAGAGACTTGTATATTTTTTACATTAGAAAAAAAAACTCAAAGTGTTTGCATTGTCTGAAGTGGTTTTCTTAAAAAGAAATATAACGCCTTTGTTCTCAGGACAGTGGAATGACACAAACGTAGCCACACCAAAATGTCGTTGTGTAATTTTGATTAAGGTTATTTTTTTTCTCTTTCTTACCTCACATGTATTTCCCTTTCATCTCGAAGTGATTAGTTGTAACGAGTCAGTGAATCTCGTGCCCATTCGGGATTGACATAGCGCACCACTTGGGACAATCACAATGCGCACCACTTGGGACCAAAATAATGGGCACCGCTTGGGACAAGCACAATGGGCACCGCTTGGTACAAGCACAATGGGCACCGCTTGGGACAAACACAATGGGCACCGCTTGGGACAAACACAATGGCCACCGTTTGGGACAAACATAATGGGCACCACTTGGGACAAACATAATGGGCGCCACTTGGGACAAACACAATGGGCACCCACTAGGTAGAAACGCCATCAACTCTGTACACCTTTGGGCATTAACACCATTGGGCATTAAAACCACATGGGACTACCATGGCCTGGTGTTCGATCCTTTTCAGTCATAGACAGCTAAAAACTGAAATAACTTTCTTAAGATATTTGATGTCAACATTTGATTGTTGTGTTCACCTTGTCTTCCTTAACATTAACGCCCAACAGCTCTTTGACAAACAAACAAAAGAAACGTAGGATCCACAAATTAGCTTGTGTACACTTGTAGTTCATGTACACATTAGCTTGTGTACACTTGTAGTTCATGTACACATTAGCTTTTGTACACTTGTAGTTCATGTACACATTAGCTTTTGTACACTTGTAGTTCATGTACACATTAGCTTTTGTACACTTGTAGTTCATGTATACATTAGCTTTTGTACACTTGTAGTTATGTACACATTAGCTTTACTTCATTTGTAGTTTGTCACATTAGCTTATGTACACTTGTAGGTTACGTACACATTAGCTTATGTACACTTGTAGTTCATGTACACATTAGTTTCTGTACACTTGTAGTTCATGTACACATTAGCTTTTGTATACTTGTAGTTCATGTACACATTAGTTTCTGTACACTTTGTAGTTCATGTGCACTTAAGCTTTTGTACACGTGTAGTTATGTACACATTAGCTTATGTATACTTGCAGTTTATGTACACATCATATTACGTACACATGTAGGTTATGTACACGTTAGCTTGTGTACTCTTGAAGTTTACGTGCACTTTTTTGATGTAGTCGCAGCTAGAACACTTTGAATTGAGCTAATCGACTTCACTTGATTTTTAGCTTCAAAGGTTTCAATAGTTTTTAGTTCGGATGTTTTGGCTGCTATTGTTGAACGAGTGAATGGTGCGGAAAATATGCCCGATTTTTTTTAAAATTATTTTTTGAAAAGGAATTTTTTTCCAATTTGTTTTTCTTTTAAATGTAAGACTCCAAAATATTAAAAGTAATTTTTTAAAAATAAATAAAAATAAAAAGGTTGTTAAATATATCTTTTCACCTGCAAGTCCAAGCAATAGTGTCCGAAAGTAAACTCACAAATAACTACATCATCCCCAATAGTAACACTATTTCCCGTCGGAACGAGAAAACAATAGTTAACTATATTTGATAATGGTAATTGCCTTTGGCCTCATAATTTCTGCCTCATTTAATTGCTTGCAAGGAAACCTCCAACCCAACAATTAGACTGGCTTTAATTACTTGATGCATTTTGACGTCAGTTGTATTGAACTAAATGCCTTGTTTCGTGTGTATGTGTGTGTGTGTGTGTGTGTGAGTTTTGTAAGGTCGCTTTTGTGGTTGAGGCGTATTTTTTAACAGAACCCCTTAACGGTCCATTAATTATGTCAGTAAACATGGAGAGAAGTTAATGTGAAGTGCGGTGGAATCCAACAAAATGGACCGATTTCCTCTTAGTTTAATTGCAGTGCAAAGCACGGCGTTTTTTTTTAATTGTTTGTATTTTTTGGTCTTTTAAATTTAATTTTATTTATTCTCTTTTTCTTTTTAACAACTTTTGCGTTTGTTGTTTGCGTATGCATTGAAGGAAGACTTAGAGAGTAATTGGAAACTTCATGAAAAATAGACGAACAAAAGACAGCCGAAAAAAGGAGAGACTAAAAGAACATCCATTATCTGGATAATCAAAGATGGTCAAAGACATCTACGTCATTTCAGGTAACAAGGGAAGGAGATACATTCAATGGTCTATTCATCTGTTGCGGCCAAATTCAACCGCATTGGTTGCAGGAGTAATCGGATGTTGATGAGGTTTGGGGTGGGGGGAAAAAGGGGGGGGTCAGGGAGGTTGGGAGGTGCACAGGTTCATGTTTGTTGGCTGTGAGCAGACACCTGGAGTAGATATCTGGAGCAGAGAGGTGCAGATACCAGAAGTAGATATCTGGAGCAGAGAGAGGCAGATACCAGAAGCCGATATCTGGAGCAGAGAGGGGCAGATACCAGAAGCCGATATCTGGAGCGGAGAGGGACAGATACCAGAAGCCGATATCTGGAGCAGACACCTGAAGCAGATATCTGGAGCAGACACCAGGAGCAGACACCAGGGGCAGATACCTGGAGCACATACCTGGAGCAGGAGCAGTGGACCCATTAACAGTCATGTGAATGTTTTTCGTGTGTTCAGATTTGTTCACGGTTGTCTATTTCTTGTCTACGCATCATCCTGTTTTAAAATAAAATATTATTTATATACGCATACAATTTTAAAATAAAGTATCATTTGTATACGCATACACTTTTAAAATAATATACGCATACAGTTTTAAAATAATATACGCATACAGTTTTAAAATAATATACGCATACAGTTTTAATATAAAACATCATTTATATACGCATAAAGTTTTACAATAAAATATCATTTATATACGCATAGAGTTTTAAAATAATATACGCATACAGTTTTAACATAAAATATCATTTATATACCCATACACTTTTAAACCAACAAAAGGTTAGGAAATTTTTTAGACAACTAATGAATTTTAAAAATGTAAAAAAAAACAAGTTTTTCACTATAAATCCTTTATATACGAGACATAACTAAAAGATGTTCATTACAATACGCAGCGCAAGACAATACAAAAATACAAATTTTAGTTATGTCTCATAAAACATGTTTAATATAATGCGCACCGATCGGGAATATATTTTTTACAAGGATTGTCAATATAATACGCACTTAATTGTGCGACAGGAAAGGTTGTTCAATATAATACGCACCACGACACTCTAGCACAAAATTAAAATGCTATATAGAGATAAATAAAGATAATCTAAAAATTCTTGAATTACGATACATTCAATCTTTCTGAAATTTTGATACATCGTTTTTATCATCGGCATGAGTCTGCCTGCAAAATTTCAGCTCGCTAGCTTACAAGAAATTGGGTTAAAAATCGATCCAAAGTTTTTTCGGCAAACAATCAAGCAAGGGCTCAGACCACACAAGTTAATATAACGAATTTAAATAAAAATGGAGATAATGATTGCTATATATATTTCACAAGGAAGCTTTTTGAAAACATTATAGAGATAAACTCTTGTTTGGGGAAGACAAACTTATGGTTGAGGCACACAAACCCATGGTTGAGGGAGACAAACAGGTGGATGGGGGCAGACAAAACCATGGGTAAGGGAGACAAAACCTTGTTTGAGGGAGACAAACCCATGGTTGAGGGTGACAAACCCATGATTAAGGGAGACACTTAAATGGCTAATGGAGACAATATAATGAGTTAAGAAGACAGCTCCATTAGAAACCCATCGCATCGGTTGGCGACTGGGACTTCATTAACTTTTTGCGCAACTTTTTTGCGACGCCCGCTGCTTTGGAGTTTTACCATAATTTGAAGTTGCTAGGATCGAGCAGTTTCGCGATGAGTGTGTGTGTGAATAGATGTGTGAATCTGAGTGTGTGTGGGTGAGTGTGTGTGAATGAATGTATGTGAGTGAGTGTGTGTGAGTGAGTGTGAGTGCAGACCTATTTGTACTCACTTGGAACACACATAATCATAAAATCATATTTTTTTCGCGGGGTCTTTGCTTGTATATTTCTCATCGACATTTGGTGTGTGTAGTATTATTGGGTTAAAACATGAGATTGACGAATGCTTGGGTCGAGGAAGCTACGTTTCTGATATCTTCATGGGGACGTTATAAAGGAAAGGACATTTGATAGGCAAAGTCACTAATTAGATTGACAGACGCAATGTAGCTTGCGGGAAACACTGTGTCCACTGAACAAGTCCTCAAAACATAGAGAGGGAAAAAAATAACATATTGTAACAGTGTAGATTACTTCTTTTTTGGTTTTAGGGTCAGGCTTCTAGACAATGCCAGTCCTTGTGGAGTGTCGGGCTAAAGAATTAAGTGCGTGCGAAGATTTTGGAAAATTTTCAAGTCGGTCTGCGTTTAAAGCTAATGCTAATACTAGAAACAAATAACAATGCAGACCATAGAGATGTTTCCGCCTAGCTGTAGCCTATTGAAGTCTAATACTGATAATAAGGAACAATGCAGACCATAAAGCTGTATTAGCCCAGCTCTAGTCTATTTAAGTAACAAAGAACAATGCCGACCACGCAGATGTATTCGCCCGGCTGTACTCTTCTTGTTCATAGTCTCATTATGTTCATTAGGAATTTACACGGCATTTTCTTGAGGCGTCCAAAACAACAATTTTCTTTATTTTCCCCCTTTTCTTCCTGTTATTACTATTAGTGCGGAGGTGGTTTGTAGAGGAAAGGTTTAAACGGCGGGGGAGAGGGCGGGGAAATCATGCGTTTCACTGTGTATTGTGGGAGGAGGGGAGGGGAAGACAAAATAGCCAGAGGGATTATATACTTTTATACAGAGGGATTATACACTTTTATACAGAGGGATTATACACTTTTATACAGAGGGATTATACACTTTTATACAAAGGGATTATACACTTTTATACAAAGGGATTATACACTTTTATACAAAGGGATTATATACTTTTATTTTATGCAACATAGTTTTGGAAAAATTATTTGGGTCTCTTTCCCTTGCCTATTCATTTCAAAAATATTGCACAACATTAAAGACGTGGCAAATAACAAACAAATTAAGGGTGTACCGGATTTCGGCTCCGGCTCTGGCAAATCAGGAATCCGGCCATTTTTACAAACCCGGCTATGGCCCCGGCCGGATTTCATTTCATAAAACCAGCTCCATCCGGATTTTAAAAATTTGAATCCGGTACAGCCCTACAAATTATACACGCCCCCGAACAATGAAAATGTCTTACACCTTATTGATGTTGTAAGCCAGTGCTTCTCAAAGTGGTGGTCCGCGGACCGGTGCTGGTCCGTGGGCCATCCGATGCCAGTCCTCAGAAGTTACCAAGAAAGGACATTTCGCTACAGGGGAAAATAGTTCACCGGTCCCTGGTGCAATGGAAAAAAGTCATGCCGGTCCGCAATACTAAAAAGTTTGAGAAGCACTTTTGTAAGCGTCGGCTTTTTAGTATGAAGTCTGCTTTAAATAGTTTATGATGAAGTGTTTTGTAAGATAATAACAATCGCCTCTGTGGGTTGCATTGGAAAATAGTCTTGTGATCAATGCATTGACAACAGCCGTCATCTTGCTTAAAAGAAATAGAGTCAAAGTTGATCTACATTCAACGAGATGAGGAGGCGCGGCCTACGGGAAACAGTGGTGGCTACCGTCATGGGCGGATCACTAGGTGGGTAAGCTTAATTGTAGTCCTTGCCCTTCATATTTTGCAACAAGAAGACTAAACATTTTACACGAATCGTTTAACTCATGAGGTGAAAATTATTTTTTAACAAAGGAAATTTTTTAAACAAGACTGCAGCAGTTGAATCTATCTGGCGTCCCTAAACGCCACTGAAACGTATCGCATCAACCTTTTTTTCTATGGTAACGCCCCTGCCTGCATGCGATAAGGCTATGCCGTATGAACATTTTGGATTGATCAAAGCATTCGTTTTTGTTTATAGAAATCCCTGGCGATGCACTGCTGGCCTTGAATTAACTCCCTTACCACGTCTCTACTGGCGTGACACGAGAGCCATGTAACAACTCGAGACTATTAGCTGGGGGCCAAGTGTGCACTTTGCTGCAAATTCTTGTGGGTTACTGTTCCCGTCGGTTCCACGTGAACTCTTAGCGTCGGTGCCCGTGAACTCTTAGCGTGAATGCCCGTGAACTCTTAGCGTGGATGCCCATGAACTCTTAGCGTGAATGCCCGTGAACTCTTAGCGTGGATGCCCATGAACTCTTAGCGTGGATGCCCCTGAACTATTAGCGTAGATGCCCGTGAACTCTTAGCGTGAATGCCCATGAACTCTTAGCTTGGATGCCCATGAACTCTTAGCGTGAATGCCCGTGAACTCTTAGCGTGGATGCCCATGAACTCTTAGCGTGGATGCCCCGTGAACTATTAGCGTAGATGCCCGTGAACTCTTAGCGTGAATGCCCATGAACTCTTAGCTTGGATGCCCATGAACTCTTAGCGTGGATGCCCGTGAACTCTTAGCGTGGATGCCCGTGAACTCTTAGCGTGGATGCCCGTGAACTCTTAGCGTGGATGCCCGTGAACTCTTAGCGTGGATGCCCGTGAACTCTTAGCCTGGATGCCCGTGAACTCTTAGCGTGGATGCCCGTGAACTCTTAGCGTGGATGCCCGTGAACTCTTAGCGTGGATGCCCGTGAACTCTTAGCGTGGATGCCCGTGAACTCTTAGCGTGGATGCACGTGAACTCTTAGCGTGGATGCCCGTGAACTCTAAGCGTGGATGCCCGTGAACTCTTAGCGTTAATGCCCATGAACTCTTAGCGTGGATGCCCATGAACTCTAAGCGTGGCTGCCCGTGAACTCTTAGCGTGGAAGCCCGTGAACTCTTAGCGTGGATGCCCATGAACTCTTACCGTGAATGCCCGTGAACTCTTAGCGTGGATGCCCATGAACTTTTAGCGTGGATGCCCGTGAACTCTTAGCATAGATGCAGTGAACTCTTGGGTCAGTGCCCGTTAACTCTTAGTGTCGGTGCCCGTAAACTCTTAGCATCGGTGCCCGTGAACTCTTTGCATGGTTGCCCGTAAACTCCTAATGTCGGTACCCCTGAACTCTTAACGTCGGTTCCCATTCTTAACCGCTGATCTTCTAGGAAGTGTTTTTGTTTTCCGTCTGTAAATCCAGTGTTTACATTTCGCCTTCGTTCAAAAGTTTACAAAAACATAATTGCAAACGTGAAGTTTGTTTATCTATTAAACAAAATAGACTATTTTTTATTTAGGTTATTAAATTCTTCATATTTTTTTAAAAATAAATTTAAAATATTTAGATTATTTTTAGATTTATTTTTATTTTTTATTAGTTAATACAAATATGTGTACAGCATTATATTTTGTTTAAAGTGTAATTCTATCATTACTTTCATTTAGAAACACAATTAATTTCGTATCTTTTAGAGTACTTTTTTTTAGATTCTCAGCCCCTAGCTTCCTGCGTGATTCTTTATATCCTGTACTTAAGTGTTTTAATTATGGAAACTCTAGTTCAAGAGTGCGAGTCATAGACGCTGACCATTCAATGGACACACTATTACAAGAGTGCGTGTCATAGACGCTGACCATTCAATGGACACACTAGTTCAAGATTGCGAGTCATAGACGCTGATAAGGAGTCAAAATTTCTCAAAGACTTTTTACGACTCCCAGAAACTAAGAGGACCATCTGTTTTTGGCTGAAAGTCCCGCCAAAATCTCTCACGTCTGCTCGCCTCGCCCATTGTCTCGGCTCTCTGCATCTGCATTCAGACATCTCGGCCGAACGTCATCCGAGAGCGGTGGTCATCTCGTGGTCACTCGTGGTCAGTCATGGTCTGGCGACACCTAAGAGCCAGGACGTGGCGATGGGTGGGTGTAGGAGAAAGGGGACGGAGCGAGTAATGTGATGGTGTGTTTTTTAAGGTTACGTTACACCTCAGGCTACGTCAGGATATGCCGGCACTTGAGCGATTAGATTTTAGTGAATCTGCATTCTTAGCTGCAAAGCTTCAAGCTTAACTATACCACATGAGTTATGTGTGAGACTGATGAACAATGATAATAAAAACAACCAGTAAAGCCAAAGTTTTTTACCATAAATCCCTTATATATGAGACATAACTGGTGAATGTTCATTCTCTTTTGGGTCGAGCCGTTAGGCTCTTAGGACCCGGTTCATTTTATCGCATGCGAGCCTCATCAAGCGGACATCGCCATAGAGGTACTCCTCTGTAGGGCGAGCCTCATCAAGCGGGCATCGCCATAGAAGTACTCCTCTGTAGTGCGAGCCCCATCAAGCGGGCATCGCCATAGAGGTACTCCTCTGCAGGTACCGTGACTTCTCCTTCCAAATCCCCGCACAGCTCGGGGCACTCTTCGAGTACTTGGGAGACATAACTATTAGTTTTGATTATGTTCAGTACAATACGCACTGCGCGACAAACCGTGACACACCCTTGTGACATCTCGAGTGCTGGAGTAAAACTCCTGTGACCCGTGGAGATCAACTATAGCAGACGGCTACACATGCTGCATAGAGATACATAGAGATAAACTAAAACTTTATTAATTTAATTACGGTACATTTGATCGATCTGAAATTTTGATACAATGCATTGTTAGGTAACGCAAGTCTATGTGCAAAATTTCAGCTCGATAGGATCATGGGAAGTGGGTTATTAAATCCCTTATATTAACTTCGCGGCCGTCTCATCATCTCATGGGCGGGCGGAAAAACAAAAGTCAAAAATGACCCACTTCCCGTGATCCGATCGAGCTGAAATTTGACACACGGACCCGTTTTTACGGGTTTGTTTTATTTTTGGACGTTTTTTACCTGGTCGGGCGGAAGCACAAGACTGTGAAGTTAATATAAAGGATTTTTACACGCTTTTATTTAAGTCACACTGCTTGTATGTTGTATCCGTCCATCTATCCCTACGTCAAATCTTGTAACGTAAAATTAAACCACTTGTGATGGTCCTAGAGATCTCAAAATTTTACCACAGATAGATCTTGGATGACACAGCATAGAATCAAAATTTCAGATCGATTGAATGTACGTAATTAAATTAATGCATTTTTAATTTATGTCTATATTATCACTCACATCAGTGAACCATAACTCAATTCGCCCTAGAGGGATACAAGTAATTCCAATGTATTGATGTCAGAAGTGGTTTGTAAAGAGATTTTATTATATGTTTAAAAAGAGCGAAGAGTGGTCAGATGTGCTGGTCATTGCCGTATCGTGAACAAATTTCATTTGGGGAAACTTTTTTCCTTTAATACATAAATTTGTGATTTATCTTTTTAATAATCTATCTTCTTACCACTATCACATGTTAGTTATTGACAATGAAGTTTGACTAATTAAATTGAATTGATAGGGTCGAAAAATTGATTAAAAATTTGTTGATTCTAAAAAGTAGAAAATAAAATATTTAAAAATCTTTTTTTTTAAAAAGGGACACGCTTTTATTTACATATAGAAAGTGCACTAAAAAGAAGAAAATACATTTTTTTTCTATGATAACAGGTGAAATGACTGAACCTATCCACTGCACATAAAAGCGTGGGGCGCTCATCAAAACTCTCTATCATGTACAAGGCTGCGAAACATAAATACACATTTCTATGCATATTAATAAACCTTAAAAGTTTCAAAACTTTGATCATACTTCATATACATGTTACTATCATATTAATTAGAAATATTTATCTATATGCAAAAGAATAGTTGCAAAGAGAAATGGTTCGTAATGGGCGCCCCACGCTTTTATGTGCAGTGGATAGGTTCAGTCATTTCACCTGTTATCATAGGAAATGTGCATTTTCTTCTTTTTAGTGCACTTTCTATATGTAAATAAAGGCGTGTCCTTTTTAAAAAGATATTTTTAAAATATTGTTTTAAAAATTGTCAAGGATTGGTTAGTGGCCTTGGGCATTGATTCCACCAAAAATGTTAACACAAAAAAAATGTAATGCATTTTTTTCTTACTGACACTCTTTGACTACGACACTGTTCAGAATATCTATCTTTGGAATATATATTTTTGGAATATGCTTTTTTTTCTAGCTGCTTTCATGTCCCTCTTCATGCCAATTCTCCATATTTGAGGTCTTTGGGGATGCGACCCCGGCTCATGCTTTGTACATGTCCTAGACTTCTTAGGAATAGAGTCACCTTTGGAATATTTATCTTTGGAATATTTATCTTTGGAATATTTATCTTTGGAATATTTATCTTTGGAATATTTATCTTTGGAATATTTATCTTTGGAATATTTATCTTTGGAATATTTATCTTTGGAATATTTATCTATGGAAAAAATAAATACATTACATCAAGAAGTCACTAATAATGAGGATGACAACAAAGTCTCAGCAGCAGATGCTTGTCACCACCAGGCAAAGTCTAGAGGTCAAGGTCAAAAAATTGAGGTTAAGTTACACCGACTTGAAGAACTCACCAATGACGTCTGCTTACACGGTTGAAGAGTGCTGTTGTCACACCAGATGTCACATCCAGCTCTCAATCAATCCTAAAGGTTACGTTAAAGCACAGAGGTAGTGCAGCGTAATTTGACAGCGTTGTCATAGTGTCGTCACGCAAGAATGGAGTCTGCTCAAGACGCTCATGAAAGTACAACATTAAAAGGTGATATTTGGAAAGCAAATAATTGAATGTCGTCAAACTGTTACTATCTTTTTTTTTCTCTATTTATTTATCCTTTTCTCCACCCTCCCTCTCTTTCTCTCTCTCTCTCTCTCTCTCTCTCTCTCTCTCTCTCTCACTCTCTCTCTCTCTCTGATTATATCCATATCTCTCTATATCTTGCTGTCTGTCTCCCCCCTCTTCCCTATTTCTCTCCCCTTCTCTCCCCCCTCTCTTTCTCTCTCTCTCTCTCTCTCTCTGTCACTCTCAGTAACTATTTCTCGATCTCTCTATGTCTCTCTGCCCCTCTCTCTTTCTCAATCCCTCTTCCTCTCTTTCACCCTCTTTCTCTCTCTCTTTCTCTCTCTTTGTCTCTTCCCTCTCTATTACTCCCTATCTTCCTCTCTACCTCTCTCTCTGACTCTCTCAGTCCCTCTCTCTCACTTTTTCTCTGTCTCTCTCAGTCCTCCCCCCCCCTGTCTCTCCTCTCTCAAAACCTATAACGTCAATAATCCATTATACATCCCTGACCAACCAAATTATGACACATGACACCAATGGGCTACCGTACTCACGTTTCGTTCCGCTCCCCCAGTTCCAAAAATCTGCTGTCCACCCGGATGGTCGACTCACTCACGGAGCCCCGCAGTCCTTCACGCTCTCTGGCAGTCTGTCTATCTGTGATCAGCTTGGGTCGTCACACTCAAAACTGCTGTTGTGTAACAAACTGTTTCTAGTGTAACAGATCTATTCTGTATCAAACTGTTTTTTGCGCATCAACACTGCTTCTGTTCGTCGTGTCAGGAAGTCAAAATACGAGACGTATTCCTGCAACGCATGTGTTAAAATAGATACAAAAATGTGTGGAGACTCTCGCGAATATTCGCCGGCTAAAGTGTTTGTCAGGAAATTGTGATATTATATTTGTATAAAGGCAAGGTATTTGTGCAAGGTATTTGTGCAAGGAATTTGTGGTTACAGATTTGTGAGTTTTAGGTGTTCTGTAAGTGGGTGTGAATTACACGTGTTTCCTTGTCTTTAAGATTGTCTATGTCAATTTGTGGCAACTTTTGCGTCTTTATTTTGTCATTTTGAGTCGATCCAAAATAACTAGATATTGCAATGATAAACAAAGTAACAAAATATGGTAAATATAATCCAAATAACTAGATTTGGCCGGGGGGGGGGATAAATAAGCCACGAGTGTGTTGTTGTTGATGTTTGTTAGTGGGGCCGTCCTTAAAGTACGTCACGCTCCAGAGGGGGAGGGGGTGTAAGAAAGTGTGCGTTTGTGACTGGGGCGGGGGTGTGTCCGGCCATGTGTGACGTCACGGTGTTTTATATTAAATTTTAATTACTTTGTTAATACAAAAAATTGATTTTTGTTCGAAAGTGTGTCGCACTTTAGAGGGAGGTTACAAGATTTGTGACAATTTGTGACGGGGGGGATGGGGGAGTTTTAAAAAATGGTAAAAAATAGCGTGACATACTTTATGGACGGCCCCTGTTTAGTATTTGAAACAATGAAACATTTGATATATCTATCATTAAATGTTCCCGTTTGCGTTTATTATAATTTCCAGACACCATTTGGTTAATCTTATTTTTTTAAAATTGTATTAATGTATAATACAGGTGCCGTGTTTACTAATTATGTCTTGAAAAATATCCCCAAACACCTCTTTCATGCCCTCCACTGCCGATAGACTAACATGGTGTCTTTTGAAAATTAAAGCGTAGCCTGTATACAATTTTTTACTAGAAGTCTAAAAAAAATATAGAAGATATTTTGTTTAAAGAAAAGACAAAAGAAAGAAACATATTTTACGTAATGCGTCACCACCCTACCTTTTTTTTTAATTTTCAAGTCCGTTCACACAAATAATAAGATTTTTTTAAAAGTAGTTGTTTTTTTTAAAATTTATTAAATAAGCGTTTAGTAAGCTTTCATTAATGGTAGCTAACTACGTCAATAATTCTCATTTATATCTCTTTCAGTCTCTCTCTCTCTCTCTCTCTCTCTCTCTCTCTCTCTCTCTCTCTCTCTCTCTCTCTCTCTCTCTCTCTCTCTCTGTCTCTCTCTTTCTCTCTCTCTCTTACTCTCTCTGTCTCTCTCTTTCTATCTACCACTCTCTCCTATCTCAAACCCCTATAACGTGACCGCCCCCGAAAATATGCCTTGACCCACCGGATTATGACACGTGACCTATTACCTAGAAATGACTGATGTCACCGATTTCACGCTGTCTCATTTTTTGTAGGACAATTGAAATTCTGTTGATATCAAATATTACGGTTATATAATGGAACGTCCAAATCTCGAATGTAACAACACAAATTTTAAAGCAAACCAAGTACTCATATATATATATATGTGTTGAATCATTTTTAACACTAAAATGATTTGATATTAAATTTGCGTTAACAGGAAATTGTTGTGATGTTGAAAGAAACGATAAATTTGGGTGCGGAATCTCATACCATTCACGTAAAAAATGTGAAATCATGCCGTCTTAACTTCGAATAGACATTGTGAGTTGACACTGGACGAGGGGGTGGGGGTAGCGTAACACAACAAACCCCCTTCCCCCCCCTCCCCCAACCGCCCAGCTTCAATCTTGCACGCGACAATCACCGGCGCCCTGTAAATCAACACGTTTGTTTTTCTCGATTTGGTGGTGAGTGTTGGGTGGTGAGTGTTGGTGTGGTGAGTGTTTGGTGGTGAGTGTTTGGCGGTGAGTGTTTGTTGGTGAGTGTTTGTTGGTGAGTGTTTGGTGGTGAGTGTTTGTTGGTGAGTGTTTGTTGGTGAGTGTTTGGTGGTGAGTGTTTGTTGGTGAGTGTTTGGTGGTGAGTGTTTGGTGGTGAGTGTTTGTTGGTGAGTGTTTGTTGGTGAGTGTTTGGTGGTGAGTGTTTGGTGGTGAGTGTTTGGTGGTGAGTGTTTGTTGGTGAGTGTTTGTTGGTGAGTGTTTGGTGGTGAGTGTTTGTTGGTGAGTGTTTGGTGGTGAGTGTTTGGTGGTGAGTGTTTGGTGGTGAGTGTTTGTTGGTGAGGGTTTGGTGGTGAGTGTTTGGCGGTGAGTGTTTGTTGGTGAGTGTTTGGTGGTGAGTGTTTGTTGGTGAGGGTTTGGTGGTGAGTGTTTGGTGGTGAGTGTTTGGTGGTGAGTGTTTGTTGGTGAGGGTTTGGTGGTGAGTGTTTGGCGGTGAGTGTTTGTTGGTGAGTGTTTGGTGGTGAGTGTTTGGTGGTGAGTGTTTGGTGGTGAGTGTTTGGCGGTGAGTGTTTGTGGGTGAGTGTTTGGTGGTGAGTGTTTGGTGGTGAGTGTTTGGTGGTGAGTGTTTGGTGGTGAGTGTTTGGTGGTGTGTGTTTGGTGGTGTGTGTTTGTTGGTGAGTGTTTGGTGGTGAGTGTTTGGTGGTGTGTGTTTGGTGGTGAGTGTTTGGTGGTGAGTGTTTGGTGGTGTGTGTTTGGTGGTGAGTGTTTGGTGGTGAGTGTTTGGTGGTGAGTGTTTGGTTGTGTGTGTTTGGTGGTGAGTGTTTGGTGGTGTGTGTTTGGTGGTGAGTGTTTGGTGGTGAGTGTTTGGTGATGAGTGTTTGGTGGTGAGTGTTTGTTGGTGAGTGTTTGGTGGTGTGTGTTTGGTGGTGTGTGTTTGGTGGTGAGTGTTTGGTGGTGAGTGTTTGGTGGTGAGTGTTTGGTGGTGTGTGTTTGGTGGTGAGTGTTTGGTGGTGAGTGTTTGGTGGTGAGTGTTTGGTGGTGTGTGTTTGGTGGTGAGTGTTTGGTGGTGTGTGTTTGGTGATGAGTGTTTGATGGTTTATGTTTGATGTGAGTGTTTGTTGGTGAGTGTTTGGTGATGAGTGTTTGGTGGTGTGTGTTTGGTGGTGAGTGTTTGGTGGTGAGTGTTTGGCGGTGAGTGTTGGGTGGTGAGTGGTTGGTGGTGAGTGTTTAGTGGTGAGTGTTTGGTGGTGTGTGTTTGGTGGTGTGTGTTTGGTGGTGTGTGTTTGGTGGTGTGTGTTTGTTGGTGAGTGTTTGGTGGTGAGTGTTTGGTGGTGTGTTTTTGGTGGTGAGTGTTTGGTGGTGAGTGTTTGGTGGTGAGTGTTTGGTGGTGTGTGTTTGGTGGTGAGTGTTTGGTGGTGAGTGTTTGGTGGTGAGTGTTTGGTGGTGTGTGTTTGTTGGTGTGTGTTTGTTGGTGTGTGTTTGTTGGTGTGTGTTTGGTGGTGTGTGTTTGGTGGTGAGTGTTTGGTGGTGAGTGTTTGGTGGTGAGTGTTTGGTGGTGTGTGTTTGTTGGTGTGTGTTTGTTGGTGTGTGTTTGTTGGTGTGTGTTTGGTGGTGTGTGTTTGGTGGTGAGTGTTTGGTGGTGAGTGTTTGGTGGTGAGTGTTTGGTGGTGTGTGTTTGTTGGTGTGTGTTTGGTGGTGTGTGTTTGGTGGTGAGTGTTTGGTGGTGAGTGTTTGGTGATGAGTGTTTGGTGGTGTGTGTTTGGTGGTGTGTGTTTGGTGGTGAGTGTTTGATGGTTTATGTTTGATGTGAGTGTTGGCGGTGTTTGGTGGTATGTGTTTTGTGGTGAGTGTTTGGTGGTGTGTGTTTTGTGGTGAGTGTTTTGTGGTGAGTGTTTGGTGGTGAGTGTTTGGTTGTGTGTGTTTGGTGGTGAGTGTTTTGTGGTGAGTGTTTGGTGGTGTGTGTTTGGTGGTGAGTGTTTGGTGGTAAGTGTTTGGTGGTGAGTGTTTGGTTGTGTGTGTTTGGTGGTGAGTGTTTGGTGGTGTGTGTTTGGTGGTGAGTGTTTGGTGGTGAGTGTTTGGTGGTGAGTGTTTGGTTGTGTGTGTTTGGTGGTGAGTGTTTGGTGGTGTGTGTTTGGTGGTGAGTGTTTGGTGGTGAGTGTTTGGTGATGAGTGTTTGGTGGTGAGTGTTTGTTGGTGAGTGTTTGGTGGTGTGTGTTTGGTGGTGTGTGTTTGGTGGTGAGTGTTTGGTGGTGAGTGTTTGGTGGTGAGTGTTTGGTGGTGTGTGTTTGGTGGTGAGTGTTTGGTGGTGAGTGTTTGGTGGTGAGTGTTTGGTGGTGTGTGTTTGGTGGTGAGTGTTTGGTGGTGTGTGTTTGGTGGTGAGTGTTTGGTGGTGAGTGTTTGGTGGTGAGTGTTTGGTGGTGTGTGTTTGGTGGTGAGTGTTTGGTGGTGAGTGTTTGGTGGTGAGTGTTTGGTGGTGTGTATTTGTTGGTGTGTGTTTGTTGGTGTGTGTTTGTTGGTGTGTGTTTGGTGGTGTGTGTTTGGTGGTGAGTGTTTGGTGGTGAGTGTTTGGTGGTGAGTGTTTGGTGGTGTGTGTTTGTTGGTGTGTGTTTGTTGGTGTGTGTTTGTTGGTGTGTGTTTGGTGGTGTGTGTTTGGTGGTGAGTGTTTGGTGGTGAGTGTTTGGTGGTGAGTGTTTGGTGGTGTGTGTTTGTTGGTGTGTGTTTGGTGGTGTGTGTTTGGTGGTGAGTGTTTGGTGGTGTGTGTTTGGTGGTGAGTGTTTGGTGGTGAGTGTTTGGTGATGAGTGTTTGGTGGTGTGTGTTTGGTGGTGTGTGTTTGGTGGTGAGTGTTTGGTGGTGAGTGTTTGGTGGTGTGTGTTTGGTGGTGAGTGTTTGGTGGTGAGTGTTTGGTGGTGAGTGTTTGTTGGTGAGTGTTTGGTGATGAGTGTTTGGTGGTGTGTGTTTGGTGGTGAGTGTTTGGTGGTGAGTGTTTGGCGGTGAGTGTTGGTGGTGAGTGGTTGGTGGTGAGTGTTAAGTGGTGAGTGTTTGGTGGTGTGTGTTTGGTGGTGTGTGTTTGGTGGTGTGTGTTTGGTGGTGTGTGTTTGTTGGTGAGTGTTTGGTGGTGAGTGTTTGGTGGTGTGTTTTTGGTGGTGAGTGTTTGGTGGTGAGTGTTTGGTGGTGAGTGTTTGGTGGTGTGTGTTTGGTGGTGAGTGTTTGGTGGTGAGTGTTTGGTGGTGAGTGTTTGTTGGTGAGGGTTTGGTGGTGAGTGTTTGGCGGTGAGTTTTTGTTGGTGAGTGTTTGGTGGTGAGTGTTTGTTGGTGAGGGTTTGGTGGTGAGTGTTTGGTGGTGAGTGTTTGGTGGTGAGTGTTTGTTGGTGAGGGTTTGGTGGTGAGTGTTTGGCGGTGAGTGTTTGTTGGTGAGTGTTTGGTGGTGAGTGTTTGGTGGTGAGTGTTTGGTGGTGAGTGTTTGGCGGTGAGTGTTTGTGGGTGAGTGTTTGGTGGTGAGTGTTTGGTGGTGAGTGTTTGGTGGTGAGTGTTTGGTGGTGAGTGTTTGGTGGTGTGTGTTTGGTGGTGTGTGTTTGTTGGTGAGTGTTTGGTGGTGAGTGTTTGGTGGTGAGTGTTTGGTGGTGTGTGTTTGTTGGTGTGTGTTTGGTGGTGTGTGTTTGGTGGTGAGTGTTTGATGGTTTATGTTTGATGTGAGTGTTGGCGGTGTTTGGTGGTGTGTGTTTTGTGGTGAGTGTTTGGTGGTGTGTGTTTTGTGGTGAGTGTTTTGTGGTGAGTGTTTGGTGGTGAGTGTTTGGTTGTGTGTGTTTGGTGGTGAGTGTTTTTTGGTGAGTGTTTGGTGGTGTGTGTTTGGTGGTGAGTGTTTGGTGGTAAGTGTTTGGTGGTGAGTGTTTGGTTGTGTGTGTTTGGTGGTGAGTGTTTGGTGGTGTGTGTTTGGTGGTGAGTGTTTGGTGGTGGGTGTTTGGTGGTGATTGTTTGGTTGTGTGTGTTTGGTGGTGAGTGTTTGGTGGTGTGTGTTTGGTGGTGAGTGTTTGGTGGTGAGTGTTTGGTGATGAGTGTTTGGTGGTGAGTGTTTGTTGGTGAGTGTTTGGTGGTGTGTGTTTGGTGGTGTGTGTTTGGTGGTGAGTGTTTGGTGGTGAGTGTTTGGTGGTGAGTGTTTGGTGGTGTGTGTTTGGTGGTGAGTGTTTGGTGGTGAGTGTTTGGTGGTGAGTGTTTGGTGGTGTGTGTTTGGTGGTGAGTGTTTGGTGGTGAGTGTTTGGTGGTGAGTGTTTGGTGGTGTGTGTTTGGTGGTGTGTGTTTGGTGGTGTGTGTTTGTTGGTGAGTGTTTGGTGGTTGTGTTTGTTGCTGAGTGTTTGGAGGTGTGTGTTTGGTGGTGTGTGTTTGGTGGAGTGTGTTTGGTGGTGTGTGTTTGTTGGTGAGTGTTTGGTGGTGTGTGTTTGGTGGTGTGTGTTTGGTTGTGTGTGTTTGTTGGTGAGTTTTTGGTGGTGTGTGTTTGTTGGTGAGTGTTTGGTGGTGTGTGTTTGGTGGTGTGTGTTTGGTTGTGTGTGTTTGTTGGTGAGTGTTTGGTGGTGTGTGTTTGGTGGTGTGTGTTTGGTTGTGTGTGTTTGTTGGTGAGTTTTTGGTGGTGTGTGTTTGGTGGTGTGTGTTTGTTGGTGTGTGTTTGTTGGTGAGTGTTTGGTGGTGTGTGTGGTGGTGTGATTTTGGTGGTGAGTGTTTGTTTGTGAGTGTTTGGTGGTGAGTGTTTGGTGGTGAGTGTTTCCGTAACCCGAAATTATAAAATTTTATGTTGCCGTTACCCCCGAAGGCTTGAGGTTTTACCCCCAGGAAATCCCTTTTTACCCCAAATGGGGTAATTTACCCATGTTTGTCGACCCCTGTTTTAGTACGTCATGTCTCTTACACACACTATAGAAGGTAACTTAAAATTTTGTTTGCATATTCATGTCACGATCTATTTATCAACAACGCCGCAAACACAAAGTTTGAAACATGGTAAGATATTCACAGCTCTGTCCAACGTATCGCCCCCTACCACTGACCCCTTTGTTACAGTATCATGTATCATTTCATTTTTTGGGGTCGTGGTGAGTGGGGGTCGGAGGACTTAACTTAAATTTGACGACAGCAGATTCTCACCCGGTTGAAGGGGGGGGGGCGCGGACTAAATATGCAAATGGTTGAGAACAGGGCTAAGGTTCTAGCCACGGTGTTTTCAGAGCGCACCTGTTGTAATAACAAGTAACTCAATGTGTCAGATGTCTGTAACAGAGGGATTCAGGGTTATCTCTAGAAATAACAACAAATTCAAAGAATCGCTCATCTATGAAATGAACACAGCGCCTGTCATGTGACATGGTTTTGTTTTAAATCTAAACATTATTTTTGTTTTTAAAAAATATTTTTTAGTGTTTGTGAGTGTCAGACTCTGGTGTTACCATTAATCACATGCATGAAAGTTTAATGCTCACCAGTCCCGGGGATAGGCTCAGTGTCAAGCTGACCCAGAAGAATGACCGTTGTCAAGTCGCAGTAAATGTCAAAACTTTGGAACTCGACACTAGAGTCACGTTAGGACGGACGTTTAGTCGACGTGAAACGCTGAAAACGATTTTTTTTTCAAAACTAGAATTTTTTCAAAACAAATTTAACGACACAATCGGATTAATTAATTGGGGTTGGGAGGCATTATTTATCCAATTGCGTCGTTGGATTTGTTGAAAAAATTGTTGTTGTTTTTTTTAAAAGACATTTGTGTTTGCGAGTAGAGTTAGCTGGTGAGAACGTAGTAATTTATCTTATCTTTTCTGTTACAGACGCTCCTTCTCTACAGAATATTGTACCGTCCTATGCTTACCCATGGCTTATATCTTGTCTTGCATAATTTATTCAAGTTATAAATGTTGATAGATTGTTGGTTTTCCTGGTTCGATCAGGCAACCCGTCGCACGTCCGAATTCCGGACGGGAAGAACGAGAATGTGTATGTTTTTTTTGTTTTTTGTTTTTTTTTCTTGCTTTCAGAATAAGAAAAGCGTTTTAATCCCATTGTCTATCTCAGGGATTGAATTAGATTATCTTCGTGTTGTATTTCCTGGTTAGAATTAATCTACTTCAGTATTATTAGTACTTTGCTCTTTGTTTTTCTATCCTCAAGTGTTTCAAGGTTCAATGATTTTTACTAAAGTTGTTTCATATTATGGGGAAATTAATTTGAATTGAAGTTTTAAATAAATTTTAAACAAGGAGATTAATTATTTTTTTTAAAAATATAATCGTAATTAACATCGCCTTTCAGTGGGGGTTAAATTAACTTCTTTATCACACACAAGGATTAGGAATTATGTCTTTCCCTGGTCGACATTTTTTCAACGGAAGAAACTTCATGGGCTTGGGTTTCCTAAGTTATAATAGCCGGTGTGATCGTGACCAGTAAACATGTTTACATAATCTTCCGTCTTGGATGAAAAGAAAAGTTCTCCGAGATAATTCAAGAATCATGGCGCAAATAATTTTCTACCATGACATACCCGACCTGGAGTACAGTGCGGTCCAGATGTTGTTGATTGTAGTTGGTGCCCAGACTGTTGGTTTGATGGTGGCGTTGGTGGTGGGGGTTGCAGGCGGTCATAATGACACTAGACCCCATAACGATGACAAATGTGCAGAGAGTTATGCCCCCCCCCATCCCCAAAATAACAAACAAACCCCACCATTAGATAGTGGAGTGCTAGATAATGGCAGGCATATTTTTTATGACTAATCTTTCGTTGGTCTTGACCAGGCGATCCATAGTCTTGGACCAAGCGATCTGTAGACTAACCACGCAATATGTAGTCTGACCACACAATCTGTAGTCTGACCACGGAATATGTAGAACGACCACGCAATCTGTAGACTGACCACACAATATGTATACCGACCTCACAATCTGTAGACTGACCACGATTTCCGTAGACAGATCACGCAATTCGGAGGTCAAACTAAACAATAACACACACTTCTTAGATTATCAACACATCATCAATTAGTTTCACTTTTCTTATTTCATCAATTTAATCTGAAGATAAATATCTGTTACAAAAACTTACTTTATCCCATTTTCAACTTATTTAGACTCATTCCAATAATGATTGCACAAATATCTCAGACTTTTCATACCGCCTGTAAATTTTCTCCTGGTATCCATTGCTTGTTCAAAGTCTTATTTACAGCTGTAAATCCAAGTATATAAACAATTATCAATTCAATCACAAATACAGTAAATTTCAAATTCTTCACAATTTTTCCACGTAAGTTATTTAGTTTCGATAAAGTATCCAAGCACATTTTTTTAAATTTGTCGTCCAGTAGTGAAAAATATGAGTTTTTAAAAAAATGTTTTTATTATTTATTGTTTGTACCATTCGTCTGAAGTACTTTATTTCCCTGAAGAGAATCTACGTATTATTCTGCATGACGGAGAGATTTACAGATGGTTTCAGGGACGACTCATAAATTCATTAGGCCGTGACTCATAAATTCATTACGTCAGCTTCGTTTCAAAATAATACAACCGGAGATCCCACTGTATAGTCATCGAGACAATGCTTGAGGTGGGGGTAGTGGGGAGGATGGGGTTTAGGGGCTGGTGGAGGTTTGGGGGCTAGGCTAAGTTGAGTCTTGTTAAAGATATGCACGCCATTGTTCCAGTTTGTCACAATGGGCCCCCCATACCACTCCCATCAGCCCCAGCCCGGGCAGCTCTTTCAATCATGCAAGCAATCTGCATAACACCGGGCTTCCTGTTATCTACGACGTCGGACAATTAAGAAAATAACGCGGGTTGCATAATGTGGCTGGAAATAACCTCCCAAAGATTGGTGACTTCAAAAACCTACAGTCTAGTCACGATAATTAGGTGAATGTTAATTAGCGCTAGATCCATTTCTACGATAAAAAATAAAATATTCATTTTTTATCAGATGTTATTTCAATCGATTTTTAAGAACTTCGAGGCAAATATTGCTGTCTGTGTTTTTTTAAGAAAACGAAATGGATTCAAAAAAATTCGGACGATTTTAACAGAAAATTTGTGTAATATATTTATACGGGATTGAGATTTTAATTTCAATTTGAAAATCTAAAGAAAATATATTTTGAAACACTCTTTGTAGACCTAATCATGAAATATATTTGAAGAAAATATTGCTAGGTTATATATTTTTAGTTCAGATATTTTATTATTTATAAAATTATTTATTTTTACGTATATGAAAAATTAATATATTACACGTTAAAAACAAGTTGCTTGTTTATTCTATTTTTATTTTTATTTTAATTGGATTCTTGTGTGGTGATCTTCTATGGCGTGTTAAAAAAAAATAATAACAATGAAAACACAAACAAAAATTAACCAATTTTACAATAACTCGTGTCTTTGAGGTATATTTTAAAAATTTTTGTGAAAAAAATCTACCTACACTGCACTTTTAATGGAACAATATATTTTAAACGTCTCTTCTAAAACAGCGGCGGATTCTGATGTATTCATGGACGAGAACATTTTTAGAGACACAGCAACAAACATAAAAATAGAGATTCATAGATTTATAAACGGTCAAAGTAACACGGTAGAGAAGAAACATAGATTTATAGACGCACACATCCTAGAGTACAACAATAAAGCACATACAGAGATCAGTCAGGAATTCTAAAAATGTCAAGCTATTCCCGATATATTATTTAATTAACTGTACTATAACATCCCTAGAGCTAACATGAAAGCGGACCTTAAACTGTTATGGCACGTATGCAACTAGGAAACATTTACGGCGTCCTAACATCTAACTAGAGATACATGCAGAACAAATAAATACATTAGCATGTGTTCTTACAAATTGCACGAAATAGACAAATACATTTTTACATCTCCAATCAAATTTTAAACCAATAAATATTTATGTTATGATAAATACTTTAATAATTATAACATACATTATAGTATCTATTCCCCTTTAATTTAAAAAGTTTATTAGCGTTGTCCAATTTTCCATTACATGGGCAAACCCTGTTTTCAATTACTGTCATCAAATGACTGTTTTATGGCCAAAACGGACACCTGGCACCTTCCACCAGTGTCCCAGCCCTGCTCCGCCTGTCTAAATGTATCACCAACATTCGCGACGGATCATCATGAAACGTCATCATGGTATTTCCAGCAAAAACTTCTGTTTTTAAACACTTTAAAGTGCAGCCATGAAATGAAAGTTCAAAATTAGGTAACGTACCCAGTACAATGTTCATAAATACATAAGTTTTTTATTACATGATCATCGTGTCAGACTTTAAATGTTAAAATAATTATTTGTGACTTTCAAAAACAAATAATTCTTTAACACAAGAGTTCATATAAGTTGATATTCTCTAAGGGTGTACCAGATTTCGGCTCTGCGTCCGGCTGATCCGGAATCCGGCCATTTTTACAAATCCGGCTCCGGCAGAATTTCACTTCCTAACCCCTAACCGGTAGAGCCATAACATATACATACATACATATAATGGCTCCGGCTCCGGTAAAAATCCAGAATCCGGCCATTCTGGAATCCGGACATTTTTACAAATCTGTCTCCGGATTCAGCTCCGGCTGATTTCACTTCATAAAACCGGCCAAATTCGGCTCCGGTCGGATTTCAAAAATTTGAATCCGGTACACCCGTAATGTTTTCCTCTTTGTCTCAATTATCCGTCTGTCGTCTGTTTGAGATCGGGGGTTTGGGCGCCGAACTTCACTGCAGCGCCCTTGTGTTTCGGGTGGCACCTGATATAAGCAACCTCTCTTTACCCTCCTACCGATCGCAAATTGAAGATTTATAGCTGTTGTATTTTTAAATATAGCCACAGACTAGCGCAATAAACCTTCTTACACCTGCTACAGCTTTGCTATTCTTAAATCCTCCCCCCCCCTTTTTTCTCATATATTTCCCACCCTCGGCTGCTTCTCGTGCTCTGATGGCGCTCTTCGTACCTCTTATCACCCAGCGAGATCAAAATCTCTCTCGTTACGAGAATTCACTTTGCTATTTCAATCTGATCTTTCCGTGGCTACTCCTCTTTTCTTTTAAACTCAGTGGAAAGAGCAATGGCTGCCGTAGTGTTAGCAGACGTGCAATCGCTTGAGTTTGACAAGTTGCAACTTGTGACCAACATTTTTGTATTTCTTTTAATTTCTATCGCTCCATGTTTTTCCCTCTGTGTTGAAAAATTGCTTTGATTATAAAATATTTCGATTCGGAAGCAAAAAATGAAACTTTTTTTGAATGCTCTTTAATTTGTATTTACATTAATACTTGGACGAATGCGTCAGTAATTTTAAAAAAAAAGGAATCAGATAATAAATAAACATCCCGTAACAAAAAAAGTTTTTGACTATAAATCCCTTATATATGAGACATAACTAAAAGTATTGATTATGTTAAACATAATACGCACCGCACCGTGCGACAGGAAATTATTAAAAAGGTTGTTCAATAATAAGCACCGTGCGACAGACTAGAACAAAAATGTACATGCTACATGGATATACATAGAGATAATATAAAAATTCATTAATTTAGTCAATCGATCTGAAATTTTTATACAATGCATTGTTAGGTAACACGAGTCTATGTGCAAAATTTCAGCTCGATAGCATCACGGCAAGTGGGTCATTTTTTACTTTTGTTTTTCCGCGAATGGGCGGGACCAAGCACGACAGAGAGAGAGAGAGAGAGAGAGAGAGAGAGAGAGAGAGAGAGAGAGAGAGAGAGAGAGAGAGAGGTGTCACCACCCCCTCCCCTCCCCAACATACACAAACTACGACACAAACTCAACATTTCTCTAAGTTTGTTTTTGGTTCACCAGATTTTTGTGTCTGTTGATAATTTTCAAATACCCAAGCAAAAAAAGACAACACAAAAAACAACCTTATAAAACTTTTAAGCCACGGGCGTCTACTTATGGGGCTCAAGTGATGCCACAGGTCAGCTAGCCACAATCTGTGTGCACATACTGACTTGTAGGGCCATTGTGACGTCACAGGTCAGCCAGACAAAAAATCTGTGCGCACATACTGACCCGAACCTCCGGACGGCCGCGTCTATTTTTGGCAACAGTTCATGTCGAGAGTGCGCGCCTCATTACGGGGCAGTTCCCCCGGATGAGGCGAGGGCTCAGTATTCCCTGCTCGTGGCTGATGCTGCCAGGGCCCCGATGCGTCTCCCCGGGGAGCCCCCATATTGTCACCGCTGGCCCTCCGGCCGTCCAGGGGACGCAACTGTGATGTATTGTGGGGATATTTGCGTTTCGAGTTATCATTCTGCGTTCTGCGGGAAAACAAACACGCCGAAGCCGTGTTGCAACGAACGATAGATTCAGCACACAGGTGGTACAAACAGCTCCTCATAAATACCGAACGATTGGCGTGTGTGTGTGTTACAATGATACAGTTCGGTGGATTTGCTCACTTAGGTTTCTGACCGTACTCACTTAGTCCAAATAATTTGAAACAAAAACAATCATTTTCCTAAAGTCTCATCTTTCATATGATTTCTTCCGTCCGTTATCAAAACTCATGGCTTTGATCGTGTATAAAATGAATGGCTTCTTCATTAGTTGCGGCGGAGGGGGAAAGCGGAGGGAGGTTTAATGCTGTTTAAAGGTTGTTGAAACGGCGCTTAAAAAACTGAAAAGTCACACTTTATTGTGTGCGACAATTGTGTAGTTGTTTTTTTTTAAACATGTGTTATCAGATAGTGGATATGGATTATCTTGTTTTATCCATACAGACGCCCATTCTATACAGAAAAGTATTGTCTTATCTTATCGATTATTGCGTCCACAGACCATGCCGATCTGTTGGCAAGTGACGCAGCGTTCACAGGCCACTGCTATGAGTGTTCTATGCAATGCCCAGCCGCATTTGTTTCACTAATTAGTGTCAGGTACCCATTCGGAGCGGGATGGACTTAGGGACTCATCAACACACACATAATCACATCAACACATCTATGATAACACGTCTATAACAACACATGTATTTACACTTAAACACACATTACATTCTAACACTTATTACATTCAAGGCGCACATTATATCGACACACATTTTATTTCAATACCCATATCACAATGACACACGTGATACGTACACTTTTGATCCCCCATCCCCCGTTTCAAACACCACATTTTGATGTTCCGCCCCCAGTCGCCTTTTCTCAATACTATGTCCCTACAATCTTTACCCAACAATCTTTACCCAACAATCTTTACCCAACAATCTTTACCCAACAATCTTTACCCAACAATCTTTACCCAACAATCTTTACCCAACAATCTTTACCCAACAATCTTTACCCAACAATCTTTACCCAACAATCTTTACCCAACAATCTTTACCCAACAATCTTTACCCAACAATCTTTACCCAACAATCTTTACCCAACAATCTTTACCCAACAATCTTTACCCAACAATCTTTACCCAACAATCTTTACCCAACAATCTTTACCCAACAATCTTTACCCAACAATCTTTACCCAACAATCTTTACCCAACAATCTTTACCCAACAATCTTTACCCAACAATCATCAAATTTTCGCTGCTTTGAGCAGTCAACTTATTTAACTTTCAAATTCGACTTCCGTACAGAGATTCCCAAGCCTTGAAACCTAGGCCCCGAAGATTTTCCTGTTCAATTTAATCTCGCTCTATTTTTCTCTCTCTCTCTCTCTGTCTCTCTCTCTCTCTCTCTCTCTGTCTCTCTCTCTCTCTCTCTCTCTCTCTCTCTATATATATATATATATATATAGTATATATATATATATATATATATATATATATATATATATATATATATATATATCCGGACGTTTAAACGTATCTGAAAACATGAGAGTTGTCTCTGGAGTCTCATTTCTTACGCTACTCCTGATGACGTATCTCTGTCATTCATGTCTTAAATTTCTTATCTCAAAAACTCCATCCTTCCCTCACCATTCAAGACACTAATTAGTTTTTTTGTTAGGTTTCATTTCTCATTTCAAAATCTTTCTGTTCAAAATCTTTGCCTGGCACATTCTTCCGACCAATTTTAAATCCAGACTCGCATATTGTGTTTCATCTAGGATATATAAACGTTCCGCATATATTTTTTTTCCCCATTCAATATCTCTATTGTTTTCATTGCATTTGATTTCAACATATTTTCTTTTTTAAGTGTGTCTATTATTTTCACATCTATTTTTAAAACTTGTCCCTTTCTCACTTCTGTTCCTTATCTTATTTTTTTTTAATAATGTACTTTTTATAATAAGAAAATATTTTTAAAAAAACATCTTCTATAAAACCAAACCCAGTTCTGTAAATAATTTGAGAAAAAATATGATATTTTAAACTACTACGGTCTCAACAGCATTAAAGGTTTGACGGTTTTTAGCATTTAATGATTATTTAAATATTTATTTTCTTTGGCATCTCCTACTTGCGGTTTTTCCTTTTCATTGTCTATGTATGTAATCTGCATTATCAATGTTTATGTTTATTTATGTATATTTGTCTATACTAAAAGTTTCAGCCTTGAATCTAAGGATATTCTTCCTGACTCAGTTTATTCTAGTAATCTTCCATTTTTATCTCATCTCCATCTTAAACATCAGTGAGTATAGGGGCTATTTTCGTTTTCACCCTCCAATTCACATAGAAAACTCCCCTGTCCTACATCGCTACCTCACCACCACGACCAAAACTCTTTACCAAACACCTCCTCTCCCATACCCTCCTCCTCTCAGCCATCCTCCCTCACCCCTCCCCTCTTCCCTCTACCCCCGCCCCACTAAAGTGTATTGTTGGGAGTCCTATTAGAATTCAATCTAAGAACCATCCATCACAGGCCCTCACACCAATGAACACCTCCCGTCCGAGTCAAATTGCCGTATATTTCCACACAATCAAGGAATTCTCATCTTTTCCAGATTTAAACCCCCCCCCCGCCCCCCGCCCGCCGCCCGCACACGATCCCTTGAAAGTTTTTGGGTGAGTGAAGAAATCTTCTATCAGGCATGTGTCGAACATGTTTATGGTCTTGTTGCTAGGGACACGGAATAGTTGTGGGTGTGGGCGGGAGAATGCGTTGTCTTGCACTGAACGGGTATCTTACGGTCCCCGTGCCATGCCAGATGACAGGCCTATGTAACGATCCATTCATTCTATACATATACAAAGACTCGCCTGCTCTCATACATGTGACTTCTCAGTATGTTTTTTTTTGGTGTGTTTTTTTGTGGTTGTTTTTTTGGTTTTTTTTTCTTTAAATGCTCATGAGAAAAACTTTTAAATAAAGATAAACCATTGAGATATTGAGATTGTAATCGGATTTCATAAAAATATAATTTTTTCTTTAAATAGAAGGTATTATGAACCTGAAAACGACATCAGTCAAATCTGGCAAATGACGTGGTTTCCTTTTCATGATAGTAAAACCAACAACGTTTTTTTTTGTTGTTTTGTTTTCAATAACTTTCCTTTCTTTTTTCATATTTACTGTTAATTATCTGAAGAAGACATTTCGCCGATGCCTCTTTTAGTTTGGTCACGAGTTTTTGGTGGTCAGGCTTTATCCCTAATTTTTTTTTAAATAAGTGTTTTCAAACTTAACAAATTAGTTTCAACATTTCATGACACAACGACTCTAGATTATCTCTATATATTCAAAGTTATTTATGGTAAGAGGCAACTTTTTTGGCCAAACTGCTTGGATTGCTTTAAAGTCACTGACAGGGGTCTCAAGCTCAATTAGCCTGGGGGCCACATGTGTCTTGGTGATGCTGAGCCGCATCAAGTTAATACACCAAAAAAGTACAACTGTTCAGTCTCCCCCATCTTTATTTATAATTATTTATTAATTCATTATTATTTAGTAAAGGTTCAAACATTGGCTTAACTGGCAGCACTCTTGCTGCCTTTGCTGTAGCTCCTGCTCCTTGGTGGAAGAGACCTGGCTGCGTATCCCCTTACACAGATGAAGCCCATTTGGCTCAGTATATAGCTTGAATCGGGGTAACCATGATCTCAATAAAAACATTCAGTTTCCCACTTTTCCTGAAATATTCTATGCTGGTCTTCAATCTTTCTCTTCATTGTAGGCTTTTTAGGAAATCATGACTTGGGCTGGGTGAAAAAAAAATATTGGCACCGATATTTTTTATTTCTATAATTGGAAGGCCAAAGAAAAAAAATTCCAATTACAGGTTTTAAAACTATCTTATTTTTATTTTAATTGTTTTTTTATTTTCTTCGTTATCGCCACGGCGGGCCGCACTTAAATTGAACTTGTATATCAAGTGGGGGGCACAAAATATCATCCAGCGTGCCGCAATTGGCCCGCGGGCCGCGTGTTTGAGACGCCTACGGTAATGTAACACCTTGCAGACCTAAGATGAATTCTGTCAGCACGAGGGAAGTCAATAACTAGTATCAACAAATGTGTCATATCAACCACATTTTTCGATGACGTCATGTGGTTTTCATCTGAAGGATTTGTCGTAACGCGATCCAGAATCGTACTTTTAGGGCACCTCTTATGGCAACAAAATCATGTGTTTACAAGCCGAACAAACTGTGCTTAAAGTAAAGTGTGTGCCTTTGTGATTTGTGTTTTCAATTTAGCACAACATACAATAATTAATGCAGGGTAAAGGACAGTCTACACGAATTACTACAGCGCATTTCTTGGAACAGCTTGTGGGGTCTCTCTTTTCTTTGTAAGCCCTTGATCTCGGGCGTTATTCAGAGGTTCTGACATTGAACAAAATGTGTGGGTCTGTCTTCTTTTTTGGGTTTGAAGTCCGAATAAATATGGGATCTCGCATTAAAACCCTCGTTCGGACTCTTGCTTTTACCGCATTAAAGTCTGGCTAAAATAAGTGACAGGTTCTCACTTTTATATACTTTTCGAGCCTCTCTTGTTTGTATGGGGTTGGAAATATGAGAGGCCCCACACTTGTACTGGGTTGGAAATGAGGGGGCCCCACACTTGTATGGGGTTGGAAATGTGAGCGGCCCCACACTTGTAAGGGGTTGGAAATGAGGGGGCTCCATACTTGTATGGGGTTGGAAATGTGAGCGGCCCCACACTTGTAAGGGGTTGGAAATGAGGGGGCCCCACACTTGTATGGGGCTGGAAGTGATGGAGGCCCCACACGTGTATGTGTTTGGAAATTAGGGGGCCCCACACGTGTATCGGGTTGGAAATGAGGGTGCCCCACACTTGTATGGGGTTGGAACTGAGGGCGGCCCCACACTTGTATGGGGTTGGAAATGAGGGCGGCCCCACACTGAACAGTGCACATTTGTAAATGCCAAAAAATTCAGTTTGACGTTTATAAAGCACCGTTTTAAAATTGTGTGAAGTCCCCCATATTGACTAAGGAAAATTTTGCCAATGAGAGCAAAGGGTGCACATTTACATTTGCCCGATATAATTTTTTTTAATTCATAAGCATAATCGACATTTTGAATACGGAGTTTTGATTAATACTAAGAAAAAATAAATATTCTACAGACAGTTAATCCCCGAACGAATATAAAATTTGTTATTTGGATTTATCCTTTTTTTTATATTAATAACTTATAATTCTTATCGACCTAACGTTTTTATGAACATTACGTATGGGCTGTTGTTGATGTGGCGGATTTGTATGGGCTGTTGTTGATGTGGCGGATTTGCAATTATGCTTTGAGAATTATTGTTGTTACGGAAATGACGCATGTGTTGTGTTGGTAATGACGCATGTGTTGTGTTGGTAATGACGCATGTGTTGTGTTGGTAATGACGCGTGTGTTGTGTTGGTAACGTCGCATGTGTTGTGTTGGTAATGACACATGTGTTGTGTTGGTAATGACGCATGTGTTGTGTTGGTAATGACGCATGTGTTGTGTTGGTAATGACGCATGTGTTGTGTTGGTAATGACGCATGTGTTGTGTTGGTAATGACGCATGTGTTGTGTTGGTAATGACGCATGTGTTGTGTTGGTAATGACGCATGTGTTGTGTTGGTAATGACGCATGTGTTGTGTTGGTAACGACGCATGTGTTGTGTTGGTAATGACGCATGTGTTGTGTTGGTAATGACGCATGTGTTGTTATGGAAATGACTAAGTGTTATATTTGCAACGACTTATTTGTTGTTATGGAAAATACGTTTGTGTTATAGGAAATGACGTGTGTGCTGTTATGGAATTGTGTTATTATGGAAACATATGTGTTGTTGTGGACATGAAACATACATTGCAATGAGCATGCCCTTTTTTATCATCGTAACTCAGGGTATGCTAGCAACTCGACATACGTGATAAGAGTGTGTGGCTTTGAATCGATTGTATGTTAAGGAGAAAGTTGGGCCCACTTGCGTCGTACTTCAATGCCTACAAAAAAAAATTTCATTAAAAAAAAACACAAAGTCAAATTCCAGTCCAATAAAAAACGAAAACCTTACAAGTGTCAGCCAATTAAACCACGTCTGTCTGTGTGAGGCAGTAGCGCCAAAGTGTGGCATCAGTTGTAAATTAAGTCAGACACAGTTTACTGGCTTCGCTAGATTGCCCCGAGAAAAATCTGAATTTTTTTTTCCCTCACTTTTGAATTGTTCGTGATTTAAACACCGAGATATCTTCATGGTTCGAACCAATGAGTTGAACGCTGAAATATCTATATCATGAGAACCAAGAAGTTAAGCATTAAAAGATCTATAGATCTGTCAAAATTTAGGACCTTGACCTAATAAATACAAGCAAACATTTAAAAAGAGTTGGACAAACGTTAGCTGCATTCAATTCACATGAAAATATTTCAAATCTATTTTGAAGTGAAATTTTTCCACCCTGACGTATTTCGTGTTATGAAAGATTTGCCTCCAAATCTCAAAATCTTTATCCTCATCTTTTCATCCTTTGATCCTTGTTACGAGAAGCCATTTTTTGAGACCGCAGTTACGATATCACATTTAGTAGATTGTATTTCTCTGTTCGCTGTTGTCAAATTTTGACCTTCCGATGCAACTTTTTCAAACACCAACCCTCAGAATTTAACCAAATTAATTGCTCTTCCCTGTGTCATCCAGTGCATATTAGTTGCAAGTGCCGGTTTAAATAAAATGTTGTAGATATGTAAAACGTCTCTTCTCTCTGTAAATGTTGGCCCCAACTCCCATCGTATCTAATGGCGCTTCCGTAGCTGCAGGATTTAGGATTAACCGTCCCCTAGCTTGTCCTTGTGAGCACACGAACATATTTTTGTTTCACTTTAAACATCCCGACGTCAATTAAACATCATGAAAGTTTTGACTCTGTCAACATTTGACCCCTGCGGGGAAAAAAGGGGCAAGGGTCATGGTTAACATGTTTTTATAAACTTTTTTTCTTCTTTTTTTTTAACTGGACAAGATTCTCGCTAACCAGATTTCGGCACCCGTGTCTTGTGCACGTTAAAACTGAATTGGAATTTTTTCAAGCTTCGCAAATCCCCGATAAAGCGGCGGTAATTAGTGTGAAAATATGTAGATATCAAGATTTTTTGACACGTTCAGCTTATTTCTAATGCTATATTCAGCTAGAGGTTTGGGATTTTTTTTTATTTGGTGGATAGACAAGCGGCAGCCTCGCGTCATGGGCTGCATCGCCTTAGGAAGAGATAGATGCTGACCAAGGGAACTCGCTGTGAAAGAAAGAAATTATATTGAAAAGATTATTTTGAGTGAGGTGAGATACATCCAAAAAAAATAAAAATTAAAAAAAAATTTCAGCAACTTTTAAATTCATTGAGGAAACTGAAATTTAAATATCCTTGCTAAATTTTATATTTGAATTTCAACAATTTCGAGGAGAGCAAAGAAGTAAGGGCCAACAGAACGGATGTGAGCCCATTAAAATTGTGTTATTTTTATTTCGTGTTTAAAAAAACTACAATAATAATTTCGTAATCAAAGACAATATTTTACAAGGAAATGGATTTCAGACAGATGTTAAAATGAAGATGCGGTTAAAGCGAATCAATATGACATGTCATGACAAGGGCTTGAGTGTGTGTGTGTGTGGGGGGGGGGTAGAGGGGAGTAACATGGACCTTCCCAACTAGGAAATTACGGGGGCTATTTCGCTCTGGCTAATCATGGAATTTGTTCCCCCCTTGCTCTTTGGACCACCCCACAAGCTCTTCTTTCTGATTGTCTGCCCACACTCCAAGTTGCCACTTTGGGCTCCGAAACCTCTTCGTTCAAAGGTCAGAGGTCATGACGTTGTAGTTAGGGTCACGTTGGCTGTATCTTCTGCGATTAAATATAGCTCAAGTGCAACGTTGCTTTTAAGCTGCACGTTGCGCGGCCGCGCAGATATCTGACCACCGCCGCGCAGTAGTTTAGGATAACCGCGCAGGAAATTTTGTAAAATTTTACACCAAAATTTAGATGCTGTGCAAATTTGCACACGAGTTTCTTTCCTTTGCTCAACTGGATCCAACATTTGGATGAAATGGATGAAAAAAGTTGATTTTGTTTTTAATATAAAAGGGCTTACTGAAATGGTGCGGGGGAGAAAGGGGGGGGGGTAGGCATTCTAAACAAATAACTTTATTTTTAACATAAAATTTTCTTAGTGTTCTCAAAAAATGAATCAAATCCTATCATCACTGATTGGGTCGACAGAAAACAAGAAATGGCACCACGTATATAGCTTCTAATAGTGATAATTGGGGGAAACGTTTTTTTTTCTTGTGACTTAATTACCGGCCAACAATTTTTTTTTAATTCGAAGCATTTATTATTAATTATTAATTTAATGGTTGTAACAGTAGAAAACTAGCACATAATAAAACAAAACCCTAAAAACAAAGTTTTTTTTTACTATAAATCCCTTATATATGAGACATAACTAACAGTATTGATTATGTTCAAATGCGACAAACATTTACAGACTGAATCTGTCTTAACTCCCCTTTGATTTATAACCCGAAGAGGGGAAAAGTCTGGTTACCGATCGCTGGACCGAGCTCAGCGTGACACGTAAAATGCAAACAAAAGCACGCCGGTACATCGACGATGTGGCGTCAATGCGCGAACTGAACTGTCACGTGATTGAAAAACAATAACAAACCGTGAAATTGAATTACATATGTCGTATAGAGATAAACTAAAAAATGCATTAATTTAATTACCGTACGAGTATCTGCTCTCTTACTTATCTGAGAGTGGATTTAATAATTTAGCAGTATTCCTAGTGGCAATGCATAATTAAAGGTCTGCTCGATATTTTTTTTTAAATGAGGCGAAAAATTATGTTTCTTTAAGTGAGGCCAAGTGTGGCAATGAGGCCAAGTGTGAAACCAAGCCGAATATGACATTAAGCCGAATGTTGTACTATGGCCGAATATGGCACTAAGTCGAATGTTGCACTATGGCCGAATATGGCACTAAGGCCGAATGTTGCAATATGGGCGAATGTAGTACTAATGTGGAATGTTGCACTATGGCCGAATGTGGCTCTAGGGCCACTGGCTGATGGCCGCTATAGAGTTTATGACTTTTTACTAATTTGTGTGATTCTATTAAAGAATTGCAATTTGCTCAAATACTTCTATAGCATATTTAAAACTGATTTCCCCAATAATACAATCGTTATGGCACGTGCTCCGTTCAGATTAAGTATAAACAAAAGCACATCAAACTTGGCGGCTCGTTTCAGGAGCCATGGTTTGTACGTTTGGTAGATAACTTGAAACGGGATAATTTCTCAACCAGCTTCCTCACCAGATCAGAGGTGAAAGGCATTGCTATGCTCTAAGGATGACCTTGACCTGTGATTTAACACCAGTTATAAACACTAGTCCCGCACGCAACACGTGGTTTGACGATTGACCTTAATCTGTCAGTCGCACCATAGCCGCTAGCCACACGTGTTTAGTAAACAGCAGACACGCCAAACTAACAGCAATGAAAAGTTATGGACTTCTAGATATGATCAAAATAGCTTATTGCAAAAATGGAATGTGAATCAAATACTGTGTGATTCACGCGCACCGGCTTATGCTGTGTGGACTTAAGTTTTAATAATCAATTGTTTTTTTTTAAGAGTCGTTTAGTTCATTAGTAATTTTAAAATACTAAGCAAAGGCTTAAGTTCTTGATTCATCTTTACAACAGGTAACATTGGCAGCATCAGCCAAGTACATAGGTCATCATCGATCTACTACAACTAGGGGTTGTAGGGCGCCTACGGCACCCACTTTTTTGTGTGTTGTTGTTGTCAAAAGCCCAAGTAACTTATCCTTGTTTGATAAAAACGAAATATTAAACTTCCTGAAATGTACACAAAAGTATTATCTATCTATATATAATTCTCTTCGTGGTCGGTCCCTGCGAGACACCAAGCTGCAAGTATGTTCAACAGATACTAATTTTAGAAAGCAGCGCAACAAATTACTGCACCAATGCATCAAAAGGTGTGCAAATTAAATATGCGCTGTAAAAAAAAATTATATGACGTCATTGTTTTCGCTGATATTTTAATTTTGTAAAAAGGGAACAATGTAAAAAGTTATAAAATACTTTGTGTACATTTCAGAAATTTTAATATTTATTATTGATCAAACAAGGACAAGTTAGTTGCGATTTTGAAAAAGTACATTTTTTCAAAATACATAGATTTAAGCTTAACACTTCCATCATTTTTTACGGGTGATACGCCGCGGATCTCCCCAGAGCTTCTTCTTTTATTTCACTCTCAGTCGTTTGCCCAAAACCACCCCATTTTGACAACCGTGTCTTTCAGGAAGTCTTCACCCGTCACTAAATCATAAGCGGCGTTTGCTACGCCGCGGGTCCGGCGCGGGTCAGCTAGTATAATTAAAAACCCTAAAATGGTCTTTTTACATCGCTCTCTTACAAAATTAAAAATATAAGCTAAAACAATGACGTCATTTATATTTTTTTACGGTGAGAATCTTTTAATTTATAATTATTTTGCACACCTCCTGATGCACGCCTTGTATATATATATTTAAATATAAGCCAAAAATGACGTCAGAGCGTTACGGATACATACTCCAACCAACCTCTGACTTGGGCTATTATATTGTTTATAGGGTTTGGCATTTACAGACCAAAAAATCGTAACATACTATTACGTAATGCTACTATTTTTATACTAATTTATCAGCAGCTTTCAACTCATCGACAACAATTTGAGTAGAAATGCCAGACATCTGTTGATACTAGGGCCGGTTTATTTCCGCAGCCCTAGTTGATATTTATTTTTTTAAATTAATATTTGATATCAACATTACTCCCAGCGGGTTCTATTAATATACTTCAGCCACTGAATTGCCAAGTGATTACCTTGACCCATGCCCAGCTCACATCAACGCACACTCACAGCCAACCACTGACCACACGCAACCCGCACAACCACTTTAACAAATATGCATCCGTCCTCACAATTGCACAGCCATACTATACTTAAAGCACAATTGTGTACTCTTCCCTTAAACACAAACACGTATACTTTGACTGCAAACCCAAACACATACGCGTTCACTTTGAACCCACTCACGTAAACTCTCACCTCCAAGTCACAAACGTATACTCTCGCGCACAACTTCCAAGTCACAAACGTATATTCTCGCGCACAACTTCCAAGTCACAAACGTATACTCTCGTGCAAAATTCCAAGCACAAACGTATACTCTGCTAACAACTTCCAAAGTCACAAACGTATATTCTCGCGCACAACTTCCAAGTCACAAACGTATATTCTCGCGCACAACTTCCAAGTCACAAACGTATATTCTCGCGCACAACTTCCAAGTCACAAACGTATATTCTCGCTAACAACTTCCAAGTCACAAACGTATATTCTCGCGCACAACTTCCAAGTCACAAACGTATATTCTCGCTAACAACTTCCAAGTCACAAACGTATATTCTCGCGCACAACTTCCAAGTCACAAACGTATATTCTCGCTAACAACTTCCAAGTCACAAACGTATATTCTCGCGCACAACTTCCAAGTCACAAACGTATATTCTCGCGCACAACTTCCAAGTCACAAACGTATATTCTCGCGCACAACTTCCAAGTCACAAACGTATATTCTCGCGCACAACTTCCAAGTCACAAACGTATATTCTCGCTAACAACTTCCAAGTCACAAACGTATATTCTCGCGCACAACTTCCAAGTCACAAACGTATATTCTCGCTAACAACTTCCAAGTCACAAACGTATATTCTCGCGCACAACTTCCAAGTCACAAACGTATATTCTCGCGCACAACTTCCAAGTCACAAACGTATATTCTCGCGCACAACTTCCAAGTCACAAACGTATATTCTCGCTAACAACTTCCAAGTCACAAACGTATATTCTCGCGCACAACTTCCAAGTCACAAACGTATATTCTCGCTAACAACTTCCAAGTCACAAACGTATATTCTCGCGCACAACTTCCAAGTCACAAACGTATATTCTCGCTAACAACTTCCAAGTCACAAACGTATATTCTCGCGCACAACTTCCAAGTCACAAACGTATATTCTCGCGCACAACTTCCAAGTCACAAACGTATATTCTCGCGCACAACTTCCAAGTCACAAACGTATATTCTCGCGCACAACTTCCAAGTCACAAACGTATACTCTCGCGACAACTTCCAAGTCACAAACGTATACTCTCGCTAACAACTTCCAAGTCACAAACGTATACTCTCGCGCATAACTTCCAAGCCACAAACGTATACTCTCGCTAACAACTTCCAAATCACAAACGTATACTCTCGCGCATAACTTCCAAGCCACAAACGTATACTCTCGCTAACAACTTCCAAGTCACAAACGTATACTCTCGCGCACAACTTCCAAGTCACAAACGTATACTCTTGCTAACAACTTCCAAATCACAAACGTATACTCTCGCACATAACTTCCAAGCCACAAACGTATACTCTTGCTAACAACTTCTAAATCACAAACGTATACTCTCGCGCATAACTTCCAAGCCACAAACGTATACTCTTGCTAACAACTTCCAAGTCACAAACGTATACTCTCGCGCACAACTTCCAAGCCACAAACGTATACTCTTGCTAACAACTTCCAAGCCACAAACGTATACTCTCGCTAACAACTTCCAAGCCACAAACGTATACTCTCGCTAACAACTTCCAAGTCACAAACATATACTCTCGCGCACAACTTCCAAGCCACAAACGTATACTCTCGCTAACAACTTCCAAGTCACAAACGTATACTCTCGCTAACAACTTCCAAGCCACAAACGTATATTCTCGCGCACAACTTCCAAGTCACAAACGTATATTCTCGCGCACAACTTCCAAGTCACAAACGTATATTCTCGCTAACAACTTCCAAGTCACAAACGTATATTCTCGCTAACAACTTCCAAGTCACAAACGTATATTCTCGCGCACAACTTCCAAGTCACAAACGTATATTCTCGCGCACAACTTCCAAGTCACAAACGTATATTCTCGCTAACAACTTCCAAGTCACAAACGTATATTCTCGCGCACAACTTCCAAGTCACAAACGTATATTCTCGCGCACAACTTCCAAGTCACAAACGTATATTCTCGCTAACAACTTCCAAGTCACAAACGTATATTCTCGCGCACAACTTCCAAGTCACAAACGTATATTCTCGCGCACAACTTCCAAGTCACAAACGTATATTCTCGCGCACAACTTCCAAGTCACAAACGTATATTCTCGCTAACAACTTCCAAGTCACAAACGTATATTCTCGCGCACAACTTCCAAGTCACAAACGTATATTCTCGCGCACAACTTCCAAGTCACAAACGTATATTCTCGCTAACAACTTCCAAGTCACAAACGTATATTCTCGCTAACAACTTCCAAGTCACAAACGTATATTCTCGCGACAACTTCCAAGTCACAAACGTATATTCTCGCGCACAACTTCCAAGTCACAAACGTATATTCTCGCTAACAACTTCCAAGTCACAAACGTATATTCTCGCGCACAACTTCCAAGTCACAAACGTATATTCTCGCTAACAACTTCCAAGTCACAAACGTATATTCTCGCGCACAACTTCCAAGTCACAAACGTATATTCTCGCTAACAACTTCCAAGTCACAAACGTATATTCTCGCGCACAACTTCCAAGTCACAAACGTATATTCTCGCTAACAACTTCCAAGTCACAAACGTATATTCTCGCGCACAACTTCCAAAGTCACAAACGTATACTCTCGCGCACAACTTCCAAGTCACAAACGTATACTCTCGCGCACAACTTCCAAGTCACAAAACGTATATTCTCGCTAACAACTTCCAAGTCACAAAACGTATACTCTCGCTAACAACTTCCAAGTCACAAACGTAGACTCTCGCTCACAACTTCCAAGTCACAAACGTATACTCTCGCTAACAACTTCCAAGTCACAAACGTATACTCTCGCTAACAACTGCCAAATCACAAAACTTGTACTTTCACAGTTTAAAATTGCTGATTTTTACATTCAAACAGACATTGCTTGGAGCCCATTTTTTTAACGATTGATCAACTTTCTTGGCCGCAGGCCAACAGTAACATGTGACCCTTGACCCCCAGACTGACCTTGCTTAACCCAATGAAACTGAAAAGGTCAGGCGTCCCTGGTAACTCGAACATTGAGACTTCTCGTATCTCCGATGCAAACGGTTGTCAGCTTTTCGTGTCAACCCCCTCACCCCCAACTCCTCCCCGCCCCTGACTCCCATCTCCCAGGTCTTGTTGCCGTCCTACTTTCAAATCATCGAAAACATCTCAAACCGTCGTTCACAAGTCCAGTACTTTAGGCAATAGGATCGAATGTGGATTGTTCGAAAATGGTTATTATGTTCGTAGGTTTGAAAGCGCAACCCATGTTTTTCCCCACCCATGTTTGTCCCACCCATGTTTACCACGCCCATGTTTGCCCTGCCCATGTTTGCCCCACCCATGTTTGCCCCACCCATGTTTGCCCCACCCATTTTTGCCCCACCCATTATATATCCTCAAGCCATTCTTGCCCCAACAATGTTTCGCAAACTCATGTTACCCCCACCCATTTTTGTCCCGCCCATGTTTGCCCGACCCACGTTTGCCCCATTCACGTTTGACCCGCCCATGTTTGTCTCACCCATTTCTTACATATTATCGGCTATTCTTTTGGCACTGATCTATTTTCCATTGATTTCACTCATTTGTTAAAGCGACATGAAACCGAAAAATATCCATTTATAATGAAATTAATCCCTATCAATATTTCTTAAATCTCTTAAAGCTGATATCTTGTACGACATTTTCTTACCCCCTGTCGCCTCCGTATTGATATCATGATTCAATAATTGAAAGGCCGCCTGCCCCGGAATCGCTTTGGTATTGTAATAAACTAAAAATGTCTTATCCCTAAAATGTGGGTACCGGATTTAGACAAGATGGGGCCTTAAGCTATTTAAGATATGGAGGCACTTTTGGAGTCCAGATATTTTATGTCAGTGTATATGAAGAAAAGATTTCGGGGGAGTGGGGAGAGGGGGGGAAGAAGGCGCAGGCCCTAAGCTATAGCTTGTTTAGCAAATAGGTAAATCTCCAGCACTGGCTAAAATGTTCTATCCGTGCTTCACTATCACATACACTCGTTTTTAGATTTCATGCCTCGTTTCAAATTCTTCCTATTAGTTTTTTATTTATTCATTTATTTTTTTAATTTTATTTTTTTGGCAGGCACAATCCCCCTGAACGTCGTATCCAATTTGTTTAACACAACGTTAACAAAATTAAGCCAAATCGCGAGCCTACCCAAAAATTGTTAGCAATCTTGCATAACAACAGCGGCGATCAAACTTAGGAAAGCCGAGGCGTAAGAAAACTAGGGCTGTACCGGATTTCGGCTCCGGCTCCGGCAAATTCGGAATCTGGCCATTTTTACAAATCCGGTTGCGCCATAATTTCACTCCATAAATTCAAAATTGACCTATTTCTTCATGGATATTGATATCGGTGTTGTTATTGTAGATCATCAAGGTCCTTCTCTACATTTTACAAGATTCGAATGCTCTACCAGAAGCTATAATATATTGTTAAACATCAGCACTTACCTTATTTAATCATTTTACTTTTTTTTGTGAATGTTTTAATAAATTGTTTTACAAATTTTGTTTTCAACAACGATTTTTAATGTACGCGCTTTCGTCACTGTTTAACAAAGATTTTTTTTTAAATACCGGTAACTCTTACGAAGAATACAAAGCCAAAGATAGGCAGTGCAAAGTAAACAATCGTAATGACCGATTTAGCTTGTAGTTGTTTTTTTTTAAAACGTGTTCCATTTTGTTTAAGCTGTCTATTATTTTGGGGTGTCGGCTTGCGAGTGGGTTATACAGTTTTAATACTGTTCTCTTCCAAAAGTGTGTGGTGGGCGGCTTATGAACGAACGGGCTTTAGAACGAGTATATACGGTACCTTTCGCTACCACGTCAGTACAGGGAAAATAGTACACCGGTCCCTGGTGCAATGAAAAAATTCCTGCTGGTCTGTCTTACTAAAAAGTTTGAGAAGCACTGCTCTAGTGCAAATAGTTATTACCTACCTATTTCTAGAAAGATATTCGTTTCGAAGAAAAGAAAAAATTAACGATTGTTAATAACGTAATTTCTATGGCCATTTATATTGAAATGATCTCCCATGCGGGCAAGTTTTGTTTTTGTGTTACTTCACCATCCCCAAGAGTTTTGTCCGTAAAAAAATTAAAAACAAATAGAAGTCCACGTCACGCGCTCGTGTGATGACGGCCAAGTTGATCACGAGGAGAGCAACTTGTGATGACGTAGTGCGCGAAACCAAACTTTCCCGCGAATGGTGCTAGGATACGCTCGTGAGATTCCATTACATCTGACGAAATTGGATGTGAGGTGGCTCTCAGCAACTGGTGCGAAATGTGACCAGTTAGTGTAAGATGGTGTGTATCTTGAAGGTGGTTAGGCGAGGGAAGCGCTAGACGGTTGTGACGTATACAGAACCCGCATTGAGGTCATAGGGGTGCACCTAAGTGCAGATCTTATTTATGGTAAAATAGCGTAATAGTGCTATACTTGGTGTTCGAGGAAAAGATCTCGCGTGGGCTGGTATATCACTGTTCCGCTGAAGTACGTTTTTTTTTAAAGATACGGTCGTTGAAAGGTAAAAGGTTTTTTTAGATTTTACTTATTCATTTTAATTTTTACACTGCTGTTAATTTATAGCTTCTCGTTTACACAGGCTAGGGCTGTACCGGGTTAAAATTTTTGAAATCTAGCCGGTGCCGGATTTGGCCGGATTTATAAAAAATTTCCGGATTCTGGATTTGCCGGAGCCAGAGCCATTGTCTGTATATATATATATATATATATATATATATATATATATATATATATAATATATATATATATATATATATATATATATATAATATATATATATATATATATATATATATATATATATTAGGGCTCTACCTGCCAGTCGGATTCGGCCGGGTTTATAAAGTGAAATAATCCTGCTGGAGCCGAAGCCAGATTCAGATTTATAAAAATTAGCTTGATTCCGGATTTGCCGGAGCCAAAATCCGGTACACCCCTAGTACAGAAAACTCATAGAGTTTCTCTCCATAGATCATACTCTATAGAACTCTAGAAAATTACCGATTAGTTAAATTATTGAATCCATTATAAAAAACAAAATCATTAGATAAATTGCGGGGAAAATGCTTGAAATGAGATCCTTATATATATATATATATATATATATATATATATATATATATATATATATATATATATATATATATATATATATTATATATATATATATATATATATATATAATATATTACATTTTGGTGTCACTTCTTTTGATGGTGTCACTTGCAACCCTCGCACCCCCCTAGTGACGCCACTCTATACATTTATATTAATTTAATAAATCTACTGTGTCGTTTATAACATGGCAACTTAGACAAATCAAAATATTAGTATAGTTTAGATGAGTTAAACTTTTTTGCATTGAAAGGTTCTTGAACTTGATAGGAATTGTATTCACAGGAAGTGCATAGATTTATACTTATAACAGACACAGTCAGTTGTATCATTTTGAACTTATGTTTATATAGTAGACATCTTATGAGCCATCTATAGCTCTCCTCTGTACATAAGTGCGAAGTATAATCATTTCTATATATTGCATAATGATGTCCGACATTACTATTGTTCTAGTTTAATTACATCAACATAGACTATATATACAACACACACTTTTCCTCATTTAAAAAAACACGTCTTTTTATCATATCTCTTTTGATTTATTTCTAAGACTTTAGGGCTAATGTTCTAATGATTGATACTGACCCTTGAGTCAAGCAAGTAAAGTTATTTTTTCACTTTTAATTTTTTTATTTTTTTTTAATTTTAATTTTTTTTATTTTGTATTTTTTTTTAATTTTATTTATTATTATTTTTTAAAGATTCCCATGATGCTATTCGAGTTTAATTTTTCAGAGTTTTACTAATGTTGAAATGGAACTCAGTATCGTCTTCGTGTATTGAGATGTTATGTAAAATAAATAATATTTTATTATATGTGAAATTTAATTCATTTTACCAGAAAAGCTAAAACTTTTTTTTTAAATAAACTTTAAGTATTTTGAGGATCAATCGAAATTATACATCGCTAACGTTAACATTTGAAACTAACGAAGTTAAATGGATTGTTTCAGGCAATGTTCCCCTTAAGCTGCGCTACGGCGCAGATATCTGACTGACGCCGCGCAGAAGTTTAGAATTATCATGCAGTAAATTAATAAAATATTGCACACAAAAATTAATGTTGGGCAACTTTTCACACGTGTTTTTTTTTGTTGTTGAAAAATTTGCATAATCACTAACAAACCGTTTAGGGAAATTTTGCTTCAGGTACAATCCATTTAATTACAGTGATAAGCACATGACACACAAATAGACAACATTTAAATGTAGCTGAACCGAATGAACACAATGTTTGGTACCAAAGTCAGATCATTCGCAAATGAAACCCATTTTGTTAAAGGGCACCATGATACAGCTTTTTATTCGGAATATAGTTTCCCCCCTATTTCCCTTCAACAAAACAACGAGCAAAAAGAACGTGTTCAACCACCACACACCACCCCATCAACTAAACAACCAATAATATCGTCCTGGCTCTTAGAGCCAACAACAAGAACATGCTCAGCCACCACACACCGCCCCATCAACCACCCCACCAACTATATCGTCCTGGCTGTTAGAGCCAACTCCTTCCCTGACCAAATCAACATCCTAACAACTGCTGCACTCTACTACGATTTTGCCGAACACCCCCCCCCCAAAACCTCTCCACAAAATACACATCGTAACATTAAAAAAAAACAACCAGATTCCTATTTGTACCCGAGCATACATTGTCCCACAACTCAATTTCTTATGACGTGCTTCACGGCTGATTAGGACGTACATGAGATGAGATTATGCGCTGACGACATGTTAGCGCTGCTCGTCTGCTGCTGGCGTGTGCTGGTGTGGGGGGGGGAGGGGTAAAAATTGCCTTTTTCTTAAAATCGAGCACTACACATGTGTGAGTTTGTGACGCGTGGTTGGTGTGTAGTTATAGATTTTCATTGGTGTGTTTTAATGTTAGATTTGAATTTATTTTATTATTTATTTATTTCTTGTCGTGGAGAAATATCATTATAATGTAAAAGGCAATTCTCGCATGAACTCAACAATAAATCTCCAACTTCCTGTTTATATTAAAGGCTGAATATTGCCAGGGTAATTCTCTTACGGCTTGCTTACAAATTCCGAGCAGGTTTCAACCTGTATAGTGCACCGTCTGGCACCGGGGGCACACAATGTTATTTTTTTCTAAGACGAGAATTCTGTATAAAAAAAAGGGAAATTCACTCATCACAATCTCTAACTTCCGGTGTAGATTGAACTTCACTCCCTCGACATCAATTTTCATATTCTAGTAAGTTTCAGATTACGTTCTAAATTCTTTGGCTAACATCTTGGCAACCTGCTCTATCTGCTGGGCAGTGCCATGCAACATTGTCTGAGCGTAGGACTCCTGCGCCGCCCTAGCCATTCCCCGCCCCCCTCGGCAATGCCCAGCTCGTGTCGCGAGGTCAACAGTTGCACGACAGTTTAAGAGGCTAGGCTGCTATGCCGGCAAAGCGAGTCCCTGTTCTGGTCTAGCCTGTTGATGTAGGAATAGTCAGGGCAGTGCTCCGTTCTCATGTTGGACACCAAACTCCGGTGTATACTACTCAAACCACAATCTGTTTTGGTATTGTTTCATATCTTCGGGAGACCATCAATTCCGCATTCCTCATTACAAATTAGTTTACTTAACGTAGGTAATGTCCCTTCGACCCCTCTCCTTAAGGAATTTATAGTTTAAAAAATGAGATTTTATTAAAGTGTGATAAGTTTTTACAAAAAAATAAATTAGTTTGACATTTTGTCTGGTTTTTTTTTAAAAATAATTTATTATTATTATTATTATCATTATTATCATTATAATTGTATATAGTGTATTAGAGGGGAAGAAAGAATAATTATTTTTACAAATTATTTATGGTTGGGCTGAAATCAGCGGTTACAAATTATGGACTACAATGAATCTCACACCGACGTACAAGACGTACAATCTTCATGATGTCCTGCCCCAAATTTCACCAATTTAGTTCTCCAACTGCAAAATTATATATTATTCTAGCGTACACCCGTCAAAAATGATGGAAGTTTTCAACTGAAATCTATTTATTTTATTTAAAAATGCACTTTTTTTAGGGCGCCTACGGCACCGAACTTTTTCAAAAGCCCAACTAACTTGTCCTTGTTTGATAAATACGAAATATTGAACTTTCTGAAATGTACACAAAGTATTTTATAATAGGGGTTGCAGGGCGCCTACGGCGCCCCTTTCTTTTTCTTTTAAAATTAACCATCATCAAATTCTCTTTTTACATTGTTCCCTTTTCCAAAATTACTATATGAACTAAATCAATGACGTCATATAATATGTTTTACAGCGTATCTTTAATTTGCACACCTTTTGATGCATTGGTGCAGTAATTTGGTTTTCCCTGCTTTCTAAAATTAGTAACGCCAGGACAGACTGACTGACTTGCGTGACAATTGCAAATTATATAGTTTTACTAGCGTACACTTGTCAAAAATGACGGAAGTTTTCAGCTGAAATCTATTTATTTTATAAAAAATGCACTTTTTTTAGAGCGCCTACGGCACCGACCTTTTTCAAAAGCCCAACTAACTTGTCCTTGTTTGATAAATACGAAATATTAAACTTTCTGAAATGTACACAAAGTATTTTATAATAGGGGTTGCAGGGCGCCTGCGGCGCCCCGTTTATTTTTTGGTTATATAATTAACCACCATCTAACCACCATCTAATTCTCTTTTTACAATGTTCCCTTTTATAAAATTGAAAATATGAGCTAAATCAATGACGTCATATAATATGTTTTACAGCGCATCTTTAATTTGCACACCTTTTGGTGCATTGGTGCAGTAATTTGGTTTTACCTGCTTTCTAAAATTAGTAGCGTCAGGACAGTCTGACAGACTTGCGTGACAATTGCAAATGATATAGTTTTATTTACGCTCAATTATCGCTGATACCTAACGCTGAGGGACATCACTCTGCTTTTTTTAATTTTGTGTTGTAAGCAGTGCTGATTGACTCAAATAGTTATTTTTTGGTGCAGTAATTTGGTGCGCTGCTTTCTAAAATTAGTTAAAAAGTCGTGTGGTGATTAGCACTATAAAAATTATTATATAAATACTTTGTTTAATTTTCAGGAATATTTCGTATTTATCATACAAGGATAAGTTACTTGGGCTTTTGACATAAAAAATTTATTTTAAAAAAGTAGTATTTTTTTTTAAATAAAATACTTTGTGTACATTTAAGAAATTTTAATATTACGTATTTATCATACAAGGACAAGTTAGTGGGCTTTTTGAAAAAGGTGGACGCCGTAGGCGCCCTTTAAAAAAGGGGTCGCCGCAGGCGCCACGGCGCCGAAGCACAAACTAGTTTTATAAGATTACATAAATTACTTTTTGGATTTAGTACTAATGGTAGCGATGTTACACACAAACCAGCTCAGCATACATGTTGTAGGTTTCTATTTGGTACTAAGTGTAGAGCTGTTATACACAAACCAGCTCAGCAAACATGTTGTAGGTTTCTATTTGCGGATAAGCTTGAGATTAATAAAGAGTTAATTCCCATTTCCAGACTCCGAGCCTGCCAATCGCTACAATGTCCAGTGAATCCCAACTGACCTAATGTTGGCCCTCCCCCCACCTGCTGCCCTACCCCACCAGCCGCCCTCCCCCACATGCTTCCTCCCTTACCTGCCACAGACCCATTATTTGACAACGTAGAACGGCCGATTAATGACATCGATGTAGATAGCAGCGCTCTGTAATTGCCAGCGAGTGAATGGAGCCCGCTATCCCGAAACGATAGTGAGGCGAGGGGAAATTAAACAACAAAAGTTGAAAAGAAGAGACGCTCTTTTTTTTGTCTGCCGGATATGTGGCCTGATATTAGGACCGTTGCCCTGTGGAAGGTTTATGACGTCATGATAAAAAGATGTTTGGGGTGAACCATTTTTAAAAAAAATTCAAATAGGCTTTGAGCGTAAATTGTTTCTTAAAATTATTATTATTATTTTTATTTTTGGAAATACTAAATACTTTCTGTAGCTAAATGTGAATGCTTCTTTAAAAATTATACCACTCAAGATTTTTGAAAGGGGAGTGGGTGTGGGGGTGGGGGGTGTTGTTGTAGTTGGAAAATTTCCCGGGTCGCATGCATCAGGTACAGAAGCAAACTCTGATATCGGTAGTCTTACACAAGCACACGGGTCGCCAGCTTCTCTTATACCTCCAAGACGGGCGCCATTTGTCATTTTTTTTGCTTCTCTAATCGGGGCTGCAATCTTCCCGGCACTTTCGTCTGCTATGTCAAAGATACTACCATCTGTCGTAGGGATTGTCATCTGTCGTAGGCATGGTCATCTGTCAAAGGCATGGTCATATGTTATAGTTATGTCCGTCTGTCATAGTTACTGCCATCTGTCATAAGCACGGACATGGCCTGTGTTAGCAATTGCGGGGCCCTATGCGGTTTAGTATGCGATATGGATTGCGCGGGACCCATTATGGGTAGGGATATGAAATTAAAAAGGATAATAAGTGAAAATTAAGATAGGTGGGGCCTATCAAAGCGCGGGACACACTGCGGCCGCAAAGGTTTGCAGTGGCCTAAGACCGGCCCTGGCTACGGAAACACGTCAAAGGTACTGCTACATTTCATATGTAAAGTCACATTTCATAGGTACGACAAAATGTCATATGTACGGCAACATGTCATAGGTTACGAAAACATGTCATAGTTACGGCAACATGTCATATGTACGGCAACATGTCATATGTACGGCAACATGTCATATTTACGGCAACATGTCATAGTTACGGCAACATGTCATAGGTACGACAACATGTCATAAGTACGGCAACATGTCATAGGTACGGCAACATGTCATAGGTACGACAACATGTCATAGGTACGGCAACATTTCATAGGTACGGCAACATGTCATAGGTACGGCAACATGTCATAGGTACGACCACATGTTATATGTACGGCAACATGTCATAGTTACGGCCACATGTCATATGTACGGCAACATGTCATATTTACGGCAACATGTCATAGTTACGGCAACATGTCATAGTTACGGCCACACTATATATGTACGGCAACATGTCATAGATACGTCCACATGTCATAGTAACGGTCACATTTCATAGGTACAGATAGCCACAAGTCATTGGTACTACCACGCCAACTTCACTTGTCACACATACGTGTGACCAACGAGATTGACCAAGCTGTGGATTAAATGAGAAAAACAATTGTTAAGACTGAATACTGGACAATATAGAAAAAAATTCCTGGGAATTGTGTTATGAGAAGGGTTTTGAGCGTGACGCAAGTGTCAACCTTTTAAAAACTAAAATGATATTGCCGAAATCGATTTATTGATGCCTCACAATAAATACTATGATTACAGCTGACCTCATCGATAGCGGGTCGATCGATGACCTTTGGTGAGAGCACTCATGCGTGTTGAGCTTTGTTTTACTTCCCCTGAATTCGCAGCAAGCCAAGTTTTGTCGCAGCAGAAGATTACTCAGATTTTAATTGAAAAAAAAATATATCAAACCCTGCTAGAGCCATAAGTGGCCATTCAAATTTTTTTTTAAAAATATATATATTTATTTAAAAAAACGAAACACAATATTCAAGAAGACAAGAATGCTTCAAAGCAAACAATATAATTTTTTATGTTCTTTTCTAATGTCTTCTTTGGACTTTGATACTTAAAAGTTTAAATTCCGGTGGATTAAACAGAGAACAGCTTTGAGGTTATTCTGGTCTGGTGACACATCCTAGAGGATGATAACACAAGATAACGAACGGCTTCGTCGCCCGACAAAAGGAAACGTGGAAACAATAAGTGCATGCCGTGTTGGCGCTAACTGGCAAAACAACGCGACGATGCCGATGAACATTGCCGAGGAGAATCAACCCGCACAAAGAAACAATAACAATGGACACTCCCGCCATTACGTTGTCTTGAAATAATATCCCGGATGTTGTCCCAGTTTTGCGGAAGTCTTCTGGAGTTAAGGAAGCCATTATTCCTGTTCCCACATGCATTTGCTCTGGTCAAGCAGTGGAGAAGGAACACAGGTTCATGAAATATGTGATGGATGTTTTCGGAGGAGAAAAGAAAAAAAAATATTATATTTTAAAACAGCTACATATTTAAAAATCTGGCGTGCTGTTGACAATTGATTTGAAGGGTTTATCAGTGGTTGTAACGGAGGTGATAGGTTGTAATATTTCATAAAAACCTGACGAGTGATTCGATAACTTTTATTAATGGATATATTTTTTTTGTTTTGTTATTATTTCAACCGAAACTTAGCAACATGACCAGAACGATCTCACAGATTGGGAAATGCCCAATTCTAGTTCCCCAACCCTAGTGCACCAATGCCCAATTCTAGTTCCCCAACCCTAGTGCACCAATGCCCAATTCTAGTTCACCCAACCCTAGTGCACATGCCCAATCTGTTCCCAACCCTAGTGCACATGCCCATCTGTTCCCCAACCCTAGTGCACCTATGCCCAATTCTAGTTCCCCAACCCTAGTGCACCAATGCCCAATTCTAGTTCCCCAACCTTAGTGCATCAATGCCCAATTCTAGTGCCCCAACCTTAGTGCACCAATGCCCAATTCTAGTGCCCCAACCCTAGTGCACCAATGCCCAATTCTAGTGCCCCAACCCTAGTGCACCAATGCCCAATTCTAGTTCCCCAACCTTAGTGCACAAATGCCCCATTCTAGATTCCCAACACTGGGGCACCAATGCCCAATTCTAGTGCCCCAAACCTTAGTGCACCAATGCGCCAACCTAGTTCCCCAACACGAGTGCCCGAACCATTCATCTATACCAGTGCTTCTCAAAGTGGTGGTCCACGGACCGGTGCCGGTCCGTGAGCCATCCGCTGCCGGTCCGCAGATGTTCTCAAAAAAGGATCGAAAAATTGTCAGTGCAGGGATAATAGTGCCCCGGTCCTTGGTGCAATGGAAAAAAATCCTGCCGGTCCGCCATACTAAAAAGTTTGAGAAGCACTGATCTATACTACAAAACGATCACATTTCAATGAAAGTTAAATATAGCCCCAATTAAACCACATCGCCCCTTCCCATAATGTTTTATTAATATAGAGGCAGTGGACTTCCTTTGCTGCTCACGGAGAAGTGTTAATTATTTCCCCTTGCCAGAAGAATTCTTTTATTTTAAGTTTCGAATATTCCGATCACGCCAAGAGATATCCACCGGTCCTTTGTATTCCGCGGGGCTGTACGTATGTAACAGGTCGTTGCGTTAATGGAATTGATCAGTGAGGGTGATAGACTGTGCGTGGTTGTGTGTGTGTGTGTGTGTGTGTGTGTGTGTGTGTGTGTGTGTGTGTGTCTGTGTGTGTGTCGAGAGGCGAGGGGTCGGGATAAGAAGGGGGAGCTAATAGGTCAGACAAAGGCAGAGTCCATCAGCACTATGTTAATTGTTACAACCAAGTAGTTTGAATGAAACATCCTTTACCCACATACTTTTCTTTTCCCATTGCGCTTTCTCAGATCCTTAAATTCTAATGTGTCATGTATTGTCTTCAGTTTATCTCTCTCTGTCTCTCTTTTTATGTCTATTTTTCTGTCTGTCTGTCTGTCTGTCTGTCTGTCTGTCTGTCTGTCTGTCTGTCTGTCTGTCTGTCTGTCTGTCTGTCTGTCTGTCTGTCTGTCTGTCTGTCTGTCTGTCTGTCTGTCTGTCTGTCTGTCTGTCTGTCTGTCTGTCTCTCTCTCTCTCTCTCTCTCTCACTCTGTCGTTCAGTCTCCCTTATCCTTTCAGATATTTTATTTTACAAGTATTTCTAGTCCACTTTTATGTGTGTTCATCTTAGTGTGTTATTAATAGGGCTGTACTTTACCGGATTCAAATTTTCCAAATCCGACCAAAGCCGGATTTATGAAGTGAAATCCGGCCGGAGCCGAAGCCAGAGCCTTATTTTTTTAAATGCCCGGATTCCAGATTGCCGGAGCCATTATATGTATATATATATATATATATATATATATATATATATATATATATATATATATAAATGAGGCCTCTACGGGCCAGCCGGATTTGGCCAGATTTATGAAGTGAAATCCTGCCAGAGCCGGAACCAGATTTGTAAAAATGACCAATTCCGGATTTTTCGGAGCCGGGGCCGAAATCTGGTAAACCCCTAGTTATTAATTTAGTTTTCTACTTTTCTCTCTCTCTCTCTCTCTCTCTCTCTCTCTCTCTCTCTATCTCTATCTCTTCAACTCCCTCTCCATCTCTTTCCCTCTTTATCTCATTATCTCTCTCTCTTTCTCTTCACCTCACTCTCCCTTCTTTTCCCTCTTTCTCTCTCTCTCTCTTTTTAAAAATATATTCATGTGCTCTACTACAGTGCTTCTCAAAGTGGTGGTCCGCGGACCGGTGCCGGTGCGTGGGCCATCCGCTGCCGGTCCGAGGATGTTCTCAAAAAAAGGATCGAAAAAATTGTCAGTGCATGGAAAATAATGCACCGGTCCCTGGTGCAATGGAAAAAATTCTTGCCGGTCCGCCATACTAAAAAGTTTGAGAAGCACTGCTCTACTATATCCCCTATGATAAAACCTCTCATTGACCAATAACTTTCCTGTTTACACGGATTCCCCGCTGTGTTACCACCAAACATGTCGTCCCTGGGATTTCTTGCAATCGTTCCTGTAACAGAAACCCTCTGACCCCGTTTGACCATCCCCTCCTCACCCCCTCTCCTCCTGGTTGCAACCTGATAAGACGTCTTTACCCCTTTTCGAGCCACGAGCATCCCTGTCAGACACAGACAGACTTTTGTCTTACTGAACTGCCCTTACCAGCAGATAGTTAGTGTCTGAGAATAAACAGCCCGACTTGAGCGATTGGTCCCGAGATTCCAGGCTCTTTTGGTACAACGTAAAGCAAAAAGCTGTTAGTTATTCCAGTCACCTAGAGTTCATTGACATTTTTTTTTGGTGCTATTTCTGTTCGTTTATATTGTAATACATGTCTTCTGATATGACTTGCTTGTATGAAAACTAAATACTAATTTCTCTATACATATAATGCGCATATTGCTGCAGAGAGGAAATGCACATTTACCTATTGGAGGCTATGAAGATTTTAACGAACGCTAGGAAAAGTGAATATACACAACCGTTACTTAGCAGTGCACCTTGTTAAGTGGCGAGAATTATAAATAATTTACCTCCTTATTTTTTTCTATTTCCTCATGCCAAAATAACTACATGTATAAGCATCAGTGCATTAAACATAGACAAAGTTGTTTTCTGAACAAAACATTAAATTCGTTTTCAATTTCCCTCTATTTTATGGTTTACTCATTTGTGAATTCTCTCCCTCTCTTCTTCAAAGTGGATCTTAGGCTGCACCAGACTTTCTTAACTTTAGGAACGACGTTTTGTTTACACTTCCACACAACGGTATTTAAACACACTATTTCATTGGTCGCCATCCCTAAACCACGTGATGCCTCGTGTCTCAAAATTCGTTGTGAAAAGTCTTGACAGAAAAGACTCACAGCTAAAAACAAATAAGAAAAAAAATTAAACAATATTTGTTACATATATTTTTGGGAAAACTTCCAAGAATTTCTTCCTTTTTTTTTAAATTTTAAAAAGCTTCGTAAACCAATCAATTTTATCAGATCTTCAACATACATAATTTGCAATGTATATCACGTCTGTCTGTCTGTGACGCTACTAATTTTAGAAAGCAGCGCACTAAATTACTGCACCAAAAAATAACTATTTTCGAGCGTTCCACATAAAATTGTGCAAATGAAAATAAATGAATAAAATAAAAAGAAATAAAAGAAATAAAAGTTCTGTATTACATTACTTTTTATTCTGATGTGTATTTTTTCAAAATAAATAGATTTCAGCTGAAAAGTATTTATTTTCAAGACTTCCGTCATTTTTGACGGTTAATACACTAGTTAATTTATAATTTGCGAGACTTTAGCTCAGTGATGGCAAAACTATGGCATGCGTGCCTCAATCGGCACGCACAGCCTAATCAGCCGACACGCGACTAAAATATTACTTCCTAAATTAAACCAGCTAAGCCAAACCCCCATTTTCGGGTTTCATTGGAGTGTTGGCACTTTGCTATTAATAAATGGGTTTTGGTTTGAATTTTGGGCACGCGGCCCCAAAAAGGTTCGCCACCACTGCTATAGCTAGTTGAACTTTTATAGACCCCCCCCCCTTTTTTTTTCCTTTTTAAAGTTCAAGTTCATGATTTACTTCTTTGTTCGCATTACTTAGACGACCAATGACAATGTTTTAAGCTATTTAGTTCAGTCAATTGATTGCAAACTCCTTCTTGCCCCTCTGAAAAGCATGGTTTGTCAAGACGCCAGGAGATGAACCCCTCGCTTTCAGCTCAAACTTCCTTTTCAACCAGACGCGTAACGCGTTTATAAAAAAAAATATTTAAAGAAAAAAAAGAAGGAAAAAAAAGAGATAAAGAAAATGGCCGACCAAAAACTTTCATGAAAATTAACCGTCTGCCCACAAAAGCGGAGTGGACCTAGCCCCGTGAACACACCCGTCTGCCGCGCGTCTGTCATTCAATAACTACACCAAACAGCCGAACGGCATGGTCGAAACTACCTCGGCAAGTAAGTCAATCTCAGCAATGGAGAAGGACCGTACAACTAGGGCCTCTTTGTGGGAGTCTTTTGGTCTTGTTGGGTTCGTTAATATGAGTTTTGGTCGTTACGTAACTTCTGCTACGCAAGCTTTTATTTATACATACTATTTTATAACAGCTTTTGGTGCAATCACTTTCAATCGATTTTTTAACGAATTTTATTTCACTTTTCCATTAATGTTTTGCAAAGGGACTTTGCTCGATAATTATCAAATGAGTTCTGAATATTGTAAAAATAGATGCGTTTCCCCAAATATTTATAAAATACTTTAAAATATCCTTTCAGATTTATTTATTTATCTTTTACAAACACATACTGACTGCATTTCCAACACAATGTCAATAAATAACGTGATTGTTAAATCCTTTATATTAACTCAAGGCGTGTGGTTGCTTGCTTGCCGAAAAACCGTCGGATCGATTTTTAAGCCACTTCCCCGTATCATATCAAGCTGAAATTTTGCAGGCAGACTCGTGGCGAGGATAAAAATGATGTATTAAAATTTCACATCGATCGCATGGACTGTAATTAAATTAATGTATTTTTAGATTATCTGTCTATCTCTATGTGGCTTGTAAATATGTATGCTAGTCTTTCGCGCAGTGCGTTTTATATTGAACACATGGTGCGTGTTATATTGAACATACTTTTATAATACACTCCCGATCTGTAAATGTTTATGCTAGTCTGTCGCGCGGTGCGTATTATATTGAACATAATCAATACTTTTAGTAATGTCTCAAATATAAAGGATTTATAGCCAAAAACTTTGGTTTTTACGGATTAAAAAAAATGTTATTCTTTTTTATTTTTCGAGTTATTATTTTTCAATGGAAACGTGTGTGTTTGTGTGTGTGTGTGGGGGGGGGGTAGGGTGTGTTAGGGTACTGGAAAAATAAATATAAGAAATTTAGGAAAAAATTTGTAGGACTCTTAAGAAAGCGAAAATAGCCTTAACTTTCCTAACTTTTGTGACTGTTTATAAGCGTTTGGATAAAGAAACACAATTTGATACACATTACAATTATAGACGAAATCAAAATGCTCTCTATTCCTCTAATAGGTATCTAAAAACAAAATGCTTCTTTGTTGGACTCAATGTGTCTGCACTCTAGACCGCTCACTAACAAACATACTGATCAGCCATGACCTTATCCACCCTTGCGTGGTACTCACCATTACCTTATCCACTCTTGCGTGGTACTCACCATTACCTTATCCACGCTTGCGTGGTACTCACCATTACCTTATCCACTCTTGCGTGGTACTCACCATTACCTTATCCACTCTTGCGTGGTACTCACCATTAGCTTATCCAGCAAATCCACAACAGGATATTGTGACGTAGATGGGTCTGGAAGAGTGTAAGGCTGAAGGAGGATGTGCCCTCTATTCAGATCTACATGCGCATGCGTGCCGATGAGGGAAAACCTAAAGGGACATAACACATTTTAAACCCGAGGAAGTCTGAGTTTTCCTTCACGTATAGGTTGTTGTTGTTTTTTTTAAAGAAGATAAAGCTTTGAAAGTTAGTTGCGTTTATTTACGTTATTTTAAAAAATAAATATTATTTTTATTTTCTGCCAACATAATTTATTATTTTACTTTAGCGATGCAACCTAAGTAGCTAGGTAAACATTTCAATGGGGAAAAGAAATGTTATTCACAAAATCAATTTTCATGACATCTGTGATTTGTTTAAAGATGAAAAGACGATTCTAGGCCAACAATTTAGCTTGACAGAGTTTCCACAAACGGAGTGGTTATCCCCAGAGTTCTGCGAATAACGTTGAACGTTATCCCCAGAATTCTGTACTATTTGGACCCAGGCTCTCTATAGTTTAAAATGGTATTTATCCATTATGTCTTCGTGGTCGTGAGGTAGAGTCAAGGACAGATGACGTTGTGGTAGTGGGTTCGATTTTCGCATGTGGAATTTAATTTTTTTTTAATGAATCTTTTTTTTTACAGGGTTTGATTTTTAGATGGGGAATCTTTTCTTTTTAATTAAAAAAATAGATAAATAAATATATTATAGGATAGGCTATTAGTTAGTACTGTACTATACTATTATACCCAAGGGCCTCCAATTCCTTTAGGCCGGTTTGGTAGTAATATAGGTTTACAGTTCATTACATATTATTTGAGAATATAGGACAATATATTTATTTATAAAAATAGGCAATATAGTATAGGATAGGGTATTAGCTATTAGTACTATTATTATTAGTAGTGCTAGTAGTGTTAGTGTTAGTAATATCGGCAGTATATGTCAATTGCGCCGCTACCAAGGTAGTGTCGCAGTGGGATGAATGTGAGTCATTTAAATAGTATGCGATAGCAAAAGGTTTAAAATAGAATTAATTTTTTTTGGCGAATATTGACTATTCCGACCGGGTCATATATATGATGTCATATATAATATATGTATGATAAATATATTGGCCTATACTTATAACTTATACCAGTGAGCTAGATAAAAATAGCTCAGTGGACTGAAAAGATTATAAAATATAAACTTTTAAATCAATATGAAAAACAATAAGGCTGGTACTGTTATCTTATTCAGGTCAGATATAATTATTATAATCAACGTGAATTTACTTGATATACATGATATAATGATAAATAATGCTCAAAATTAACTTTGAGAATAGTTCACTGAATTCTCCCATCAACGCCGAGAGTCATTTGCAGAATTCTGGGGATAACATTCAACGTTATTCGCAGAATTCTGGGGATAACGTTGAAAATTATTCGCAGAATTCTGGGGATAACGCTTTCCTTCCACAAACGTTGGAAAGTAGACTTTGTGGCCCCACTAATGTCTATCAGTCAACAGCGTTGGAATCAAGTGTCAATGCGTGTATGCAAAAAGTCAGTTTATTTCATATCTAACAAAGTGTTCGAATATATATATATATATATATTAGATATCGCTAAATATATATACTATATACGATCCGCGACGTAACTTTCGCCACAGACTTATTAATGGATAGTGCAAAGAAAGGGTGAAAAGAACGAATACAAACAGCAGCGCGAAGAACTGAAAACAAATGTGATTGAACGGAGGGGGGACCGCCGACGCATTGAAGGTCTCGAGACATGCGCACTGCGGTTAGCTACCTGTCCCCCCCCCACCATACACCACCCTAGCTTGCCAAACATAAGCTATGTTTGGGCGACCCTAGCGAGGGTCATTCATCATGCTTATTTCTCCTAGTTTTGTGCTTGTTCTGGTGAACTAAATCTATAGATATAAGTACATATAGTTATTTAGTTATATTATCACAAAACGCCATACTACTTTCTTGACTCGGGTACTTTGATCGAAATTTTAGAGCCAACTCTGTATGGCTAAACTGCGTTGAATGCAACAACCCTTTGGAAATGCACCAAAAAAAAGGGGGGGGGGATATGATGAAGACCATGAGGGGACAGAACAATTTGCGATCTATTAGAAAGACGGCAATCCTATTAGCTTAACTGATTAGCGCTTGGCGGCCAACATTTGGAACGTCAGAGGAGAGAATATTTGAGATCGATAGATTGATGGTCGCCCCTGCTACAGTGATCGAACTGCTACAGTTTTTTGGGATGGCATGACGGGGCTTCGAAAAAGAAATTTCTAGGAATAGCGTCGTGTCAAAATAAAAGAATTTGCTGCTTACGAGCCGTATAGATGGCTGGACATAAATAAGGCTTGTACACCAATGACCGGGGGGGGGTGGGGGAGTGGTGGTGGGGGGGGGGCAAAAAATTAGGATATTAAAATATATTCTTACTGCCAAATCATTTATTTTTTTTACAAATGGGTCTCAAATTATATCTTATACTTATAACACAATTAAATACGTCCCGAAATTCTAGGCTAATTAAAGATTATTTGATTTTTAATTTAAAAAAATAATAATAAGTGTACATATTTAAATTTCAACAGATTTTTTCCCCTTAGAAACAGCATCCATATTTTATCATACTCCTTGTTGACTATTTTGTTTGATTTAGTCAAATTGTCTGTGTGTGCTCTTGAATAAATCATGGCAACATAATTTCACTCAAATTCATCATTCCTGGTCGTCCCACTAATTATTGAACTTTTTGCTTTGCTGCCTCATATCAACATTTTGTCTGTAAAATCGTGTCCCTATGAGCGTCTGTAATTTATTCTTCTGACCTGTCCGCGTCAGGGGTCATCTCCCAACACCCAAACGCAAGCCCGCACGATGCTACATTTTCAACAAATTTGAAAGACGCTTCCGGTGACGTAAGCACGGCTCGTCCCGCCCCCAGCACCTCATATTGACCCCTCTATTGAAACCATCGCAGTAAGCAGGTACGACAAACATATTTAAGTCATTTTTAAAAGTTGTCACATCTTGAAATTCAGAACTGTCACTGAACTACAAGAATACTCTGATGCATACATTGGTTAGCCGTGTCGTACTGTACAACAATGTCATTGGTCCAGTAGATGTGCTATAGGAAATATGGTTGTGAATATTTGGTTTTTTGTTGTTGTTTTTTTATCAATTGAGGATTGTTTTGACAAAAGACCAACTGAAGAAAATTGTTCTTTCATCTTTTTTTGACGTTGATATACAAGATTTTTCTCCTTCATTCCTCCGCCCCTCACATATTTGGACTGCTGTTGAAACATTGACCCCATTGGCACGGCCAAAAATAGATGTGTGATGTTTGATGTGCGACAAACTGCAGCCATTAGCCGCTTGCTTACCTACATGATTTATAACTCTTGACGAAATACAACGCCGAAGTCTTGCTGTTCGTGCGATCGGACAAAAGCTCCTGAAATTTCAACTAAAACCAGAGGCGTAGCCGGTGTTTCCTTTAAACTACGTCGGCACGCGTATATCTGACTGACGCTGCGCAGCGGTTTAGAATTACCGCGCAACACATTTTGTAACATATTTCACACAAAAATGTATGGCGCGCAACTTTGCACACGAGGATATTTACTTTGCCACACGGACCAACGAACCTTAGAGAGGAACATCAGACCAATGTTATCTTTAAGCTGCGCGGCAGCTTATATATTTGACCGACGCCGCGCAGCTGTTTAGAATAACCGGGCAGCAAATTTTGATCAGGATAATAATGTCTGCGTTTGTGGCGTTTAAAATGTTGAACTAGTTTATTTGAACACGAACCAAAGTACCTCAGACGTAACACTGCTTGGAACGTAGTTATCGTTCTTGCTCCTACTTCATTAATGACACAATGACATAATGCTTGTAATTGTAAAGTTGAAATACATCAGTGTTTCTCAACATGTGGTCCGCGGAGATGTTCCTGGTGGTCCGCGAGCAAAGCATGAAATTTCTATTTTTAAATTAAGAACAGGAAAATGTATAAATGGTGTCACATTTTGAATATATAGATCAATTTAAATCCCTCGATGGTGAGAATATAGCGCCGAAAACAATATTTTTAGAGTCTATGTTTACTTTTAGCTATACCGGAAATCACATGACGTTACACTGTTGTCACACTATATTCTAAAATACCATAGTAATGGTAGTTATATTAACATTAAAAAATAATTGTTTGAAAACGATGACTAAATTAGCCTTTAATTAATATTATAATTATTAAAGTAAAAAAATTAATTAAATTAGTTGAACACATGGATAAGTTTCTTAAAGAGGAAAACCGAACATAATGAGTATGACAACAATGATTACTCCTCCTACTCATACTCACAATCTGTATGTGAATAAAATGCAGTTCCGGAGAGAGGGAAAAAAAAAGACGAATTGTCATACGACTGTATGAAGAAGAGTATTTGCGCTTGGGATTTTTATGCGTCATAGCAAAATTAAATGATCAAACCAGACTACTGTGTCTAATATGCTCGCAAATTCTTGCAAATTGAAGTGATGAAAACTGCAAAACTCAGAGGACATCTGAAAACTAATCATAATTTCTGCTCAGAGAAACCATTAGAATACTTTCTGCGCTAGAACATTCACTTGATAGTTAGATGCCCTGCATACAACAAGCAACCAAAGTCAATGAGAAGGCTTTAAGAGCATCATTTTTTGTTAGCTTTACCAGTTGCACAGGCCGAAAATTCTGGTTATAAATGGGGGAAAGTGTTAAACAGACGGTTTGAATTACGTGATGCTGTAAGTGAGTTTCTTGGAGGAAATAACAACAAAGCTTGTTGATCATTTGAACGATAGCTTATGGGCTGATGTTCTAGCTTACTTGGCTGACATTTTTGAAGAAATTAATAAACTTAATTCATCTCTGCATGGAAGGCAGGCACATTTAATTACTCTCAGTGACAAAGTGTCTGCTTTTACGAAAAATCTTGATCTTTGTAAAACAAAATTATTTCAGGGGACCTTTCACATGTTTTATCAATTGTAGGAATTCAAGGACAAACCAGAAAATGCTCAAATCATAAATAACTGTTGATAAATTTGATTCATAACCACAGTCAATCACCGCAGGGTAATTTTAACTTCTAATTTAGTGTTTTGAACTTTCATAGTCTCCCGTGGTTTCCAGTCCGTTTCTTGCACACATTGACTCATTAAATTTACCAACATCGAATTTAAACCGATTCATTGAACTGACCAGCGATACTGCATTGCACATGTTGCATCAGAAAGTGAGCTTGATGAAATTTTGTAGTACTCAGAACTGTCTCTGAAAACTTAAAAAATACGTTTACCCGTTGCAACATCATATCTTTGTGAATTGGGATTTTCAGTATTGGTTACAATCAAAACAAAACATTGTTCCCGACTTGAGATGAAGATGAACTACGATTGAGTCTTTCAAGTATTACACTTCGTTTGGATGTGCTGTGCTCAAATATGCAAGCTTTGGATGTGCTGTGCTCAAATATGCAAGCTTTGTATGTGCTGTGCTCAAATATGCAAGCTTTGTATGTGCTGTGCTCAAATATGCAAGCTCAAGGCTCGCACTACATGAACTAATATAGCCGTCTTACTATACTAACTACTGTTTATGACTTAAAGTTTTTTTAATAGCAAGCAATACGAATTAAATAAGACATTTAGTATAAGTCTGGTATACGTGACATTTGTTCATAACAAAAGAAAGCCATTACAATCTTTTCCCATTTTTTTTTAATGAAAGTGCTTGTCATTTCTAAAACCTGAAATCGTCATAACTCATTGGGAACTCATGCAATGTTAAATTACATTTTTAGCGTAACAATGTTTTGGTGCATAAATACAGTCGAATCAAATAGCTCTCAAAATGTTTAGCATAGTAAAATTACGAAACTGTTTTTTTTTCTTGTTCAAGTCAAATAAGCTGTCTCAAATTAAGGAAAAATTAACAAATAGCTGATAAGATACTTCCTTGACAATATACGTACATTAACATATTGACACGTATCATTTATTATTTTTTTAAAAATTTCGTCCCCAGTAAAGACCCCAATATTTCTATTAATAGACTTTCGGTTCATAATGACAAGCCCGATACAACACTCAAAATACCCCAATATTTCTATAAATAGACTTTCGGTTCATAATGACAAGCCCGATACAACACTCAAAATACCCCAATATTTCTATAAATAGACTTTCGGTTCATAATGACAAGCCCGATACAACACTCAAAATACCCCAATATTTCTATAAATAGACTTTCGGTTCATAATGACAAGCCCGATACAACACTCAAAATACCCCAATATTTCTATAAATAGACTTTCGGTTCATAATGACAAGCCCGATACAACACTCAAAATACCCCAATATTTCTATAAATAGACTTTCGGTTCATAATGACAAGCCCGATACAACACTCAAAATACCCCAATATTTCTATAAATAGACTTTCGGTTCACAATGACAAGCCCGATACAACACTCAAAATATCCCAATATTTCTATAAATAGACTTTCGGTTCATAATGACAAGCCCGATACAACACTCAAAATACCCCAATATTTCTATAAATAGACTTTCGGTTCATAATGACAAGCCCGATACAACACTCAAAATACCCCAATATTTCTATAAATAGACTTTCGGTTCATAATGACAAGCCCGATACAACACTCAAAATACCCCAATATTTCTATAAATAGACTTTCGGTTCATAATGACAAGCCCGATACAACACTCAAAATACCCCAATATTTCTATAAATAGACTTTCGGTTCATAATGACAAGCCCGATACAACACTCAAAATACCCCAATATTTCTATAAATAGACTTTCGGTTCATAATGACAAGCCCGATACAACACTCAAAATACCCCAATATTTCTATAAATAGACTTTCGGTTCATAATGACAAGCCCGATACAACACTCAAAATACCCCAATATTTCTATAAATAGACTTTCGGTTCATAATGACAAGCCCGATACAACACTCAAAATACCCCAATATTTCTATAAATAGACTTTCGGTTCATAATGACAAGCCCGATACAACACTCAAAATACCCCAATATTTCTATAAATAGACTTTCGGTTCATAATGACAAGCCCGATACAACACTCAAAATACCCCAATATTTCTATAAATAGACTTTCGGTTCATAATGACAAGCCCGATACAACACTCAAAATACCCCAATATTTCTATAAATAGACTTTCGGTTCATAATGACAAGCCCGATACAACACTCAAAATACCCCAATATTTCTATAAATAGACTTTCGGTTCATAATGACAAGCCCGATACAACACTCAAAATACCCCAATATTTCTATAAATAGACTTTCGGTTCATAATGACAAGCCCGATACAACACTCAAAATACCCCAATATTTCTATAAATAGACTTTCGGTTCATAATGACAAGCCCGATACAACACTCAAAATACCCCAATATTTCTATAAATAGACTTTCGGTTCATAATGACAAGCCCGATACAACACTCAAAATACCCCAATATTTCTATAAATAGACTTTCGGTTCATAATGACAAGCCCGATACAACACTCAAAATACCCCAATATTTCTATAAATAGACTTTCGGTTCATAATGACAAGCCCGATACAACACTCAAAATACCCCAATATTTCTATAAATAGACTTTCGGTTCATAATGACAAGCCCGATACAACACTCAAAATACCCCAATATTTCTATAAATAGACTTTCGGTTCATAATGACAAGCCCGATACAACACTCAAAATACCCCAATATTTCTATAAATAGACTTTCGGTTCATAATGACAAGCCCGA
>CALYLW010001331.1:0-62500 GCA_944989445.1 Ampullaceana balthica | reverse complement strand
CTCTATTTGTCAAGATGCGTTTTGAGCAACTGCAGATTTTGTTTCTTCGTGAAAGCTACCAAACTAAAAGCAGAAAGCAGACTGTGTAGGCCTTGTTTAAAATACTGATCTACCACAACTTAATTCTTTTTTGCCATAGGGTCTATCACTTCTAAGACAAGAAAACTTCTTGTATACTTTGGTCTTTTGAATATATTTTTATTAGGGCTGCGGAAATTAACGATTAATTTCTCGATTAATCTTTAAAAAATTTTAACGATTAATTTTTTTAACGATTAATCGACCCACCACTTATAAATGTACTGGAAGTCAAAAAGTAAAATATTTCGGCCAATAAATATGAACTAAATTTCCGGACGATTACACGAACATTTTTGTTTAAACTATTCCCTTAGGTGATTGTTCAAAATGTTGATAAAGTGTATTGTGTCCATTGAGAGAAATCGTTTGCCTACCATGCAATGTTCCCTCTAAGTCTAAGATCATTTTTTCGTATGCAAAGTTTTAAAAGGACTCGTGTGCAAAGTTGCACAGCGTCCATTTTTTGTGCAAAATTTTACAACATTTTCTGCGCGGTTATTCTAAACTCCTGCGTGGCGTCGGTAAAATATCTGCGCAACGGCACTGCTTAAAGGGAACATTGCTACCATGGTTCTAACACTTCGCTTCCCATATCACCTGCAAACCAAACATCCACTACAGTATCAAAAACTTCAGCTGAGACAATATAAAGCTATGTAAACGATTGTTCAGCTCAGCTGGTTATATTGTCAATAAGACCCGCTCATCACTTGAACCAAATAATGTCAATACACTTGCCTGTCTGCGTTGTTGGTTAAAAGATGTCATATAAAGAAGACATTCCATTGTTATTTCGATTTTTACGACAAGTACGTTTAATAAATGTTACTTATGACACGATACATTTCAACTTTTGGCTTTAATCGAAATTAACGATTAATTTTAAATTAATCGATAATGGCCCTAATTTTATACATATTTTTCGCAAAATATGTTTTTCAGCACCTACAATAAATTTGCAGAAGCGTTTAATATATTAAAGTGGTAAACGAGTTTTGTCTTAGCCAAACTCGCTAAGATGATTTAGTTTAACGTAGACAAAATAAAACTATGTTGTGATAGGTTCTGAAAACAACATCCGGATATTTGGTTAACATTTTTGTGAAACTGATCCAAAAGTAGACCCCGGACATAAATTTATATTAATAGACAATTAAGGCTCTCCGCTTATTACCATGAGTCGACGCTCTGCTTGTGTGTATGAGTGTGTGTATGTGTGTGTGTCTCTCTCTCTGTCAGGCGGCCAACACACTGTTTTCTTTCCTTTTGGTTTTTGTCTGTCCCCGCAAAGTCCGTTGGGCCGCCAGAAATCTCGGTCCGTTTAGAGCCGACTAAGTCAAGTCCATCGGGAATTCCCGACGCTACTGCTAAAAAAACAATGAGAGTGTGTACTATTTCGGTGCGAAATTGTGATACCTTTTTTTCATGTATGATTCTTTTGCCAACTTTGGTATGAATCTGAATGGAATCTGTAGTGTTTGACCTAAATGTGTTGTCTGTTTTATGGACAGGATTTACGCGTTCGTATTTTGACTTTGTTGTTAATGTATTGCCTGGTTGGCGACTGTTTGGCACAAGGGAAAAATTTTTAAAATTATAAAATGAATAAAAAGAATTAAGGAAGAATCAGGAATGGTGGACAGGCGCTGTAAAAAATTTGAAAAATTTCTATTGTTGGGGGAAACTAATTGTTCAATTGTTGTTTTTTTTTATCGTTTTTTTTTAATCGATTAAATGGAAGTGCTGACATGACGGACATTGTCGGAGAAGTTGGGCCAAAAGAGAGCTCACCTTTCTCTTACCTGAGTTTGTCACGACTTTACAGATATGTCACCTTTTTGTTTCCCTTCCAAAACAAATAAAATTTAACAAATGACACATAGAAATTGCATCTAAAACCTAGAAAACTAAGAAAGTGTCATGAATGGTGAGCAGTAGATGGACCCACTTGCAGTGTCATGAATGGTGAGCAGTAGATTGGACCACTTGCAAGTGTCATGAATGGTGAGCAGTAGATTGGACCACTTTCACGTGACATGAATGGTGAGCAGTAGATTGGACCACTTTCATGTGACATGAATGGTGAGCAGTAGATTGGACCACTTGCAAGTGTCATGAATGGTGAGCAGTAGATTGGACCACTTTCATGTGACATGAATGGTGAGCAGTAGATTGGACCACTTGCAAGTGTCATGAATGGTGAGCAGTAGATTGGACCACTTGCAAGTGTCATGAATGGTGAGCAGTAGATTGGACCACTTACAAGCGTCATGAATGGTGAGCAGAAGTTTGGACCACTTGCAAGTGTCATGAATGGTGTGCTGTAGATTGAATCACCCTCAATAGTAGGTCTAAAAAAATCGTTTTCAATCCCCATTGACGCTGTAAGAAAAAAAAACGCACTATAAAATCTTTTTCTGCGTGCGTTCAAAACGGTTTATTGCCATTCCGTGAATCATTCGTCTTCCCTCTTCTGATTTCCATTCTGCCTCTCCAACCTCATTCCTCCCCCCCCACCCCACCACATTTCCCAACTGCCGAGATCATGGCTTGGACGTTACATGCTAATATCTGTTCCGTTGTATTATTTGACCGTGGCCAGTAATGTCCTCTGTAATCATTTTCCTCCATGCGACGCCGGCTCTCAATGCAATGAGCGTCTTACAGTTCTCTCCCCAGCTTGACAAGTTCATAGCCGTCACTGATCTCCCGTTGAATACTGATGGTTCTCAGTAACGATTGGAATTGCGGCCCTTTAGGTAGATATAAATTTTGGATACAAAACAAACATAACAAAAATAAATAATAATAAGATAAAATTTTTGTTATTGAAATTGACCCCCCCCCTTTTTTTTTGTTGCTTTTTTTCTAGTCATCCTAAGATCATATGTTGACAGCCCGTGAGGCGTCACTAAGGTTGGTGTCACTCAGTGCGGTAGCTCATGGTGTCACCCCCTCCCGACTTACTCCATAGACCTCCACCAAGTCTGCCAGGGACAAATAAGGGGATCATACATAATTTGACATTTTGGTGTCTCCCCTTGTGATGGTGTCACCCGGTGCGGTCCGCACCCCTTGCATCCACCCCCAGTGACGCCACTATGCAGCTCTAATAACCAAATCGAGTGTTTTCTATTTTTTCCGTGACGTATTCCACCACTATTATGGCTTCTGCCGTCATGCCCAATTTGCTAAGGAATAATACTAATATCGTTCCTCGTTTAGCACAACATTCTATCTCGATATTTTCACTGCTAATTTCGATATGATTGTGTCATAACCTGAAACTAAGTATACAATCTTCAATAAAACAAAGTGGTTTATTCTCTAGCATTTCACTTGTTAGTAAGACACCAAAAGTCGTAGATTTGCAGACGTCCTGTAAGTAGCTACTGTAGAAACAGGCTAATGTTAAAATAAGACTGTTAGAATTAAGTTTTTGGTGGCGGGTGGGGGAATTATTGGCTTTACAAGATTGCAGGTCAAGGACGACCACTTTTGGAAAGAAAAAGGATTCGAGAGTCTTCTACCTTTAATCAGAATTTGTGAGTCTACCATCTTTTAATAGGCTTCTAGAGTCTATTACCTTTTAACAGAATGCCGAGATAAAAATTTGCACGCTAGTAAGAGAAGGGAAAAGAAAATTAAAATTTATTATTGCTCTTTGTTCTAGAAGTTACCGAAAACGAAAACCTCGTCACAAATGAGCAGTTACAATTAATTGGAGCGCAATTATCTTATCTGTATACAGACGCTCCTTCTATACAGAAGATTATTGCGTCCTGCGCTTATCTATGGTTTGTGTTTAGTCATACATTTTTATTAGAGATTTAAATGTTGATAAAGTGTTGGTTTTCCTGGTTTCTTCAGGCAACCCATTCCACGCCCGAATTCCAGACGGGAAGAACAAAAATGTGTATGTGTTTGTTCTTGCATACAGAATAAGATAGGTGTTTTTATCGTTATTTCTATCTGAGGGTTGTATTAAGTTATCTTTGTGTTGTATTTCTAAATTAAACTAAATTGCTTTATGTATGATTATTACTTTGCTCTTGGTTCTTCTATCCTCTAGTGTTTCAAGTTAAAATTCTTGAAGCAGAAATCATGAATGTTGCCTCACATTTCAAATCACGCCAGTAGCTGCTTCCAGTAAAATTTTGGCACTCCCCGTATTGTTACAGACGCACACGTAAATGAAACGGTCGTTTCTGCCCTCGTGTGTCCCTCGTCTGTGTCCCATCACGTCACACGCGAGTTTCTTGGCGGCTAATACACAGGCGCATAAATATTTATATTTTCATTTATAAAACATCATTTATTCAGGTTTTTTTTTACATGTACATCTTCATTTGCCAGGCGAGTGTTCGGACCCCGGTGTTATGAGAGAATAATTTGACATGCAGGAAATGTCTCCAAAGCCATGTGATTAGGGGGGAGGGGGGGAAGTTCTTCGCTGTGAGGATTCCATCAGTCGTAAGCGGCCCTCTGAAAACTCACAAAACTACGTTGAGTGTTGTATACGGTAAAACTACTTCTACCATTTACCTGAGATATTTTCCGGGTAGTCTTTTCCTGGATCAGCATCGCTTTATTGGATTATGGTACGGCAGCAAATTTAGACGTTTGGAAGGACATCTCAGATCGAAGTATGGGAAATGGGCTATAGATTGGTTTGTCACATACCATTTGAGAACGTATATTCGCTGTTCCGAAATAAAAAGATTTGAGACAATGAAAAAAAGTGTTAATAACGCAGCTTTTGAATTTCAATGTTTTCGTATCGCCTGTATATTTTCATGACCTCAACCCCAATATCATATTGTGTAGCAGGTCTTGGTGTTTGACCGAGGTCCGTCAGTCATTGTTCAATTCAAGTCGCCTGTAACGGACCACCGTCAGCGTTGAGTCTACTTATTCTCTTGACAAATGATTTCCCGCAACATATGACACTAATGGCGTGTTAACGTGGTGTGTACCATATCCTAGTTTAGGGAGTTTCATAATACATTACTTGCAATAAAAAGAATAATTTATTTTTCCTTAATGATCTCCCTGAAAAGAAGACTTTTCACCTCAAATTAATTTTTTTTTGTCTTGAAAATGCACATATTCTGTCATGTAGATAGAAAGTTTTTTTTTATTTGTGTCCCATTAACTTGTGGTCGTAGGTGGTTCTAATGTTTCCATTAGAACTTTCTCGGTTCTTGGTAGACCTGGCGGCGCCCATCTCCTCTCCAGGTCAGCGGAGGACTTTCTAGCAATAGTCATTCATCAATTTTTTATTGTGGCTCTAACGTGGGCTAAATCCCACGCCCATCAGCTTTTTAGGCGCGTGCAATATTGACTTCGCTATCCAGCCACCATTTGTCGTATTACTGTTGTTGAAAAACAAAAGTCTAAATCTTAAGATATTTGATCGGTTTGGAATGGCATCCAAGTGACGTCATTCCATTGGCTAGGAGTGAATTAACATGTTCTAGCAGTGCACAGATCATCTAGGAGTGAATTAACATGTTCTAGCAGTGCACCGATCATCTAGGACTGAATCAACATGTTCTAGCAGTGCACAGATCATCTAGGAGTGAATTAACATGTTCTAGCAGTGCACCGATCATCTAGGACTGAATCAACATGTTCTAGCAGTGCACAGATCATCTAGGACTGAATCAACATGTTCTAGCAGTGCACCGATCATCTAGGACTGAATCAACATGTTCTAGCAGTGCACCGATCATCTAGGAGTGAATTAACATGTTCTAGCAGTGCACAGATCATCTAGGAGTGAATTAACATGTTCTAGCAGTGCACCGATCATCTAGGACTGAATCAACATGTTCTAGCAGTGCACAGATCATCTAGGACTGAATCAACATGTTCTAGCAGTGCACCGATCATCTAGGACTGAATCAACATGTTCTAGCAGTGCACAGATCATCTAGGAGTGAATTAACATGTTCTAGCAGTGCACAGATCATCTAGGACTGAATCAACAGGTTCTAGCAGTGCACAGATCATCTAGGAGTGAATTAACATGTTCTAGCAGTGCACCGATCATCTAGGAGTGAATTAACATGTTCTAGCAGTGCACAGATCATCTAGGAGTGAATTAACATGTTCTAGCAGTGCACAGATCATCTAGGAGTCAATTAACATGTTCTAGCAGTGCACAGATCATCTAGGACTGAATCAACTCTAGCAGTTCACCGATCATTGAGAAATTAATTCTCACGCTCTTACTTAGCACTTCCACGGCCATCACAATTAGGTCATCGCGTGAGGACTGGTCAGCGCAGTAAATAAGAGCACTAATGGATAAGTCCGTCGGTGTCCATTCTAAATAAGGCCACTTGAGAAGGAGCTCTTCGGTACACCCCACTCCCACCCCTCTTCTCCCCAGCCGATCTCTTCAGCAAAAGCTATTCCCTAAAATGAACCAGACGGGCAGAAGCATTTGCGAATACAAATACAATTTGTTTGTTTTTCTAGAATGCTAAAATCGTACGTGAAGTTCAGAACATGTATCGTAGTACTCTTAAGCTTGTTATTTACGCCCTTATATAAAAAAAAAGTAGCAACTAATCAACCGTAAAATAATTTATTAACTCCGCTGGTATTTAAATTAGGGGCCGTCCATAAAGTACGTCACGCTATTTTTTAACATGTTTAACTCTTTCCCCCTCTGTCACAAACTGTCACTTTCGAACAAAAATATGTTTTTCTATTAACAAATTAATTAAAATTTAATATAAAACACCGTGATGTCACACATGGCCGGACCCCCCCCTCCCTCCTGTCACACTTTCTTACACACCCACCCCTTCTAGAGCGTGGCGTACTTTATGGACGGCCCTTATCATTAGTCTTTAACCAAAAAAAAATTACGTTAATCTGATTTGTTTTCCATCACTTACACCAAACAACCCACCAAATATTGGATTACTTCCCATATACCCAGTTTACTCGGGGGAAAAAACTTGCTTTCAGGTTACTGTGTGTTTGATAAGAAAATCCACGGGAACCCAGCGATAGAGCCCCAAGTACTTGCCTGGGCGTCAACTACTTGCGATCAATGCTTTCTATAAGTTTTGTTGGACCGTGAGGGAAATAACGAAGTCGTGTGCAAAGTTGCACGGCATCAATTTTTTGGTGCAAAATTTTTACACCCCTCCCCTATTTTTCCACAAACACAGATATTATATTGTCTTTTGCGAAATTTGCTGGACCGTGTTTCTAAATTGCGTCGCGGAGTCTGCAGTTTAAAGGGAACATTGCTGCGTGTGAACCAGAAGTAAAATTTGTGTGATTTGAGCAAACAATCACATTCTTGGGCAAACAATGACATTCTTGGGCAAACAATGACATTCTTGGGCAAGAAATCACATTCTTGGGCAAACAATCACATTCTTGAGCAAACAATCACATTCTTGAGCAAACAATTACATTCTTGGGCAAACAATCACACTCTTGAGCGCACGATCACATTCTTGAGCAAACAATCACATTCTTGAGCAAACGATCACATTCTTGAGCAAACAATCACATTCTTGAGCCAAACCTTCCAATCAAACTAAACAGATGTGATAAGCATATAAAACTAAAATGCTACCTCACTTCCTATACTAGAATATCCATCTTCTACATCTTCAAACAAAGAAAACATTGATGAACTAGAACAAATTTTTAAAAAAAGAGCTTTCAGATTTATTATTGGAAAATATTCAAAACTTACAAGAATAACACCATTGTTTAAATCATTAAACCTTGAAACACTAGAGGATAGAAGAACCAGGAGTAAAGTAGTTATTATACGTAAAGCAATTAAATATAATTTAGAAATGCGACACAAAGAGAACTTAAATACAACCCGCAGATCGACATAATGATAAAAACAACTGTCTAATTCCGTATGCAAGAACAAACACATAAATATTATCGTTCTTCATGTACGGAATTCGGGCTTGGGAGAGATTGCCTGAAGAAACCAGGAAAACCAACACTTTATCAACATTTAAAAATCTAATAAGTATGCAGGACAAGACCCAAACCGTATATAAGCTTAGGAAGCAACACTATTCTTTATAGAAGGAGCGTCTGTAACAGATAAGATAAGATAACATGCCTCGCAACATGGTCCATTGCAGTTGTTTTTCAACGCACCAAATTTAATAGGGGCAATAACACTTGAGTTAGTTAATTGTCGAACCCCAAACCAGGTGTTTGCTAATTGAAAGTTTTATTAAACTGGCTTCACTTTAGAGATACAATTGAATTGTTATTCTCCCTTGTTTGAGCATGGTATTACAGGTTAGCTCCCTCTATCAGTTGTCCCCTCCCCCTTTTTTTTAAAATGATACTCTCCCTTGTTTGAAACATGTTAGCTCACGCTGTAAATATATATAACTGAAGATTGTGAGCATGGAGCGGGGTGGCCTGGCGGTGGCTGTTGAGTAAGGAATTAAAGACACATCTAGCAGACGACAAGAGCAGCTAACCCATGCTGTCGTCACAGTTGCAGGACTTTGTTTTGTCTGGGTGATGATGCGGGTGACGTTTCGTGTCTCAAGGGAAATCTGGCGTCTGACGTTTCAATATAACTTTTAACTTCTGCGAATGTGGCTCACTGCTGCTGAAGACTTCTCTGATATCAATTCCCTTTCTCACTATCCTCTTTCTCACTATCCTCTTTCTCATTGTCCTCTTTCTCACCGTGCTCTTTCTCACTATCCTCTTTCTCACTGTCCTCTTTCTCACTATCCTCTTTCTCACTATCCTCTTTCTCACTGTCCTCTTTCTCACTATCCTCTTTCTCACTATCCTCTTCCTCATTGTCCTCTTTCTCACTATCCTCTTTCTCATTATCCTCTTTCTCACTATCCTCTTTCTCACTATCCTCTTTCTCATTATCCTCTTTCTCACTGTCCTCTTTCTCACTGTCCTCTTTCTCGCCGTCCTCTTTCTCGCCGTCCTCTTTCTCACTATCCTCTTTCTCACTGTCCTCTTTCTCACTATCCTCTTTCTCATTATCCTCTTTCTCACTGTCCTCTTTCTCACTATCCTCTTTCTCATTATCCTCTTTCTCACTATCCTCTTTCTCGTTATCCTCTTTCTCACTGTCCTCTTTCTCGCCGTGCTCTTTCTCACTATCCTCTTTCTAACTGTCCTCTTTCTCACCATCCTCTTTCTCACTGTCCTCTTTCTCACTGTCCTCTTTCTCACTATCCTCTTTCTCACTATTCTCTTTCTCACTCTATTCTTTCTCACTATCCTCTTTCTCACTGTCCTCTTTCTCACTGTCCTCTTTCTCACTATCCTCTTTCTCATTATCCTCTTTCTCACTATTCTCTTTCTCACTCTATTCTTTCTCACTATCCTCTTTCTCACTGTCCTCTTTCTCACTGTCCTCTTTCTCACTGTCCTCTTTCTCACTATCCTCTTTCTCACTATTCTCTTTCTCACTCTATTCTTTCTCACTATCCTCTTTCTCACTATCCTCTTTCTCACTATTCTCTTTCTCACTCTATTCTTTCTCACTATCCTCTTTCTCACTGTCCTCTTTCTCGCCGTGCTCTTTCTCACTATCCTCTTTCTAACTGTCCTCTTTCTCACCATCCTCTTTCTCACTGTCCTCTTTCTCACTGTCCTCTTTCTCACCGTCCTCTTTCTCACTATCCTCTTTCTCACTATCCTCTTTCTCACTCTACTCTTTCTCACTATCCTCTTTCTCACTATCCTCTTTCTCACTATCGCCTTTCTCACTATCGCCTTTCTCATTATCCTCTTTCTCACTATCCTCTTTCTCACTATCGCCTTTCTCATTATCCTCTTTCTCACTATCCTCTTTCTCACTATTCTCTTTCTCACTATCGCCTTTCTCACTATCGCCTTTCTCATTATCCTCTTTCTCACTATCCTCTTTCTCACTATCCTCTTTCTCACTATCGCCTTTCTCACTATCGCCTTTCTCATTATCCTCTTTCTCACTATCCTCTTTCTCACTATTCTCTTTCTCACTATTCTCTTTCTCACTCTACTCTTTCTCACTATCCTCTTTCTCACTATCCTCTTTCTCACTATCGCCTTTCTCATTATCCTCTTTCTCACTATCCTCTTTCTCACTATCGCCTTTCTCATTATCCTCTTTCTCACTATCTTCTTTCTCACTATCGCCTTTTTCACTATCCTCTTTCTCACTGTCCTCTTTCTCACCATCCTCTTTCTCACCATCCTCTTTCTCACTGTCCTCTTTCTCACTGTCCTCTTTCTCACCATCCTCTTTCTCACTGTCCTCTTTCTCACTATCCTCTTTCTCACCATCCTCTTTCTCACTATCCTCTTTCTCACTATCCTCTTTCTCGCTGTCCCTGTTTCTCGCTGTCCTCTTTCTCACTGTCCTCTTTCTCACTCTACTCTTTCTCACTATCCTCTTTCTCATTATCCTCTTTCTCACTATCCTCTTTCTCACTGTCCTCTTTCTCGCCGTCCTCCAAATATATATACACAATTGTCTTGTTTTTAATGTAGTTATAGCTTCAAATGTTTGACTGATGCGTTGTGGTCGCCCTCTTTTCAAAACTTTGCGTTTGAAATAATCATTGTTTCCTTGCATTTACTTCACTTACTTGATACCTTCAGCTTACTTTATATCTCTAACTTACTCTCTATCTATGGCTTACTTCCATCTCTCCTCTATTTTTGCTTTCCTATTTCATATTTGTAGAGATTTTCAAGTTTCCCCATTTAAATTTTAGGCTTTAAAATGGATTTCCCCGACGGTCCAGCAAATTTCAAACCCACTTTGATTGTTCCATTTCTTCTCAATGCCACATTCATAGACGCTAACGGCCGCATCATCACAGTACCATTACGTGCTCTGTCTGTGGCACTAATCTACTTTACTACCGTCACACAGGGCTTATTTTTTTTTCTACTGTAATATTTCGACTTTCCTTCCCTTCTCATTTCGAAACGCTGCCTTTGTCATTCCGAACCAAGATCTTTCAGCGAGGGATATTCCACGGGGTATTAGGTTCAAATCCGGGGGATCCGCTTGTTAAGTCTTTTGTCGCTGAGTACGTAAACCATTCCCCTCTCTTTTTAAAAAAAATTAAAGTTTTAATGTTTTGCAAACAAAACTATGAAACAAATTTCATTTCATAGAAATAAATCGGAGCAGACAGTTAGATTATTGGATTGGAAGAGGTTTTCATTTTATTTTTTTATTAAGAGAGAATGACTTTGAGGGTTCTCGAAAAAAGAACTTGTAGAAAGTTTTAGAAGAAAGGCGGAAATAATCTAAGACATTGACTGGCTTTGATATCTTGACTCCTATTTTAAAAGAATGTCTTTCGAGTATGGATTAGTTTGTACATTAATTAATAAATGATTAGCTTCTGGCTCTTTAATTTTTAAAAAGTTACAATTTAAAATTTTAAAAATTGTTGAGTTTTTTTCAACTACACATGCATATTTTTTTTAATTAAAAAGTATCATTATCTGTTGAGGATTAAGTTATACTGTCATCTGTCAATCATTACAAAGAAGTTTTATATAATAACCAGTTACTAAAATTTTGGTTCATTTGAAAGAAATATTCATCGTTATTTCTTTGTTTTTGCGGATGGGAAAAACGTTGAAAATGACATGACTAAAAATATTTTTTTTAGGTCAAGATGTACATGCAAATAAGACATTAGTCATTAGACTTCTCCATGACCTACTGACCTGGAACAATGTAATCTGTGAAGTAAGTCTCTCCCCCCTCTTCCCCTTCCCCCAACCCACTCACCCTCCACTCGGCCCAACTGAAATTTATTCCAAGCGACGCGCAGAGCTCGTGCGTCTTGGAACCTATTCAAACTTAACAGTTGATGTGACCAGGGGCCCGTGAAATTTCCAATTCCATCCACAAAAGAGACCCCCCCCCCACACACACACCCTTCCCCTTCCCCCCCCATCACGTTGACCTTCCCCACTTAGGCTCAGACCGGGGTGTTGTATCTTGTGTCCCGGCTCACGCGCCGTGATAGGTGGGGGGGGGGTCTACGTTCCCAAACCGGTATTTTATTGAAGCGTCCAAAAAACCCGAAACGTTGGATTTGCTGTGTTTTGATGAGATTCCAAGGCAGTTTGGCGCTAACTTACACGGTCAAGAAGTTAACGTACTTAGCAAATAATGTTGTATCAGTTTCAGCCCTCGTGTATCGTTTGAGACTCGCAGTTTCGTTCATTATGTACGAGTTTTATTTTAACATTCGCATTTTATGCAAGACGAGCAACCAAGCCCGTCCAAGGACGTTCCGCCACCGTTCGGTGGCATGTTGTACCTCCCCTTCAACAGCCGTCTCGACCGGCATTACATGTGCATCACGTCAAAAAGACTATTCATTATAGTTAAAATAAATAACTCGTAAAAACAGAGCTTTTGACTATAAATCCCAACGCGCATAACTCAAAATAATAAATTCTTGGAAGAATTACTGCACCAAAAATAACTCGTTTTGAACGTCCGCGTAAACTTGATATGATTGGCTGTAGCAGTCATGTGTGTTTGAGAGACCAATCGCTATCGATGACTGGACAGAACTTAGCCTTTTATTATATAAGGATTCTCAGACCATTTGTATTGTGCAAGATCTTAGGCAGGCGGCAATGTTCCCCCTAAAATTCGTTGGCCTGTGTGCAAAGTAAAATAACCCGTGTGCAAATTTGAAGGGCATACATTTTGTGTGCGATATTTCACAGAATTTGCTGTGCGGTAATTCTAAAGTGCTTCGGGGCTTCGGTCAGATATATGCGTAAGCCACAACACTCTTGTGTGAACGACACTACAAGAAAGAATCATTTGAAGAGGTAAATAGTGTAGAGAATAAGTTTAGTGTAGAGAATAAGTTTAGTCTTGCATTGAAGACAGGACAAGTACACGGGTCGTTTCATGTTAAAAGCACGTTTTCAGCACCGATAATTGTAAATATTAGAAACAGAAACGTGTGCTGAGTTATTTTAATAAAGTATTTTGTATCTCAAGTTTTCAGAATTTCGCTCTATCGGCCCCTGTAGTTGTCTATCCCTAATCTGAGTAAATCTGATAAACGCGTCAGCGAACGGTAACTCTTTTGTTCTGTTTTGGCTGTTGAAGAAGGTCTCCAGTCTTAGTTTCCTTGTCCAGTTTTTTCTGTCTTTTTAACCACAGACCCATCGTGAGGACATCTCTATCAGTCACTGGTTTTGTCTTAGATAAGATGTTTGTTTGGATATTTCATATTTATTTTATTTAGTTAGGATAAATAACGCCAAGAGTAATATATATATATATATTTATATATATATAATATATATATATATATATATATATATATATATATATATATATATATGTTAAATGTCTGTCATTTCTCATATATTTTATTTAATTTTTATCAGTTTTAAACGCTTAAAATATTACGTGCATAGCTGTTAAACGAAAAATAACTTCCTTATAATATATTATATATATATATATATATTTAAAAATACGTGTAATACATTTAAAAATCTAACTGTCCATTCGTAGCGTAACCATTGCAACCATCATTTAAACAATGACCTGGTTACTGTTGCCTCTGACATGTGTGGGAAATCATGTTAACGGCATATGATGGACCACGCGCTAATGGTGACCGCAACTATTGCAGCTAATGGCGTGGAAATTCATCAGACGAGCTTGCCAAACCAATTACGTCATAATTGACGTAATGAGAAAAAAGCGCGGTGATTGTATCATCCGATGATACAGGGCTGGGACCAACAGTCAATGACGTCCAATCTCACTTGTTGGCAGGGCTGGGACCAACAGTCAATGAAGTCCTATCTCTCTTCTTGGCAGGACTGTGGCTGGTCAGTGAGGTTCCATCTCTCAGCTCTACTTGGCAGGACTGGGACCACCAGTCAGTGAGGTCCCATCTCTCGGCCTCTACTTGGCAGGACTGGGACCACCATTCAGTGAGGTCCCATCTCTCAGCCTCAACTTGGCAGGGCTGGGACCAACAGTCAGTGAGGTCCCATCTCTCAGCCTCTGCTTGGCAGGACTGTGACAACCAATCCTTGAGGTCCCATCCCTGTATCTTGGCCTTAGATAATACAGGTGTAGACTGCTAACACTGTCAAGCTGTTGGATTATTTCCTTGTTTTAGTTCCACATTCAGGACAATTCTTATACATACAAGTTATTGCTTGTTTTTAAATTTTGCACACGGACCAACAAAACTTGTAAACAGAAAAGTTTACTTTTCAAAAAGTAAACCTTCCTGAAATTGAAAAAACTAAACTTATGAAATCTTAACCAAAATTAATTTATTTATATTTAATTGTTTCCCTTTTTTATTTTAATATTAAGAACTTTTAAAATATAATATATATATTAAATCATCATAATTTATTCAAAATGTGTTTTAGTAGCGAAATAAAATTTAAGACAAAAGGAAGAGAGAAAAAAATTAAAACACAATTGATATTTGTACCTTACAGACGTTTATTTTAATCCATGATGGATTATATCCGTGTTTATGAAAGGAAAATCTCGGAAACATAAAACTATAAAAACCACCTCACCCAAGCCTCACCTGTGTTTCATCCAGTCTCCCCCTCCCCCCTTTTCCTCAGAGGTTAATGGGTAAATCCAAAATCTAAATATAACCCAGCACAGCGGGGGTTCAATGGTGAGTTAAGTGCCACAAATCTTCTGTTTACATGTCTCAATAAAAATCTCACCCGGGGCACATTTCACTGGGGAATCATTTGATGCGCCGACACTGGAAGCACTGACGTTGGATGCGCCGACACTGGATGCGTCGGGACGGCGGACGTGTTTAAGATTGCCATGCTCTCATAGATATTCACATCTTCTCTTTATATCGCCAATTTCAAACCCAAATCCATGCCTTGAGTTTTACCGTCATAAACTGTTGGGGAAGATGGTTGTTTCTGACCAGTCGTTTTCATACTTCAACTAATGGAGTGAAAACGTATATGTATATTCGGACGTTAGAATGAAAAGTGGACTCTAAAAGAGAGAGAAGTTTATTTTTTGTCGATTTATCATTCTGATGCAGGAAGAAAAGTTGTTTAGACATGGACATATTCCACTTTATCTTTATTGAATTCAGTTAAGGCAATTTCACTCCGTCAAATCAATTCCAATATAAAAAAAAACCCATTCGAGGCTTTTCAACGACATTCATAGAATGCCCAGCTGCCCAAACGTTTATAATTTGTTCTTTATTTATATTGACATTCATTTATTTTTTTTACTTCTGAGTGATGGTGTTCAAATTGCACACACACACACACAAAACATTCGGGTGATTTGTACAACCCTAATGTGCCACTACCCTTCCACCCCCACCTCCATCCAAATCCACCAACACAAAGAAACCTTCCACCCCTTGCCTGAGAATGAACACACCGGTAAATGTAATCATCCCTCTATGAACACACCGGTAAATGTAATCATCCCTCTTGCATAAAACTATTTGGACGTTTATGTTTCTAGCGCGGTAACCTCCCCTCCCCGAAAAACTCGGTTAACATATCTGCCACTGGGTGTCAAGTGGTTTACCTGGTAAACACTTTTAAAAGTTTACTTCCCTGCCTTGGCTTTTAATGATGCGAAATGTAAAGCTCCCTTTCAATTGGCTGTGTAATGCACTTAACCTGAAAATAATCAGACGTAATTGAAAGAAAAAAAATAACAACTAAATTTCGGAATTTCTAAGTCTGTTTGCCTGATCATTCTGGCGGGCTTTGAAGACATTAACGGCAGGGAAATTTTCTTATTTCCACTAATTGAAATGAATATACCTTGCTGGAGTAAGTAACAAATACAATGTCAATACCGGCTTTGAGGTTAAGGCTCTGCACCAATCACTACGATAATAATTATGTTATTATATGCGATGATGTTGTAGAGACACTCGCACATTCCCACGCTAGAATTCATTCAAAAGTCAGTTTAACCTCTTCATAGGGCTTAAGCCGTACACTCTCTTAGTCGGAAAGATGCACGCTTTTGTCGTCTTCCTTATTGGCACATTGTCTAGACTTTAAGTTGTTTGTTGTTGTTTGTGTTTTTTTATAGTTAATAGTACATAATCCTTTGACAAGCTATCAGCTTAGTATTTCCTGTCAATAATTCTCTGTAGTAATGCTCAACTCAATTACTGTAATGCATTAGCCCACTGTAAAACTTTGCGGATATCTTCGTGTCTCAGTTCCCGTATTAAAAGAAAAAACCATTATGTCCGAAAATTACGAACTATCTGGTAAAATTTCTGGTAATAAAAAAACAATCTCATTATTAAAAACACAGTAATAAAAAAAATCTCTTCTTTTTCAATAATCTTATTTAGCTGCGAACAGGAAATCTTAAGTTGTAAAATCTTATAACATTCTTTTATTTAAATATTTTTTTAAAAATATATTTCTGCATATTCTAATCTTAAAATCTGTCCTCGAATTACGCATGTCTCCCCTCAGACAGCTTCAATTCGATTACAAGGATAAATAATCGCTGCGATTGCTCGGCCGTCTAGTGCGCAATGATTTCTCGGCCGTCTAGTAGTAAATGTTTTCTTGGCTGTCTAGTACGCCATAATTTCTCGGCCGTCTAGTACCCAAAGATTTCGTGCCCGTCCAGTGCTAAAACAGCTGCTGGCTCTCAAGTAACGACCAAATATATTTTTATTGAGGGGTTTGAGATTACTGCTCACTCACTCATTCTCTCTATCTCTCTTTGTCTCTCTCTCTCACTTTCTCTCTCCCTCTCTCTTTGTTTCTCTCTCACACTTTCTCTCTCTCTCACTTTCTCTCTATCTCTGTTTCCCTCACTCTCACTTTCTCTCTCATCTTTCTCTCTCTCCTCTTTCATTTTCTTTCCGTATCATTTTTCCTATCTCTCATTCGCTGTTTTTCTGTATCTACCAAATCTCTCTCTCTCTATCTCTCTCTCTTTCATTGCTCTCATTTCTTTCACTCAATCTATTTCATCATCACTAAGTTATGCTTACTCTCCCCTTCTTTATTCATTCATCCTACCTCTGAAACATATGTATCTCTGTATTTCCCTTTCGGGCCCTAAATTCTAGGTGAGTTTAGTTCCCACAGAACATAAGAGAGTTGTTCTCGATAGAATGTGTTTAGCTATCAGCTTGACTCGAATGCGCGTTTCGTAGACAGAAAAAGGAGTGTTATTATCATATGATATAACAAATATATTGCGTTATCGTTTAAAAACAGTTCAGTTACAATGATACAGTTTCCCGTTATAAAGTGTTTATTTCTTATAAATCTGGCTTCTCCTTGTTTATTGCTTGCTTTTTTTGGGGTTCAGTCAGTTTCTATCATTCAGAGTCAGATTTGAAAAGTGAAGTGATTTTATCTTAATTTTTGAAATATACTGTATTCTCTTTTAAGCTTTTTAAATTCATATTGAAGGATGCGCCTTTGGATGTTAAATTTCTTATATTTGATAAGCGTTAATTTCTAAATGTGTTGTGATATTTTAACGCACTTGTTTTCATGCTAGGCGTGTTCCTGTGTATCTTAAAAAACACACAAATGAAACAAAAATTAATTGTTAAGAAAACGACTTGAAATAAATTCAGAAATGTGTTGAGCTGTTGACTCTAACTTGTGACGTCTGAAGACATTCTCTGGATAAAAGGATTTCAAATTTTTCCTTGTTCATAAAAATAAAACACACCAAAAAAATGGAATAAAGCAAGTATTATGTGATTCATTAAACGTGGAGAAAAAAAAACTAAGATTACTCAAGGATAATCTTGGAATACGAAGACACAGATATTTCCAGGATTTGGATTAAATTTCAAAGAATAAACAATTTTTGATTTAATGACGTATTGACGCATGGGATATCAGACCTCGGCGTGGCATCGATAGATGCGATTTGAAAACGAGCTTCGTCTCACCACGTCACCTCGGCAAACACGAAGCCCGCTGGAACGATGCGGGTGTTTTAAAGGATAAATTTCATGACAGCATTGATTAACTCAAAGCGTTCGGATTAGCAATTACCTGCCGCGGGGATTTTTCGGATTTGTAATCAAAACTGCAGCGGCCCAAAGCGCGGAGCAATAAAAAGGATGAATTTAACTGTTGGCTCATTACGAGGCTGGCGGTGAGGGGGACGGAACGACATAGGCGACACCAGCAGCGATGGATAATTAACTGGCGGGCAGCATGGGTAATTCAATATTTTGCGTGATAGCCCCAACGGGCCGTACCTACAAGGTGACACGATTAACGACGTGGACATGCAGCGTGATATGATTAATGAGCAGGATCACGAGAGTGAGACTTGTGCAGCGGGTTATGCGCGAGGCGAGATACGGGGTAGAAATCCTGGAATGTTCAGCGATTAGCTAATGTGTCGACGCAAGTTTAGCTAAGTGCGGCACACAGTTTATTAAGAGACTACACTGGTTTTGTGAAATTTCTGATACAGTATTTTTTAATTATTTTTTTAGGTGAAACCTTGATTTTAACTATTTTTTTAAAATAGATATTATGGAATTACAAGTTGAGACAAATGTATAACCAGGGAATAGACCGTTTAGTTTAGACACTGGAGAGGAGTCGAAATGAGCGACTAACTTCGGATTAATAACAAGCATCCCAGGGATTTGTGAAGATATGTTGCAGTGTATTCCGAGCTTGAAGAGCAGGATGTGTGTTAGTGTTAAATGAACAAATAACATATTACACTGCACAAACATGCTATAGTGCCTTGAAAAATAAGCAGGCACAAATTATTTTTGAAGACAGTGCCATTATCTACTGAAACTTTAGATTCGACTAATAAGAGGCCAGGTTAAACACGGGAAGCAACAAAATGTGAATTTTCGAAAGGATTCTCGAAGGATGTAATTGGAATTCTTCGTTAGCTATTAACAACAACACACACAAAAAATCATTAAAATAAAATTGGATTAAACACAATCGTTGCAAGTAACGTGAAAAAATATAATTCTTTAAATCGTAGGAGCTAATAACGCAGGTGAAAATTGAAGTTTATTACGGACGTGCATTTTATAGAAAATATACAATATTAATATGTCCGGAGGTAATGTCTATGCAAACGAACGATTAAAAAAAAAGTCAAACTTCTTAGAAAAACCGCTCAGATGATTGTAAGACATTTCAGGCAGTTATGTCTCTGAGATGATAACAAGTGTCCTGTATCTAGTAATCGCATACCCCTAGACGACGCATGACTGCTGATTCAAAAAAAAACAACCAACAACAACTGCAACAAAAACACACACTTAATTATGTTTCGGAGTTTCTCCCAAGTTTACAGTTGTGAAATACGCGCACATAATACGCCTTGGTGTCAACAAATATTTCATCTCATCTCCTCCTCATTAAAAAGAAAACGTCATTGACACCAAACGTCGATGCCAAAAGACGTCATTTTTAAAATCTGATTCTGTTAGCTCGGATCACTATGTTGACTTGCACAGTGTGTGCGATTCTCCTGTTGTGTGGACTACGTTGCGCCGTCTATGGCGAGGACATATTGCCTTCTCTAGACCACACCGAAAATATTAATAATGGAAAAGTTGAAAATGTGTTTTCGAAAAAAAAGCCAGTCCATCAATTAAAATCACATGCGTCAACGGACGCCATTCTGACTTACGGGCAGGAGGTCGTCTTGAAACAAGATGGCTTTCGGTTACCCGATGACGTCAACAAAGCGCGTTCTCGTTTCTGGTCGAGACGGAGCATTCCGCCAGGGAACACCGCAACTCAAGATGCGCACCATTCCACTGGTGCGGCGACACCCAGTAACGCGCCGTTTCAGAAATTGACGATTGGTGAAAGCGAGCGGGCCGGTGCTAATAGAAATGGATTGGAGGCAAGTGACCAATCGAAACGTCGGCGATACGATACCGTTGGATCTGCCCCGATGGTGACAGATGCGGGCCGTGTTCAGGGTGAGGCCGTGGAGAAGAAGTCCAGACCGAAACGGAACTTTTATACGAGTCGGAATGAAGGATTGAGAAACAAACGAGCCACACTTTTCGACGGCAGGTCGAGGGTTGTTTGGGCTGAGATCGATAACGGAATACAATCGGGAGACGTTCTTGTAGATGAAGGCCCGACCACCCAGGGACAGAAACAGCGTGGTGACGCGGCTTTTAACGGCTGTCGGATTAACGGCCCGCGCCTAGTTGGTGATGACGGCGGCAAAAACAGTTTGAAAAGTCGAGTAGAAACACGCGTCCCCGGCCAATTAGCAGCAGACAACTCGGAGTCAGTCGATCTGTCTGGTAAGACAAACTCCGGGACAGACTTGTATCAGGATTCCACGAGCGAAATTGAGGTCACCGGGAAAAGTGGTCGTGGCGATGGAATCGAGTTAGAAAAAGGGATTACACGGGACAATGGGATTACACTGGACAAAGATATTACACGGGATAAAGAGATTACACGGGTCAAAGGGATTACACGGGACAAAGGGGTTAATGACGCCGACGCTGGAAATGACGTAACAGTAAAGACACACCACTTCACCGGCCATGACGAGACACAGAAGGTTCCTGTCAGGGTTGAGCTCGTTTACGGGGTAGGGGAAAAGACTGGAAAACGGCACGCCCCTGGCGGAAGAGTTACGGAACGTGTGGAGAATGACAACGCTGACCCCGGTGTGGGGTTGAAATATGATTGGATTAAAGCAGAGCCTAGCGAACCAGGCAACCGGACAAGCTCAACCGAGCGAGGTGTTGAGAAATTTATGCATCTCGCCGAGTCTACAAAAAGAAGCAGGTCTGAGGCCACCAGGTCTGAGGCCACCAGGTCTGAGGCCACCAGGTCTGAGGCCACCAGGTCTGAGGCCACCAGGTCTGAGGCCACCAGGTCTGAGGCCACCAGACACGGGGTGAGATATTCAACGGGGAGACGTCTTGTTGAAGAAAGGAAAACGGAAGCGAAAAGAGAGAAGGACAGACAAGGGGAAATAACAAGGTCAGATGGACAGACGGGGAAACAGAAATCAAATGCTCTCCCCATGCGTGATAGGGGGGTTAAACAAACAGGAAACAGAAGAAGGGGAGTTAAGTTGGAAGGAAACGATATATCAGGGGAGATCGCTCGCGACGGAGGGGCGTTTAGAGTGGATGAAAGCCCCGCGGCGATAGTTAGGGATGAGGGCCGACAGAGAAGCGCATTAATATGGAGGAAGCGGAAAATATTGGAGGTACATTCAAACGGAGATGTTAAAGATTACTTTGGGGAGGTTGCAGTTGATTGGACAGAGGCGGGTGACAGGGGAAGTGAAGGAAGTGTTGTGAAACCAGTGAGTACTGCCTCTCGTGCCGCCGTCCTAGGAAACAATGCGGCTGATTCTGAAACAACTTATTCAAAGCAAACTTCAATCACATCGGAGACAGCGGCGAGTAAGATTTTAACAGAGGAAAATGTGAAGAACATGGGAACTCGTGTACCAGGTGGACCAAAGATATCATGGGTCGAGAAGACGGATGAAGATGTTAGAAATGGTGTTGATGCTGGAACTGTAGACGATGTAGGCAATAGTGATCACGTAGGGAACGTAGATGATGTAGGCAATCGGAATGAAGATAGGAAAGCTTACATTTCTGAAAACGGTTACGATGCTGGGGAAGACAGAAGTACGCTCAATGGACAGATGGATTCCCCGGAAGACCGCGGAGCACGGCATTCGGTTGACGATGTAAATACGCCCCTGCCAGAAGTAGGGCCCGAGGGGACCACGGAGCGGTCTGAAGTTGATCTCCTCAAAATGGAAGATGTCGGATACGCCGACCGTAACAACGCGGGGCTTGAGGTGGCGGGGGGAGGCGAAAAGAAGCCGTCCCCAGACCAAATAGCCATTAGCCAGGGGGAGCATCACGGGAAAATAACGGAGGACAATGTGATTGGTGGACGCCCGGGCGAGAGGACAGTTTTATGGGAAAGAAATGGTAGACGGCGTAATGGAAGATCGGCCGATACGCCGGCGGAACGCGGAAACGATGAAGGCGTCTGGGACGATAACGTTTCGGCGGATAAAGTCGGCGTCGGAGGGGGAGGCGTTGACGCGCATGAGCTGGACATAAAGAAGTTATCCGAACTGGTTAATGGCGGGGACGGGTCTGACCAGGGGCGCATCCTAGAGGGGGAGAAATCCCCCGACGGGATAGGAGAAACGGTGAAATTTATAAGCGAGCTCAACGTCAGCGATTTGGACTCGGGCGTCTTTGATGACGTCGTCGGGTGGATCTCTTCACTCGTTTCCGAGAAATCGAACAGCGAGGCGCGCGAAAGAGTGCGTTTCGCTAGAATCTCCGATGAGGGAAAGCCCGATGGTTTGAGTCTAAATAAACAGATGCCCAACGGCGTTTTGCACGACTCATCAACGCAGGACGCTCGGTATGCAAAAAGCACGCCGATTGGCCCAACCTTCGGGTACCGCTCGCATCAAGCCAATGAGAATGACGATGACAACGATCCGCAGGGTACGGAAGAACCTTACGGAACTGTGACGTCAGTGTACAGCACCCTCAGAGGTTTGAGTGGTGACGTTGACGAATCCGACAAAAACAACGTTCAGGGGTTCAGCTCATACGAGGAGTTGTTTCACACCGACAGCAATGCTCTGCACAACACGGGGACACACGACGCTGTGACCGACCACCCGCGAGGCCACGACACAACAGAGAAAGAATCGATATCGGTTACTTCAACACCATTGGACGACTTTGCAACATTCGATTACTTTTATAATCTTGAAGACTTCGAAGACGACCGAGGCGAAGATGCGAGTTTTATTGGCTCGGTCCGCGGATTCGATTACGAGAGTCAGGTGCCTCATCATCGGTCTAAGCATTCGGTGTCGGATCGTCCTTACCCCTCCCTCACTACTTCAGAACAGGGCACGTCACAGAAGACCTGGGAACGGTCACCCACCACGCCACAGGCTACAGCCGCGGGGGGCGCCGTCCCGTTCGAATCCTTGAGGCTGGTCCTCACCCGGGTGAATGAGCCCAACCTGGACGCCACGTACATCCAGTACGTCCCTGAATCGGAGGTCCGGTCGACCCTGGCCAATCCCAAACCGAGTTGGGCCAACGACGTCCTGGACTCTCACGGGAACCCGATCGTGAAGATCGGGGTCATCCTCCCGGGGAGAGCATCGATCCTTTTCTCCCTCAACAAGAGTCGCTCGTCCATCGAGCTCGCCTCGGAGAAGATCATCGGCCCCGACGGGTCACTTCCGGGCTACAAGGTCCAGATCGTCTTCAGGGATTCCAAGTGCTCGGAGACGTTCGGGCCCCTGAACGGAATAGATCTATACGTTCGCAAGTTGGCCTACGTGTTTATTGGGCCGAGCTGTGACTTCGCAACTGCCCCCTTGGCCAGGTTCACGTACTACTGGGGTAAGGGCATACCCATCATGACGGCTGGAAGTCTGGTTGGCGCGTTCGCAGACAAACAGGAATATCGGCTGCTGACAAGAATCCAGGTAGACCAAAAACATTGTTTCAATTACCTGTTAAAATTTTAATTCTATTAATAGTAATTTCATAAAACTGTATGAAATGCAGACGTCGTCTCATTTGAAATTATTTCATTTATTTTCTTCTTTCCTAACACTTAATTTTCATTACTTAAAATAGAATTACTTATATTTTATCAAAATCGTAATCCCTTCCTCAAGCAAGCAATAAAGACCTAAATTCTACACTCATCTCAAACAGGCAGTGAAAACCTAAATTCAGCACTCATTTCAAACCACACACACTGCATCGCAATCTAAAACGCACCAAGTATCCCACAGAGCCCCACAGCCTTATTAACGTAACCTTATATCAATCCACAACTCCATGATTGTATCCACTAATAAAATCCAGGTGCTTCTTTCATACCTATATATACATATATATATATATATATATATATTATACGTTATCAACTATATATATGTATATATTTAATGGCTGTTAAATTACTTCTCTCTTATTAAAATTTTCGGCGTTTCTCAAAAGGGTTTTTACAACGAGCCAAAATAATTTAGTACAGGAATTTTATAAAGCATTCGTTTCTAACTTAAAAAATATGGAAAAGAGTGTTTTTTATTGTAGTTTATTTTAAATTTGTTTACCCAGTTGTAATACTATAAAGTTGTAATACTATCAAGTTGTAATACTATAAAGTTGTAATACTATCAAGTTATACAATTGTAGATGATAACTTTACGTGTGTGAAACCTGAAATTTAAGAGGTCAGGGTAGTAATGTTGTCGGCTTAGGTGACTCCCTGTTAACGCAGACTTTATGTGTAGCCCGTATGGATGTAATCAAGTTAATAAACCCATCTTGCATAATACAAGCATGGGTGAGAAAATTCACGAATCACTTTGTCGTCGTTTGTAAGTTTTAGAGACCCCCCCCCCACAAAACCCGCCACCCTCCGATCCCCATTACCCCTCCCTGTACACAATAAGTCATCAACAGGGCGCACCGCTGCCGCCGACAACAAACGCTTAATTATTTTACCCGAGATTTAAACCCCGCAACCAACTACAAGCATTGCTGTCGTCACTTTCCTCTAGGGGGGTTACACCATGACGGCGGAGTTTGTCCGGCGGGTGGTCGAGACCTTCGACTGGTCAACGTTTGGTTTCGTTTTTCATGACGTTAAGTTCGGCTCCAAGACGTCGCAGTCCGAGTGCCTGCGTCTGATGGACCGCGTCTACACTGTCCTTCAGCGGCGCTACAGGAAGTCGCAGTGGTTCCTCAACTTCAACGAGCAGGAGATGAACGAGACCATGTACGAGATGCTGCTGGAGAACGTGAGGGTGAAAACTCGAAGTGAGTATGCGATCAGAGCGGCCCCGTAGACAGAGACGAGGGGGCGGCGAGTGTTTATTATGATGAACAAAACAACTTTTTTTTTAAATCCGAAATAAAATTGTACTAAATCCGCAGTTGAAAAGGGGTTAAAAAAATGACGTTTTTGGGTCGTTGGAATAAAAATGTCAATAATCGTCTTATAAAATATAAAACATAAAATATCTAAGATGTCAGAATAGCAAGTATAGACAAATCGAGATTATCTGTTCGCACAAATAAAACGCGGCGACGATAAGAAGCTTTAACGAGTGCACGCCGTCGTGCGCAATGTGAATGCACGCCAAAATGGAATATTAATGATCTTACCAGCTGGTAGAAGTAAATGCGACCTTAGTTCTGCAGGCCAAAACATTTAGGCTAAATTTAAATTTTAAAAAAAAACTCTTTAAAAACCAACGTTGGATTAAGTTCTTTCAACACAAAAAAAAAGAAAAAAAAAGAATTGTTTTTAAATTAAAACCAAAGGTAGGAATACAATTACAAAACTCTTTGAGTTCTGTTGGGCTATTTATGGCTTAGAGTGCAATCAGCATCACATAATGAACTTGAATTTTCATACGACTTTTGTACTTGATACGTTTAACTCCATTTAATCGGACTTGCACAATAGCTATTGTCGACACTCTCTGGGAATACAGACTAACTTTAGCTTCTGTTGGGTATTTAATTTACGTCGTGGGGCTCATGAATGTAAGACAGTTTGGGTCAAATATGAAACCAGTTAAGATATGTTTCATTGTTTTCTGCCTATAACTGATTTCGTTTGCATGCTCTATTTATAAATGTTTTATTTATATTTTTTTAAACAAAGGGAATAGACCCCCAAAGACAAAATTAAATAATTCCCGACTCTTTATAATCACTTGTTAGCTCCACATCAAACGGAAATTTACCTTGACCTCTGACCCCAAGATAACATTATTTTAATTCATGGAGCTACCTCAGAAATGTTTACCGTTTCGCGAATAATCACCGAATTTAAAAAAAAAGATAAAACGCGAGAAGTATTATTCTACTAGTGATTATATCACGAAAATCCCGTGATCATTTCGTTGCGCAAAGAGGACTTTAGAGTTAGACAGAACGATCTACCACCTCGCGCCGACCATTCACACTCAGCATCAAACTCAGAAACAAACTCATGTATGCAACTTCTAAACCCCCGACAACGTCGCTAGCACGTCACCAAAACCGACTCTTCCAGCATAAATTGATGACGCCATCGTGATCACATCATCGATCTGAAAGTGACATCATCCACTTGTTGAGGGGGGGGGTCACCCACCGGTCATGAAAAGCTTAGCCAAACGTCGGCCAGCCGAGGAGTCGCTAAGATATTACATGCTTGTCCAATGTCCGTCTATTTCATCATACAAATTTGTTTCGTTGGTCTTGGGGGATTTTTTTTTCTTAAATAGTTTATAAAATCTTTGATTAATAAAAATTATAATTGAACAGAGAAATTATTGCGAAAATTTCAACTTAAAAAAAATTATTAATACTCCGCCTTCATCGACTCCCTATTCTTTCTAATGTGAAACAACGTAAAAGTAGATTTTGAAGCAGCTAATGAACTTCATATCACCAGTTTGAACAGTCAGAGAATTCATCAATGTATCTTTGCTTTAATATGGTTCACTCTTGGCAAATTTGTTTTAAATTTCTTTAAGCAAGGGTTAAAAAAGATTTCACTTGTTTTCAGATTAGTTTGGAAGGAATTGTATTTCAAACGAGGTAATGATGATACACGCTTCTTTGAAAACGGCGAAAAAGTTTTACTCAATTTTATTCAAGCATCACCTCGTGCACTGAAAATAAATTCAATTTATACGAATTTAATTCACTCAAAAACGAATCAGCTCTTTTAAAATTAAGATTCAATTTTAAAAAAAAATGCTTTAATTAATACCACCAAAAGTTTCATTAACACTTCTCTTGAAAAACAAATCGTATCACATTTATGTATTGGCGGGTGGGGGGGGGGTGGCGGTTACAGAGATCAGAAAAACAAAACAATGATCAAAACATCCAAGGTTAATCCAAGGATAACACCCCCTCCCCCTCCTTCGTCCCAGGCCAGTCACACGAAAACGGCGGAGTACTTTCACTCCATTTTCGACGCTCACGGCTGGTCGGAGTTTGGTATAATTTTCCATGACGGTGCGGTCAACAACCGCAACAGATCGGACTGCAGCTTCCTCATCGACGAGATATTCATCCGCCTGAACGAGATTTACCACAAGTCTCCGTGGTTTTTAAAGTTCAACGAGAAAACAACGCCAGCGGCGTATTTCGAGGAGGTCCTCAGGAGGGTGCAGAACAATACTCGGAGTAAGTATTTTGGACCAAAAACCGATATGAAATTCAAATTCCGTTTTCGAAAAATCAGACTATTCCCCCCAATAATAAACGACCATACGCAACTCGTTCAAGATGATATGAGAGTTCACATTTTCTGATAAGATCATAATCAGGTTATTGATTTTCTAAGAATTGTGATTTTATAAGCTGATATTATATACATTTATCTATACAGCACAATTAAGTATACTCTGGCGCGAGTAGGTTCTACCTCAAAAGTCAAAGTTATGTTGGTCTTGTTTATTTACTTGCCCATTTTCTTTACTTTTTTCTGTATCTTTTGGATGGGGTCTGTATCCCGCTATCGCTGTAGATATCTTGCAGAAATCGATGTCGAACTGTTAGAGAAACATACCAATCCGGTTGCTGTAGATATCTTGCAGAAATCGATGTCGAACTGTTAGAGAAACATACCAGTCCGGTTGCTGTAGATATCTTGCACAAATCGATGTCGAACTGTTAGAGAAACATACCAATCCGGTTGCTGTAGATATCTTGCAGAAATCGATGTCGAACTGTTAGAGAAACATACCAATCCGGTTGCTGTAGATATCTTGCAGAAATCGATGTCGAACTGTTAGAGAAACATACCAATCCGGTTGCTGTAGATATCTTGCACAAATCGATGTCGAACTGTTAGAGAAACATACCAATCCGGTTGCTGTAGATATCTTGCACAAATCGATGTCGAACTGTTAGAGAAACATACCAATCCGGTTGCTGTAGATATCTTGCACAAATCGATGTCGAACTGTTAGAGAAACATACCAATCCGGTTGCTGTAGATATCTTGCACAAATCGATGTCGAACTGTTAGAGAAACATACCAATCCGGTTGCTGTAGGTAAACGTGGTGACCTTCTCCGTGGGATTGTTCCTAAATGTGTGACGCATTCGAAAAGGTGATAAGTTTAACGTGACTGATATCCTCTGCCTGGACGGGACGTTGAGATAGGTTAAGGGGCGGGGAGGGAAGAAAAGATAATTTACCTTTAAAAAGTAACATCCAATGTGGCTGACTGAACCACGACAGGTGAGCGATTTATGTGCCCCACTTTGTTGTAACAAAGGACCCGTTTAATAGGTCAACCGACGTCACTGGGGGTTTGCGGGGGGGGGGTTGCGGACCCCACTGGGTGACACCAACCCATAGTGACGCCTCTGAATAGGTCGACGTCTGAGGTATGTTTTTTTATCCATCGCTCCACATGTTATTTTGGATCTGTTTCATTGGGTACTGGTCGTATTATTACTTTTACATATGACGATAGGCTTACTTTACCACAGTAGGTCTCTTTAAAGTAAGCCCACTTACTTAAACCAATCATGCAAAACAATAACTTTAAAGAACTATCGAGAAAATACCAGATAAACAAGCGAATTGCATGATTAAAACAATTAAATGAAAGCTTTTTTTTTAATTAAGGTGTATAAGTCCTTAAAGCTTTAATTTATTTTTTAACCACATAATTCGTTTGTGCATCGAGCATTTTACTAAAACCAACACCGGAATGAAATTGTATAATGTCAACAAACAAATAAAATTTAAATGTAATACAAAACAAACAAAAAACAAACAAAAAACAAACAAAAAAATTCAGTCCACAAAAAATCAAAGTTAGGATAAAAATAAAAAAGAAATAAATCAAAGTATTCCTGTAAGTTATTTTTTTATTGAAGTGTTTTGTTCGTTTTCTCTTTCTATCTTGAAAAATGTAAAGTACTTAAATTTGTCTTCATATAAAGTTGCCAAGTGAAATAAACTATTCAAGAAATTAACTATTGGAGAAAATAACTATTCAAGAAATTAACTATTCAAGAAATAAAATATTCAAGAAATTAACTATTCAAGAAATTAACTATTCGAGTAATTAAATATTCAAGAAATTAACTATTGGAGAAATTAACTATTCAAGAAATTATTTATTCAAGAAATTAACTATTCTAGAAATTAACTATTCAAGAAATTAACTATTCGAAAAATTAACTATTCGAGGAATTAGATATTGGAAAAATTAACTATTCAAGTAATTAACTATTGGAAAAATTAACTATTCGAGTAATTAACATTTGGAGAAATTAATTATTCGAGTAATTAACTATTGGAGAAATTAACTATTCAAGAAATTAACTATTGGAGAAATTAACTATTCGAGTAATTAACTATTGGAGAAATTAACTATTCGAGTAATTAACCATTGGAGAAATTAACTATTCAAGAAATTAACTATTGGAGAAATTAACTATTCGAGTAATTAACTATTGGAGAAATTAACTATTCAAGAAATTAACTATTGGAGAAATTAACTATTCGAGTAATTAACTATTGGAGAAATTAACTATTCGAGTAATTAACCATTGGAGAAAATAACTATTCGAGTAGTTAACTATTGGAGAAATTAACTATTCGAGTAATTAACTATTGGAGAAATTAACTATTCAAGAAATTAACTATTGGAGAAATTAACTATTCGAGTAATTAACTATTGGAGAAATTAACTATTCGAGTAATTAACTATTGGAGAAATTAACTATTCGAGTAATTAACTATTGGAGAAATTAACTATTCGAGTATTTAACTATTGGAGAAATTAACTATTTAAGTAATTAACTATTGGAGAAATTAACTATTCGAGTAATTAACTATTGGAGAAATTTACTATTCAAGAAATTAACAATTACTTTTCTGGATTTACCTTTGTTGTGTATTTATTGCGTTTAGGCTGAACGAAATCAACGTAAAATAACTGTTCATTGAAAATGTCTTGTTTAAATATCGAAGTAATTTAAGCTCAATAAGAGTGGAGCTAGGATTGAAATATGAACTTCGGTTGGGGGCAGGGGGGTTGTAGCTCCGAAATAGGGTATCTTAATAAAAGCTGAAGTTCAGAGATTTTGACTATGATATTTTAGTCTAACGTGGAGCTCAGAGATATATATTATATAGCAATGTATATTAGTCAAAGCTTTAACTTTGAGCTCTAAATAAACCTTTTTTTTTGGTTGTTGTTGCTGTTGTTTTTGTCGTTGCTGCCAGATTTCAGTCTTTGATAGCCGACGGTGTTAAAAAAATGTAAAGCTCCGAGCAAGAGATTTTAAAGAATTCATTAAAATAATTATAACACACCTAAAAACCAAGCTGGGTGGAGAAGAAGCTATGATGAAGCTAATGCCCAATTTATATTAGCCTTCTCCTAATCTCGGGTTGTTATTTTGTGTGTGATAATTTTGTTATTTTATTTAATGACAGGGACAAAAATGTGCTGTTGTTTTTCCACGCATCCACTTCATTCTCTTGAGATGCGCAATGTGCTCGTAAACCAATTGTGTTTTTGAACGTGTAAGGGTGAATGAGGAGGGGGATAACTTTTTGGAGATGTAGAAACAGGACGTTGCTGCTGGATTCCTCTCATTAAAGACATCCATACCATACCAATGGAGACACCCATACCAAACCAATGGAGACATCCATACCATACCAATGGAGACATCCATACCATAAAAATGGAGACATCCATATCATACCAATGGAGACATCCATACCATAAAAATGGAGACATCCATACCATACCAATGGAGACATCCATACCATACCAATTGAGACATCCATGCCATACCAATGGAGACATCCATACCATACCAATGGAGACATCCATACCATACCAATGGAGACATCCATACCATACCAATGGAGACATCCATACCATATCAATGGAGACATCCGTACCATACCAATGGAGACATTAGTACCATACCAATGGAGACACCCTTCCCATACCAATGGAGACATCCTTCCCATACCAATGGAGACATCCGTACCATACCAATGGAGACATCCTTCCCATACCAATGGAGACATCCGTACCATATCAATGGAGACATCCGTACCATATCAATGGAGACATCCGTACCATATCAATGGAGACATTAGTACCATACCAATGGAGACATCCTTCCCATACCAATGGAGACATCCTTCCCATACCAATGGAGACATCCGTACCATACCAATGGAGACATCCTTCCCATACCAATGGAGACATCCGTACCATATCAATGGAGACATTAGTACCATACCAATGGAGACATCCTTCCCATACCAATGGAGACATCCTTCCCATACCAATGGAGACATCCTTCCCATACCAATGGAGACATCCGTACCATACCAATGGAGACATCCTTCCCATACCAATGGAGACATCCGTACCATATCAATGGAGACATCCGTACCATATCAATGGAGACATTCGTACCATATCAAGGGAGACATCCGTACCAAACCAATGGAGACATCCATACCATACCAATGGAGACATCCATACCATAGCAATGGAGACCCATACCATACCATACCAATGGAGACATGCATACCATACCAATGGAGACATGCATACCATACCAATGGAGACATCCATACCATATCAATGGAGACATCCATACCATACCAATGGAGACATCCATACCATAGCAATGGAGACATCCATACCATACCAATGGAGACATCCATACCATACCAATGGAGACATCCATACCATACCAATTGAGACATCCATACCATAACAATGGAGACATCCATACCATAGCAATGGAGACATCCATACCATACCAATGGAGACATCCATACCATACCAATGGAGACATCCATACCATACCAATTGAGACATCCATACCATAACAATGGAGACATCCATACCATAGCAATGGAGACATCCATACCATACCAATGGAGACATCCATACCATACCAATGGAGACATCCATACCATATCAATGGAGACATCCATACCATATCAATGGAGACATCCATACCATTATAATACCATATCAATATTTTTTCTGAGTTGTTGTATCTTGTTTAGTGATCCTGATGCGAATGTTTTGCTCCGTTGCTGTACCTTGACCGCACGCCCACAAAACTTTTCATCTCGGGATGTGTGCGTTCGTTGACGTTCATAAATTACTTGTGTTTAAGAATCTGTGAAACAAAAACAGTATTAGTGACGCCATCGCGCCTCGCCGGGCCTCCAAAACTCTTAGCCGCGAAACCAAAAGCGTCTGAAATGCGGAGAACAATCCAATTACTCTCAGACCCAAAACCCAATCAGGCCCTCGACCAACGGCTGTTAGCGTCTGATAGAACGGGGGACTATGGGCTCTTCAAGCCAGAGGAATCCTAAGTGTGGGGCCCATTTACTACTTTGCGCTGAGAAAGATTAACAGGGTTATCGCGCCCGTTTTAAGCGGATAATGGCGGTGGGTGTAAGATATGAAGGATTATGGGATATATCTTTGAAATGGTCGTACGTAAACTATTTTCTTTATAGGTTCCACGTAAAACTGTTCCGCAATTTTTGTATGTGTGTTATGTGTGTCTTTCTATGTGTGGTACTATTTATAATACACAGTGTGCTGTTCTCACTCCTTTTATCTTTTCTTATTCCTCCCCCCGCCCCTCGTCCTCTGCTTTTCTCACTCTATTCTTTTATTCTCACTGTCTCTCCTTCTTAATTACTTTTTTTCCCCTTAACTTGTCACTCTCTCTCTCTCTCTCTCTCTCTCACACACACACACACACACACACACACACACACACACACACACACACACACACTCGCCTATATATAGCTTGCTATTTGTGTATTTATTATTCTTGTATATATATTTTTAGGGCTGCGGAAATTAACGATTAATTTCTGGATTAATCGTTTAAAATTTTTAACGATTAAATTTTTTTTAACGATTAATCGACCAACCACTTATAAATGTACTGGAAGTAAAAAAAATCAAATAAATATTTCGGCCGATAAATATAAACTAATTTCAGGACGATTACACATTATACGGCGAAAAATACGGTATATAAAAATTGATGATTATCAGAACTGATGTTAAATACGCGTACATTATTGTATGAAATAATTAAATCAAATCCTTAGGCAGTTTGTAAAAATAATGAACATTCTTTCTTAGCATAAAGCTAAAAAAAAACTATTTTGTAAACCAGTGTACGAGAAAAAGTTCTTCGGCCAAGAAGGCAAAATTGCTGTAACATTTTTAATGAAGAACAAACATTTGTGGTGCAAAAAAAAAGGTTAAAAGATTTTTAGATAAAATGTGAACATTACACGAACGAAATGAGCTGAGGGGGCCGTCTATAAATGACGTCACGAGATTTCGGCCGATTTTTCACCCTCCCCCCTGGTCACGCGTCGTCACAAAAATTTAGACCCCCCCTCCGATATGACGTCACAAAGCTTTGCGAACATAAAAGCTAAATTTAATATTGGAAAATAGGCATGTTTCAAATCACTTTTTTGTCATTTCCATATGTATTTAGTGAATGGCTCCACTTTAATATCGTAACACGCATGAAGCCATGTAATACGTCACTAAATAAATTGTAAGAAATCTAATATTTAAGGGAAACTTTTATTAAAACTTGCGAGTTTTGATGTGACGTCACATTTCTCAAACACCCCCCTCCCCCTCGTCACACATCTTCACAAATGTGTGGAATCCCCCCCCCACCCTCTAGGGGCGTGACGTCATTTATGGACGGCCCCTGATACAAAAACGTTGTTCGGAGAGCTCTTGTTATCGTCGCGTCAGTAGCGGTCTTTACCGTCAGCATTCATTATTATTTAAAAACTGTTGTTGCTTCTTCTTTCCTTATAGATCTACACAGTGTATAAAAGTATTGCATTAAAAATCCTATTGATAGAGGACTTAAAAAAACTGTTGTTGCTTCTTCTTTCCTTATACACAGTGTATAAAAGTATTGCATTAAAAATCCTATTGATATAGGACTTTAAAAAAACTGTTGTTGCTTCTTCTTTCCTTATATATCTACACAGTGTATACAAATATTGCATTAAAAATCCTATTGATATAGGACTTAAAATTATGTCAAACCCAGTAGCTTCGTAATCGATCTTTATTATTAAATGAAGAAGCTGAAAAATACATTTCAAATGTTGGTTTTGTGTTGTTTTTTTATTGTTTTTATTTTATTTATACAACTTGTCTTTTCCGACTCCATGCCTTTAACTGCAACACTCTCACTCCATGGTAATTGTTTAAGTGACCTTGGGCGCTGGGATGGGAAACAATAATATCTGAAACCGAGCACCCCACCCCCTATGCCCCACACCCTAGGTGCCCCCCCCCCACACACACACACACCCAGGCCTCCAAGTGGGGAAGCAATTTGTTTTGCCCGCAGAAATTTCCCAATGGTAGTATCAAGAAGAAACAGACCATCTGTCTTACTTTGATTGTTTCGTGAGACTTCTATCGGAGCTGAGAGTTTTAGCTTTTAGTGTTTGTCTCGGTGCGTTCCGTTAATTTGAAATGGTCTCGAAGCTGATAAGGTCATCGCCTCTTACTTCTTCTTTTCATTTTTTTCTTCTTCTTGCCTGTTCATTTTTCTTTTTTAAAAAGTCATGTGGATAATTAGGATTTATCCATTACTCTTTTATCCGTTAGCCCACCATCAATAGTTACTTGCCATTTTCCGTGTATCCCACTACCAACTTTAGGATAAGTTACCACTATTGGGGTCTTTTGTTTTCGTTTTTCTTTAGGTTAATTTTTTTAATAGTATTTTATCCCCATTAATTAACTTAATAGGGCTTGTAATTTTTACACCCGGAAAACGTCAAAACTCATTGTGTAATGTTCTATTTTTAGACAACATTTTAGCGGAACATTGTTTTTATCATAAATACAGACGAATCAATAAGTTATCAAAATTGTTAGCATAGTAAAATTAGGAAACTGGTTTTTTTCCTTGTTCAAGTCCAATAAGCTGTCTTAAATTTAACGAAGAATTAACATATAGCTGATAAGATACTTCCTTCTCAATATACCTACATTTACATATTGACTCGTATCTTATATTAAATTTTTCCTCCTTAAAAAACCCGGATATTTCTATCAGTAGATTTCCGGCATTATATTACATGGCCCATAATTGCAACTGCATATTTTTATTGGAGTTTAATTATTTTATTTGGTTCATTAAAGATGAAAAAAAGCACACACGATTTAAAACAAAGTCAAGTGTTCATCGTAAGCCGCAAAGGTGTTAAGAGATCTACGAATGTACATGTAATGCCAACTTGAGCCCTTTCTTTTCTACTCCTCCAACTTGAGTGTCAGCGGTTGAGTTAGAGTCAGTTAGACCAGGGCTTCTCAAAGTGGTGGTTCCCGGACCGGTGCCGGTCCGTGGGCATTCCGATGCCGGTCCGCAGAAGTTGCCAAGAAATGACATATTGAAATCACGTCAGTAGAGGGAAAAATAGTTCACAGTCCCTGGTGCAATGGAAAAAATTCCTGCCGGTCCGCAATACTAAACAAATTGAGAAGCACTGAGTTAGACGAAACTGATCCCGGCATTCCCTCTCCACAGCTCTTGCTCAAACTTTGTGTGGCGATAATGTTGCGATAACGTTGCCAATCGCCGCACACGACACAGCGATACAGAGCGGCCATCGTCACAAATAGGAAGTTGTAGCTGGTCGAAGTTTTGGTAACTAAGAAATACACTGAAATGACGTCATTGAGATGGGCCATGGCGTGACGGCATGCATTAATTTAAAGTCTGTCTGATTTTGTTTTCTGGCGTTGGATTTGCTTGGAACCTGTGGCATGCAGCACGAAAAATAGCCAGGATTATTTAGAGCCCTAAATGCTCAACTTTGAAATTCAACAGTGCAATGAGTCCATATGAAATCTAGACACATTGGTTTCAAATTATTCTCATACTCGATTTCTCCATAATTAGCTTTGCGGACCGTGTAATTGTTTAATAACGTAAAACCAGTTTAAAGATGTAAGATGGGGTGTGTCTTTATCGCTTCACAGATTGGTCCAAACACCGGAGAAATAACCAGTATCGGTAATTTGATTGGTCGTTTTGCAAAGTGCAGGCGGTTTTTCGCTTTTATAGATTAAGAAACATTTCTTTGAGCCCTTAGGCTGGTTCAAATAGACTAAGTTACAAAACTCAAATAGACTAAGTTACAAGACTCAAATAGACTAAGTTACAAGACTCAAATAGACTAAGTTACAAGACTCAAACAGACTAAGTTACAAGACTCAAATAGACTAAGTTACAAGTCAAATAGACTAAGTACAAAACTCAAATAGATTAAGTTACAAGACTTAATAGACTAAGTTACAAGACTCAAATAGACTAAGTTACAAGACTCAAATAGACTAAGTTACAAGACTCAAATAGACTAAGTTATAAGACTCAAATAGACTAAGTTACAAGACTCAAATAGACTATGTTATTATCTTCCTTACTTTCACCAACAACGCCTCACCAGAGCCCCATTTGTTACCAGCCCTGTGGACCGACCCGAGGGAAATTTTTTCAAACGAGTAATCTCGGTTTATTATTTTTTTCTCTTCTTTTGAGAAGTTAGTGTGACGGACATTGAAAACAACGTCGTCGGGAGATCTAGTGAGGGGCGCTTATTTCACACCAGCGAAGACGTTTGTATAAGAGAGGAGTAAATTTTCAAAAAAACATTTGTGTCGCTAATGGCGACGGCGTTCTGGGGATTTTTTAATTATTTTTTTTTGTTGAGGTTTTAGTTGGACATTAACATTTCTGAGTGAGTTTTAACACTGACTTGTCCAGTAGAAAGGTTGACTGTTGACTCTGTCAATGTTTACACGGCGGTTCTAGTTAAAGACGCGCCAACTGGAATGGTGGGGAGGGGTGGTGCCAGGGAGGGGGGGGAGGTTTGAGTACCGTATTCTAGAACCATGGCATGCTGTTAGGTCTGTTTGGGTCAATGTTGAACTTTTTTTTTAAAAAATGTGAATCCTAACAGTGGTCGTCGTTAAACGACATATCAATTATAGGCTAAATCAGGAATAGGAAAAATGATTGATTCCTTGTCACTTATATTCCCAGGCACTGATAAGTCTAATCACTGAATAAGTGATGGGTCTAATAAGTGATAGGTTTATTTAGTCAGTGATAGGTCTAATAAGTGATAGGTCTAATCTCTAAACACGGCATAATAATAAAAATCATAATTAAATGTCTCTTCCAAACTATAAAAATATATAGATTATTTTTCTATATAGCTATTGTGTGGCATGAGTAGATCTACTTATTGAACGAGTTGGTTCCTTGCGTGCAAATTTCTCAGATTTCCCCTCTAGATATGACTGAATCTATGTTTATGTGAGTAGGCGCTTAGTAATAATAAACACTAATTATTTTTGATTTAATGGAAAATTAAAATAATTAATGATGTTGACCTCCATTCTATGTTCCCTGATGTATCATATAGAATAGGACTGCGATAAAGCTTTTAAATAAAACACAAAATACACAAATAAAATTTGTAGTTGAAAACAATAAATTTGAGCCTTATTATTAAACTAACACGACAGTAAACGTTTCGGCTAACGCCTTCATCAGTTTAGAATTACCGCCCTGGATATTTTGTAAAATAATACAAACAAAAATGGATGTTGTGCCACTTTGCATACGAGTTGTTGGTTTTTTTTACTTTTCACACGAGATTTTTGATTTGCAAACGAGTTTTTTTTTACTGTGCACACGTACCAACGAGCCATAAAAGGAAAATTGCCTGCAATAAGTGAATTTTCTTCCAATTTTTTACCTTTTAAATGACATAAATAAATTGTAACAAAAATGTAAACAACACTTGAAAGTCCAACACTATTGTAGACCAGGATTAATAAGGATGTGTGTGGTCTTCTTGAGATGTAGTCATTCAGCTTTTCTCCTTGCCTCACGACCACATCGCCAGAGGTTATCTTCTTTAACGATGACATTTCCCCGGTGCCAGCCTCACACTCCCGAGAACCCTTTCGACCGCACGCGTCCCTTCGGAGACCATCTTTGCCGAGAGCCATCTCGTAAACTGGCTGTTTGTAATCAAAGTGACATTTCAATGTGGACCAACAAGTCCAGTCCCGGGTCCGGTGATCTCCATGACCCAACTGTATCTATCCACCAACCATCGATGGTTTTGTTCGCAGAGATCAAAGATTTCTCGCCGCTAACGCTTCCAGTCCCCTCCTCAATATCCCGGGCATTCTCCGTGTCCCTTGTCTAAGTAGGTTAATTAAGGACACCTAGATTCCGATAACGCCCCTCGGCTGCGCCCGACGCGAGTTACGCCGCGCCCCCTAATTGGCGGCCATATTAGCGCGGCTAAGCCTGTTATCCGTGATCCATCAGCCATTAGGTCCCGAACTTATGTACGGCTTCGGAAAATTTGCTCTTTCCTACATGAAGGGCTAAGACTGAGGTTTTGAAATTTTGGGACAAACCGGGTTAATGGGCGGGGTGGGTTTTTTTGCGCTTCGGAGTAATCGGATTCGTGTGCTTATATTCTAATATTTTTTTTTATTATGAGAAGGTATCGATACTAACGCAAATCGAAACACCAGCTTTAATTTGTTTTTTAAATTATTATTATTATTTTAAATAAAAATTATTATTTTCTTTATTGAAAATCTTAGCAAATATGAATTGTCTGTGTCGAAATTTTCGTAAGCATTTAAAGTTCGGATATACGAGACGTGTCAAAATGAATGACTCAAAGAGTCATGTCTGTAGAAGAGTATTCTGGGAAACAGTACGGAGTCATATGCGGCCTTGAGCACCTCGGATATGTGAAAACGGTTTGCTTTTTTTTTCTTTTTTTTTGAGGCCCTTATCCTATTGACTCGTGCACGCTTCCGGATCTGTATATGTGGTTAACTTTTTCAAGACGCTCGTAAACACGTTTTCTGACTTGAAGTTTTCACAGTAGGTTTGGCTTATGGGGAGGATTAAGTTATTAAAGTTTTAGCCGACTTAACTGGGGTCAATCCATCAGTTTTGACCAATTTCTGACTTAATCTTATAGACCAATCCAATTAAATTATTTTAATAACAATTGAACGAATTATTTGGCGAACGTTTCAGCTCAAGCGCCACCAGACGACACAGCACGGGCTTAACTTATTACCATAAAAACAACTCAACGCCGTGACAGAATAAATTACATTCTTAAGAACCTGCTCTACAGCGTGACTGTAGCAGGTTCACGAAAAATACTTTGTGAACGGAACGTGTTGATGGGGATTTTCTTTCAGGTCTTTTTTGTCTTAGTTTTCGATGTCGAGGAACAAGAAGGAAAAAAGTAAAGATACTGCAATTTATCGTTTAAAATTATAAATACTTCAAAAATTGTTTCGGAATCTTTAAGAAATTGAAAAACTATTTTAATAAAATTTTAATGTTAAAGAGTTTAAATTTTCATGAATGAAATTAAGTTTTACAAATCTTTTGTTAACGCGTAAAAGTAGAAAATAAAATGACACAAAAAAACTTTTTTCAAAAGATGAGGCCCAGCTGCAGTGAGGAATGTAGAATCTCGCATGAAAAGCAGAGAATAATTTTTTTAGTCACAAACTAAGTAGTCACACAGGGGGACTCAGAACTCTAAGTTTTATTGATATTTATTGTGATCGATTGTGGGATTTAATGTGAGATATAAAATTTGATCAACTAACACAAAAGTTCTGAGTCCCCCTTTGTGACTACTTAGTTTGTGACTAAAAAATTATTTTCTGCTTTTCCAGGCTGTATGTCCCATTATCTCTGAATCTTACACTGACAGCAACAATATGTAAACCTTGGCCACAGGGACCAGGCTGTTTGTCCCATAATGTCTAAATCTTACACTGACAGCAACAATATGATAACCTTGGCCACAGGGACCAGGCTGTTTGTCCCATAATGTCTAAATCTTACACTGACAGCAACAATATGTAAACCTTGGCCACAGGGACCAGGCTGTTTGTCCCATAATGTCTAAATCTTACACTGACAGCAACAATATGTAAACCTTGGCCACAGGGACCAGGCTGTTTGTCCCATAATGTCTAAATCTTACACTGACAGCAACAATATGTAAACCTTGGCCACAGGGACCAGGCTGTTTGTCCCATAATGTCTAAATCTTACACTGACAGCAACAATATGTAAACCTTGGCCACAGGGACCAGGCTGTTTGTCCCATAATGTCTAAATCTTACACTGACAGCAACAATATGTAAACCTTGGCCACAGGGACCAGGCTGTTTGTCCCATAATGTCTAAATCTTACACTGACAGCAACAATACGTAAACCTTGGCCACAGGGACCAGGCTGTTTGTCCCATAATGTCTAAATCTTACACTGACAGCAACAATATGTAAACCTTGGCCACAGGGACCAGGCTGTTTGTCCCATAATGTCTAAATCTTACACTGACAGCAACAATATGTAAACCTTGGCCACAGGGACCAGGCTGTTTGTCCCATAATGTCTAAATCTTACACTGACAGCAACAATACGTAAACCTTGGCCACAGGGACCAGGCTGTTTGTCCCATAATGTCTAAATCTTACACTGACAGCAACAATATGTAAACCTTGGCCACAGGGACCAGGCTGTTTGTCCCATAATGTCTAAATCTTACACTGACAGCAACAATATGTAAACCTTGGCCACAGGGACCAGGCTGTTTGTCCCATAATGTCTAAATCTTACACTGACAGCAACAATATTTAAACCTTGGCCACAGGGACCAGGCTGTTTGTCCCATAATGTCTGAATCTTACACTGAAAGCAACAATATGTAAACCTTGGCCACAGGGACCAGGCTGTTTGTCCCATAATGTCTAAATCTTACACTGACAGCAACAATATGTAAACCTTGGCCACAGGGACCAGGCTGTTTGTCCCATAATGTCTAAATCTTACACTGACAGCAACAATATGTAAACCTTGGCCACAGGGACCAGGCTGTTTGTCCCATAATGTCTAAATCTTACACTGACAGCAACAATATGTAAACCTTGGCCACAGGGACCAGGCTGTTTGTCCCATAATGTCTAAATCTTACACTGACAGCAACAATATGTAAACCTTGGCCACAGGGACCAGGCTGTTTGTCCCATAATGTCTAAATCTTACACTGACAGCAACAATATGTAAACCTTGGCCACAGGGACCAGGCTGTTTGTCCCATAATGTCTAAATCTTACACTGACAGCAACAATATGTAAACCTTGGCCACAGGGACCAGGCTTTTTGTCCCATAATGTCTAAATCTTACACTGACAGCAACAATATGTAAACCTTGGCCACAGGGACCAGGCTGTTTGTCCCATAATGTCTAAATCTTACACTGACAGCAACAATATGTAAACCTTGGCCACAGGGACCAGGCTGTTTGTCCCATAATGTCTAAATCTTACACTGACAGCAACAATATGTAAACCTTGGCCACAGGGACCAGGCTGTTTGTCCCATAATGTCTAAATCTTACACTGATAGCAACAATATGTAAACCTTGGCCACAGGGACCAGGCTGTTTGTCCCATAATGTCTAAATCTTACACTGACAGCAACAATATGTAAACCTTGGCCACAGGGACCAGGCTGTTTGTCCCATAATGTCTAAATCTTACACTGACAGCAACAATACGTAAACCTTGGCCACAAGTCCGAACAGAAGATAGTTGAATTAGGGCAAGATTTTATCCCATGTCGTATCTTGTGTAGCAGGGCCTTTTAGACGTATAATGTCATTGTCTGGAATTACAGCAGGGGTCAAAAGTCACGTCAAACACAATATTTCGATTGCTCTTTGACGAGGACGAAATTATTAAAGAGAGGAAAGGATCCCGACAACCTTTAAAAGGAAAATTGAGGTTCATGTTGCGTGCTCGGGTGTCGCCATAGCATGCTGTGATCCCACCAATAAGTACTATTAAAGACAACAAAACAACCAGCTTTCTCTCATATATTGTTGGTCTTCCAAGGACGAGAAAAGTTCGAGGTGATGCAGTCATTTTGTATGTCCCTATCTTAACATCTGGAATCGGCACAGATATGGGGAAAAAGATTGTGGTTTACTGACCTAATTAGCACATTTTCTTTCGGCATCACGGCCCACTTGTGAGACGCTGGCACACGATCTCTGGTCCATGGGTGGCCCTGGACGGCCACAGTCACTGTCTAAATGGTTGACTCCCAGCTGGTCGATGGTTCCAATCAGGGGGCAAGAAGCAGACGTTCGTATCTGGCGGACGGGGGTTCAAAATCATGTGACACGTCACGTGATCCAGTGTCGCTATTTATGGTGAACTTTTTTTTTCTTCCTTATTCCAGAGATACACAGAAGTTGTGGCTCTTCAAACTCGTTCTAAAGATTTTTACTTTCATCAAAACTCACGTTGGTTTAATCTAATTATATCTGGGAACCTCAAAAGATTCCAATCACGTAATGTACATGCTGAGTAGACTCGTGATTAATGTCAACGCCTTTGTAACACTAAGCTCTTTAATGCTCGATTACTCTTAGCAATTTTTAAAATAATTTCTTCCATTGCTTTTTTCCGGTTACTATTTTTTTTTAATTTGAGGTATTTGTTTTCACGTCGCACTTGTTTTTGTTTTTGTCTTCCTTCTACCAATATAAACACAAACTGCGTACAATGTTAAACTGTAATCTGTAATAGTCAGGTGCAAATAAAACGAACAGTTCAGACATCTCTGTACTATACTTCAGTGCTTCTCAAAGTGGTGGTCCGCAGAAGTTATCAAGCAAGGACAGAAAAATATAATGACCGTATAATACGGAAATGGCAACCATTAATACTAACCCGATAAAATAGGTAAAATTTTCGGCAAATAAGCACATAAAATTAAACAAATGAAATAAGATAAATTACGTTTTGCTACCACGTCAGTACAGGGAAAATAGTTCACCCGGTCCCTGGTGCAATCGAAAAAATTCAAGCCGGTCCGCAACACTAAAAAGTTTGAGAAGCACTGTTATACTTGGCTGAAATAAGACAGCAGCTGATTGGGGATGTTTTAAACTTTTTCAAGGCCAAGGACGTCCAGGGGCGAAGACATAGGAGTGGAGCTCATTTTCATCTTGTGGATTTATGGCTGTGTTCTAACGACATCTCATTGGGTCCGTAAGGGAAGGGGGGATTAAGGTTGTTTACAGTATGGCCGCGGTGTGAATAAAGACATGGCGGGGACGATTGTAATGAAAGGTTTCCAGAAAATAAAAAGAAAAAAAATGTAATAATTCGGGAGAAATCATTTCTACTGTGTGTCTCGAGGTTTTGTATAGAAGCACTGTATGTGTTGGTGATTGGACATAAACAATATTTATATGCTCTATTCTGACTGTGCGGTAGGAATACCCTTTTCGTGCTTAATGTCCTCTTCTGACTCTGTGGTACTAAACTGTTTGATCGGGGCTGTGAAATATTGCACTTATAGCTAGCAATTCTCTTTCGCTCTTTCGTCTGTCCACCCCATCGGTCAGATGCCTTATTCTCTTGCGTTTCCACGTTCAATGTTTTATTTGCTTTTTTTTTCGCTCTAACATTTCTGGGATATGTCTTCCGAATTCGCTCTGATTTTGTGACTTATTTGCAAGTAATTTTTTTCATTAAATAAACAAATGGGACAAATGCACTTTCATGGAAAAATGTATTAAATTTTCATTTATAAATTGAATTGAAAGCCATCTTTGATGTACTTAAAGCAACAGAAAATATCAGCATTAAATTATAAAAATTTTTTTTTAAATATCAGCTCCGATGAAAGCCTCAAGCAGCGTTTCAGAATATGTCTCAAAATGAATGTTCATAATTCTTAATTTATTAGAACTTCAGACAAATTGTTTATTTTTTTATTTATTCATTCATTATTTATTTTTTTAAGCAGGAAGAAAAGAAAAGAAGAATTTTTTTATTTATAATTATTTATTTATTTATTTTTTTTGGCCATCGCATCTTTTTTCCTTCATGTGTGTCCAGCGAAATGTGAACTGATTTGACCCTCGATATGCACTCGTCGTTACGCTAAAGATGAAACTCGCTTTCCTCGTTAGCAGCAGGTTTTGAGATGAACGCTATCGTGAGCCGTTTGCCGGTTTGGCTGAAGGACTTTTTCTGTTTCCAAACGGCCTTACAACCCCGCACCGCGTGCCACCTCAACAAAACTCCTGGCCACAATCAAATCATTGGGCCATTCGTCTTATCCCGCGATAATTCATTCCATCTCTTAATCTTTCGTATCTCGTAATCTTGATCTATTAATTTGTGTGTTTATCTGATGCTCGACACTGAGTGGTTTTCATTTAACCGCATTACATTTAAATAATTCCTTTAAATCCTTTTTTCCCCCTTTTTATTTTATCTTTTTTTTATTATCTCCACTTTTGCCTCTCTCTCTCTCTCTCTCCTCTCTATCCCTCCCTTTCACCATTCTCTCTCTTTCTCTCTCTCTCTCTCTCTCTCTCTCTCTCTCTCTCTCTCTCTCTCTCTCTCTCTCTCTCTCTCTCTCTCTGTGTGTGTGTGTCTATCACTATCACTCTCTTTTTTTATTTATCTCTTTTTTTTCCTTTTCCTTTCTTTATATCTTTCTTTTATTTGTGTGGTGTGTGGGTGTGGTGTGTGTGCGTGTTTGAGTGCGGGTGTGTGTGTGTGTGTGTGTGCACGCACGCGTTTCACTGAGAATGAAATGGACTTTAAATCATTAAGTATCCCACATTACTCCTCCACACTTTCTAAAAAAATGATTTCACAATCAAACTTACAGGTACTCAATTAGTTAGATTTTATTTCCTCTTAGATACGTTCTATTGATGCTATTTTCCCATCTTTCTCCGCGTGCTTTTCAACGTCTTCGGACATTACTTTGTTGGTTTTGGTATAAAGCTGAAATCTTTGCGGTGTTTGTGGTAATTGGTCGTTCACAAAACATCAAGCAAGCGGAAAACTGACGACCTCAAAATGACAGGTTTCCGTTTAAACACATATGTGTGTATTCTAAATGATGTTTGTACCCTGTGGTAGCATTGCAAGAAAACCCCGAGAACCGCTGCAATGAGTTCGCGGCCCGCGTATTGACAGTGACAAATAGCAAACAAGTGAAATAATATCAACCGTGCTTTGGCTTGTCGACCTATGTTCAATGAATTGTCTGAAATGCGAAGACGACAGGTAGCTGTCATGGGTCCCACACCAAAAAGACTCTTGTATTAAAACGGCTCTCTCCTGCCTAACCAATAATGTTTAACTGTCATGTCGGATCCAAGTTTCTCTTCTATGACTCACCGAGGGGCATTGTTTCTCGACTTCGACGTTGGAATGCCGTCACGCAGTAACTGTAACCCTGCAACCAGCGCCTCACTACCAGTGTTTGGCTTTGTTTTTTATTTCTCATCTAATCCCTTAAACAGAGGCGTCACTAGGGGGTGCAGTGGGTGGACCGCACCCGGTGACACTATCATAAGGGGTGACAAAAACCTGTACAATTCGTTATGTTCGCGTTATTTGGCAGTGGCAGACTCGGAGGAGGTCGTGAAGGGGTGACACCAAGCCTAATGACGCCTCTGCCCATAAACCTAACAAGCCGTTGACAGAAATAAATCTAAGCAAAGAACAGCCAGTGTTTGATAACATAGCTTTTTTTTTAAAATAGAAATTAACGCTATTTTTTACGTTGCCGAAAATAGGAATCGGAAGTTGGAAGATTCGGTTTAGTTTATTATTTAATCTCAGACCTTGTCTTAACGACAAACGACATTTCATTAACTCATATTGAATAATGATAATGTCTTATCAATATAGACGCTCCTTCTTTACTGAAGATTATTGCGTCCTACGTTCTGGTAAGAACAATTACTTATTGGTAAGAACGTATTGGCTAGTGACGCAGCGTTCACAGGCCACGGCTATGAGGGACCACGCAATTTCCCAGCCTTCTTTGTTTCCCTAACTGGTGACAGGTACCCATTCAGAGCTGGGTGGACTCAGGGACATCATTGGTCCCGGGAACAAATAACTACCTTATAGCAGATTTGAACCCGTGACCTTCGGTACGCCACTCGACCACAGTGCGCCTAACCTACGGACTTGTTTTGTTTTGTTTTTTCGGTTTTATCTGCTCAAAAAATGTTTTCTCAAAGTTTTCAGTTTTCAGTCGAACTCCTTCGAACACATACTTCCACCAAATGTTTCAAATTTATTATTTTACAGGTTTCTTTTTATACGCATTCTCTGTTTTTCTCTTCCTCCTCAGAAAGGTGGGATTTCCGCTGCTTTGCACCTCAAAATTCTATAGTCGAATATCAGTTTGACATTTGGTGTTTATTTATAATCACACTCCAGTATAACATTTGGTAATAATTATTTATTGCACTCCAGTATAACATTTGGTAATAATTATTTATTGCACTCCAGTATAACATTTGGTAATAATTATTTATTGCACTCCAGTATAACATTTGGTAATAATTATTTATTGCACTCGAGTTTAACATTTTCTTAAACCTTAAATCGAACTTCCTGTCAACCAGAGTTCCCTTAGGCTGCGTGACAATGCAGATATATGACCGACCTTGCGCAGCAGTTTAGATATTACCGCGAAGAAAATTTGTATAAGTATAGTATCTATATATATAATTCACAAAAGTGAGTATGTGCAAACAAGCTTGACGAATGACCCTCAGAGGGGTCGACCAATGTCTCGCGAACAACAATGGTTCTTGCCTCCACTTGCGTTGTTCCTTCACAATATAACATGAGATTCGTAGTGTAGTGGTTATCACGTCCGCCTTACACGGGGAAGGTCCTGGGTTTTTCTCTATCTCTCTCTCTCGCTCTCTCTCTCTCCCTCCCCACCCCTGTCTCTCTCTCTCTCTCTCTCTGTCGTTGGTCGGGCGGAAAAACAAAAGTAAAAAATGACACACTTCCCGTGATGCTATCGAGCTGAAATTTGCTCATAGATTCGTGTCACCTAACAATGCATCATATCAAACATTTCAGATCTATCGAATGCACCGTAATTAAATTAATGCAGTTTTAGTTTATCTATTTAAAAAAACTATATGTATCAGTCGCTATTGCTTACATTTTACGGGTCACTTGACTTCACGCCAGCCATCGATGACCACATCTCGTGTTTGACACCAGGAGAAGTTCCCTCAGATTCAGGCTGTAAATGTTTGTCGAGTTTGAACATAATCAATACTTTTAGTTATGTCTCATATATAAGGGATTTATAATCAAAAACTTTGTTTTTACCGGATTGTTTAATTTTTTATTTATTTTTTTTAAATGTGTGTTTGTGCCCGTTCTTTTCCCCCTTTATTGCGAACATGGCTGACCCTCGCTAGGGTCGGGCAATCACAGTTTATGGTTGGCAAGCTAGGGTGGTGAAGGGTGGTGGGCAGGTAGATAACCGCAGTGCTAATGTCTCGAGACAAACAATGCGTCGGTGGTCCCCCCACCACCGACCTTCACTAGCGTTGTTTTGATTTCTTCGTGCTGTAGTTTGGGTCCGATCTTTCCCCACTTTCTTTGCACTATCCATGAGCAAGTCTGCGGCGTATGCTACGCCGGGGGTCGTATCTAGTTTAGTATAATACCTGTGTTTTCGGGGTATAACGTTAGTACACAAAAGTGGATGCTCACCATTTTTGCACACTATTTTTCCCCCACATGACTCAACGAACCTTAGACGGAATATCGCCCTGAACCATTCCAATTTCGCCCGTTAGTTAAACGTCTCAGTTAAGACTTTCTTCCTTACCACAGCTTGACCATTTATCACACCCCCGCCCCACCCGCCCGTCCCATATAGTTTACTCCCTCTTACCTCCCCTGATTACACCACTATTTTATTACCTCGTGAGAGCAAACTCCCATGTGGGCAAGGACGTCCAATTAATCTTCCTTTGTTTAAGACTCCATTCTCCGCTCTCCTCTTCCTCCTCAGAGAGATGCGATTTCCGCGGCTTTGTACCTCCATATCTCTTCCTTAATCCCACCTCCGTTCGTCCCTCGGACATCTCCATCTGATAGCGATGGTCCGGCTTGTGTCCTTTGGAGGCGCTACACCGCACCACGGCGCCCGGGGTGCCATTCGTCAAGCTCGGGGGGTGAGCTGGCAGACAGGCAATAGATGGGCGTGTTGTTGTTGAGGAATTTGTTGACAAAGAGGGCGGATTTTTTTGGAACATCCGGATACATTTGGGGGGGGGGATTTGAAATGAGGTGACATTTGGTGGTGTCATGAAGGACGATGGTTTAAATGACATAGGTGACGGGTAGGAACTTCATTCGGAGTCTTGGCTATTGATGTCTTTGTGAAGAGCTTACGTTACGTTGAATCAATGTCTTCAATTTGACCCACAGTCGCTGCGACTGAAATTGTTACACATCGACCCACAGTCGCTGCGACTGAAACTGTTACATTCGTACCAAGTTTTATTTTTACCTTCCTCAGTGATTGCCTCTGCCCTGTAATATCTCAACACGACTCGGGGTTCTTTTGTCCCATAACGTTGCGCTTTGCCTCTCAGTCGCTCTGTCCTATTTAGCTGCACCACGCCTTTTATACTGTGAAGTTGCCCTTCGCCTTTCGATTGTTTTGTCCAATGGAACTGCCCCACGCCTCGCAGTGCCTTTATTTTATGGAGTTGCCTCATTTATCTCTGTGTCTTTATCTCTATGGAGTTGCCCCACTTCTCTCAATGCCTTTATTCTATGGAGTTGCCTCTCAGTGCCTTTATTCTATGAAGTTTCCCCACGCCTTTAGATTGCTTTGACCAATTGAACTGCCCCACGCTTCGCAGTGCCTTTATTCTATGGAGCTGCCCCACGGTTTTCAAATCCTTTGTCCAATAGAACTGCCACATGCCTGTCAGTTGCTCTGTCTCGGGTATTGACAAATCGATCCTCGGGTCTTTTGACGAAAAATGAAAACATAAAAATTACGATACAACTATGTGAGATAACATCGACAGATTGGTGGACAGATTGGTGGACAGATTGGTGGACAGATTGGTGGACAGATTGGTGGACAGAGTGGTGGACAGATTGGTGGACAGATTGGTGGATAGATTGGTGGACAGTACAGGACAAGGACCAACATCATCCCCCGTCCCCTCACCTCTTCTTTGCCTTGACCAACCAAATCACAGTAGCTCGTGGACTCGTAACGCTTGGAGGTCATGGGTCAACGCGAGTGGCTCGGAAATCCCCGGATGAAAGGTTTATCTTGTCACTCGGAGCCGTGCGTCTGGCATTCGGGAGGCTGTTGTGAGAACCGAGGGGGGGGGGTCAAGACTATTGTGAGAATTGGGGGGGGTGTTGAAATTGTGGGAGGTAAGATTGGGAGGCGAACTAGAGAGAGAGAAGGAATTGAAAGAGAAATATGAACCGTTTTCGGGAAGCGAAATGTGATCCAGAAAGTAGAAATGCTAGTTGGTCTGGAAGTGAGAAAGAAACATTAGAAATGCTGTGAGATCATTATTTCGACACTATATCTGTTCGATTTGATATTAGTAAACAATCGTCGCTTATTGTAAGCGAACTTTTCGAGCGGGTTTGGAATTGATGCTCTGTTTTGTTTGTTATTAGAAGATATGTAAATAAATACTTGGTTTCTTTTTTGTTTTTTTTTATCGTTAATGCCAATTGTTAAAAATTAAAACTTTAAAGTTATTTAATTAAGATGTTTTTTTAGGTACGTGTACTTAATTTTCTTTTTATTTTTAGAATTATGATTTACTTTGGTTAGTCACAAAGGAAATTATCAAAATTCAGCAATTAATATATAGTAAGTAATTTGTAATTTTTTTACTTTGATAACTTTTGTCGAAACACTTTATCCTAATTCATATCAATAATTGTGTACACCTCTGCCTTCTTCTCCTTAAAAAAAACCCCATCAACCTTTGAACCCGACCGTGTGTCCAGTTGTGGTCATGTGTGCCTCGCCCCAGACAGTCCGGGAGATCATGATCAAGGCGCACGAGCTCAACTTTGACAACGGAGAGTACGTCTTCTTCAACATTGACCTCTTCAGCAGGTGAGTTGACCTGTTTATCTCTTTGGATGGTGAGTTGACCTGTTGATCTCTTTGGAAGGTGAGTTGACCTGTTGATATCTTTGGAAGGTGAGTTGACCTGTTGATCTCTTTGGAAGGTGAGTTGACCTGTTGATCTCTTTGGAAGGTGAGTTGACCTGTTGATCTCTTTGGAAGGTGAGTTGACCTGTTGATCTCTTTGGAAGGTGAGTTGACCTGTTGATCTCTTTGGAAGTTGAGTTGACCTGTTGATCTCTTTGGAAGGTGAGTTGACCCGTTGATCTCTTTGGAAGGTGAGTTGACCTGTTGATCTCTTTGGAAGGTGAGTTGACCTGTTGATCTCTTTGGAAGTTGAGTTGACCTGTTGATCTCTTTGGAAGGTGAGTTGACCCGTTGACCTCTTGGGCAGGAGAGTTGAGGTTCACAGTGGGCGGCAAAATTTAGCGGAAGCTCTATCAAAAATGAACGTCACAGTTAGCGGAACAGTGGGTTTTATAAAAGGGATGAAATAGCTAGTTATAACATCGGGAGACAAATTAAATACATTCACATGTGCTCGTCAAAATGACAAGTAAGAGAAAGAAAAGAAACAAGGACGGAATTTGGGTGCAAAATACTTAGGGGTAATAATAAATGAGAAACTATCATGGAATCACCATGTCAATGACGTTATTAAAAAAATCTAACAAAACCTTAGGCTTTATAAAACGAAATTTTATAGATGTAATAAAAATATATAACTAAAATGACAGCTCACTTAGGTGAGACCTGTACTAGAATACTCATCTTTCTTTATGAGAACCATCCACCATAGAAAACATTGATAAACCAGAACAAATTCAAAAAAGAGGACCAGATTCATTACTGGAGAATATTCAAAATTGACAAGAATAACACCATTAGTTAAATCATTAAACCTTGAAACACTAGAGGATAGAAAGAACCAAGAGCAAAGTAGTAATTATTCATAAAGCAATTAATTCTAATTTAGAAATACAACACAAAGATAACTTAATACAACCCTCAGATAGACGTAAGGATAAAAACGCCTCATTCCGTATGCAAAAACGAACACATACAAATTCTCGTTCTTCCCGTCCGGAATTCGGGCGTGAAAATGGGTTGCCTGAAGAAACCAAGAAAACCAACACTGTGCCAACATTTAAAACTGTAATAAGAATGCAGGACTAGACACAAACCATAGATAAGCGTAGGACGCAATAATCGTCTGTATAGAAGGAGCGTCTGTAACAGATAAGATAAGATAAGATAGATAAGATAAGATAAGATAAGAGAAGAAGCGATCGACTGGTTGTAATTTTTACCCGCGCCTGTGTGTGACTGGAAACCCGAGAATCGAATGTTTAGCGGCGGTCTTGTTAAAACTTTGTTTTCTTTGAAGCGAATGTGAAAGTTGGGGGTGGGGTCAAAGGTTGGACTATTCCATTTATAGGAACACGAAGCTTGTGGGGCAATTGATGAAAGACAAGCAAGGCGGTACCATTCTCGTAGGATATAATCTCCGACTTGTCAACAACATGAGGCGCGCAGAGATCACGTTTCTGGTCAGAATGTGGCGCCGTGCTGCATTATTAGAGTACATCAGAGTACATCAGAGTAGAGTACATCAGATTACATCAGAGTAGAGTACATCAGATTTGAGTGTATCAGAGAAGAGTACATCAGAGAAGAGTACATCAGAGAAGAGTACATCAGAGAAGAGTACATCAGAGAAGAGTACATCAGAGAACAGTACATCAGAGAAGAGTACATCAGAGAACAGTACATCAGAGAACAGTACATCAGAGAAGAGTACATCAGAGAAGAGTACATCAGAGAAAAGTACATCAGAGAAGAGTACATCAGAGAAGAGTACATCAGAGAAGAGTACATCAGAGAAGAGTACATCAGAGAAGAGTACATATGTCTATACAAGAGTAGAGAACAACGGAGTACATCATAGTACAGCAGAGTATATAGAGTACATCACAGTACATCATAGAACATCAGAGTAGAGTACATCATAGTACAGCAGAGAATATAGAGTACATCACAGTACTTCATAGAACATCAGAGTAGAGTACATCATAGCACATCTCAGTAAATCATGCAGGCGTTGCCTGTGCCTTAAAAACCACCGGTTATTTTTAACAAAAGGAGCATTGTCACGTGAGAAAGCGTTAATGGCCTGTCAAAGTCCTATCAACTGGCCATCAATGGCCTGTCAAAGTCCTATCAATGGCCTGACAAAGTCCTATCAATGATCCATCAAACGTTAAACAGTGAAATAATACTTTCAATCAAATCATTTCCCGTAAAAAAAATAAAACCGACTTGTAATAAACAACGTATACATTTGAGGGGGAAAATCATTTCAATTAATCTCTCGTTGATTTTACAAAATGACATAATTCAAAGCGTGATCTTCAATTATGTTTTATACAACTATTATATCATAGCATATGACAAAGTTAAATTAATTCGTTATTAACTTTTGTTAAAGAAAGATGTTGTGCAAATAACACTCATACTCCCTCCCCTACACACACACACTCGAGTGCAAACACACGCAAAATGACATACACACACAATTACCCTGCTCATTCCCAAAGCACGCGATCGCGACTTAAAATAACTCAACTGCGACGTAAAAGAAAGGGGAAAAAAACACAAACACATCCGTCAGTGAACCGATCACCCGAGGTGAACGACCAAGCGTTCAGCCTCCATGTTTAATTATTTATTTTTTAAATCACGTGATTATAAATAATCGAATGAAAATAATGAGGTCACGTGAAGGATATTTTTGGAACTCAACTAAACCTTTGACTCCTGATAATTAAAAAACAACAACAGTTGAACAGTGGAGCTATTCTGTCCGTGAGTACGGTAACTGAAATCACATGACAATCATTGTGGTAAGAGCCTATAAGGGGTTTTGTGTTATTGTTTCAATTTAATGGCAGATTCTATACTGGGGCAGCTTTATTACGTTTACCATCTAGCTGATCGTGTAGCACTCGCATGGTTATGGTTATCAGTTCCATACGGAAAATCGGGAACAAAGTATAAGAAACTCTACAAAAGCCGAACATGGTCGTAAAATGTCATAAACATGTAATTTTAAAAACTATGTATCATCATTTTTAAAGTCCCTCCCAAGAAAAATTCTATTGAGATTCAATGCATGGCATCGCTGCCATCCAATGGTATCACTGCCATCCAATGGTATCACTGCCATCCAATGGTATCACTGCCATCCAATGGTATCACTGCCATCCAATGGTATCACTGCCATCCAATGGTATCACTGCCATCCAATGGCATCACTGCCATCCAATGGTATCACTGCCATCCAATGGTATCACTGCCATCCAATGGTATCACTGCCATCCAATGGTATCGCTGCCATCCAATGGTATCGCTGCCATCCAATGGTATCACTGCCATCCAATGGTATCACTGCCATCCAATGGTATCACTGCCATCCAATGGTATCGCTGCCATCCAATGGTATCGCTGCCATCCAATGGTATCACTGCCATCCAATGGTATCACTGCCATCCAATGGTATCGCTGCCATCCAATGGTATCACTGCCATCCAATGGTATCGCTGCCATCCAATGGTATCATTTCCGACCAATGGTATCACTGCCGTCTAATTGTACCACCTACGCCTAATGGTATCTATGCCGAGCTACACCGCGTTTATTGTTGATGTTTTATGTTCCAGTAAAAACGCCAGTGAGACTCCCTGGTACCGGGCCGAGGACACGGAAGAGAGAAACAGCAAGGCCAGGAAGGCCTACGAGAGCCTCATGACCGTCACGCTCAGAATGCCGACCAGCCACGAGTACAGGCAGTTCTCTAACGAGGTCAAGGCCAGGGCACTGGAGATGTTCCCCAACTTCACCTACGGGGAGGATGAGGTGAGTTGACCTCCGTGACAAGGTCACCAAATACGGTTGGTGGTAAGCTGACCTCCGTGACAAGGTGACCAAATACGGTTGGTGGTAAGCTGACCTCCGTGACAAGGTCACCAAATACGGTTAGAGGTAAGTTGACCTCCGTGACAAGGTGACCAAATACGTTTGGTGGTAAGCTGACCTCCGTGACAAGGTGACCAGATACGGTTGGTGGTAAGCTGACCTCCGTGACAAGGTCACCAGATACGGTTGGTGGTAAGCTGACCTCCGTGACAAGGTGACCAAATACGGTTGGTGGTAAATTGACCTCCATGACAAGGTGACCAGATACGGTTGGTGGTAAGCTGACCTCCATGACAAGGTGACCAAATACGGTTGGTGGTAAATTGACCTCCGTGACAAGGCGACCAAATACGGTTGGTGGTAAATTGACCTCCATGACAAGGTGACCAAATACGGTTAGAGGTAAGTTGACCTCCGTGACAAGGTCACCAAATACGTTTCGCTACGTTATTATGTTACGAGGTCAGGTGCCAGGGCCTGGAGAGACTATATGATGGAGGCTGGAGGTGTCAGCGGTAAATTAATGGAGATTCTTTTTTATTTAAACCAAAATAAACTACGAAGATTACCTCCAATGAAGTTAATAACTGCATCGCTTAGTTCAAAGTCCAAGAAACGTGTTATGATTACAGCCTTATTAAGATTACAGTTGAACAATGTTTCCAGGCATTGATTTAATTATCCGTCATGTTATGATTCACTTGGTGATTTTTTTATAATGCTAAAACAACACGAATATTTTGTGTTTTATTTCATAATTTGGGAGCTGGAAAAAAAGTCTACTTTAAAAAAAAATTAACTATAAAAACTAAAGTTTTTGTTCCTGAACGTCTTTGGTGTTCCGACTGCACTTTCCCCTAACTACAAGGGTAATCTAAAAACTACTAAAAAGTCATGTCACTTGTGGGTAATTTATTTTCCCGATAGCTGCTAGAAGACATGAAGTATTTTAAATTCATACATCTTTGTTATCCCTGGTCTTGTGTTCAAATCTTTGTTATCCCTGGTCTTGTGTTCAAATCTTTGTTATCCCTGGTCTTGTGTTCAAATCTTTGTTATCCCTGGTCTTGTGTTCAAATCTTTGTTACCCCTGGTCTTGTGTTCAAATCTTTGTTATCCCTGGTCTTGTGTTCAAATCTTTGTTATCCCTGGTCTTGTGTTCAAATCTTTGTTACCCCTGGTCTTGTGTTCAAATCTTTGTTATCCCTGGTCTTGTGTTCAAATCTTTGTTATCCCTGGTCTTGTGTTCACATCTTTGTTATCCCTGGTCTTGTGTTCAAATCTTTGTTATCCCTGGTCTTGTGTTCAAATCTTTGTTATCCCTGGTCTTGTGTTCAAATCTTTGTTATCCCTGGTCTTGTGTTCAAATCTTTGTTATCCCTGGTCTTGTGTTCAAATCTTTGTTATCCCTGGTCTTGTGTTCAAATCTTTGTTATCCCTGGTCTTGTGTTCAAATCTCTGATAATATTGATGACATACATCTTTGTTATCCCTGGTCTTGTGTTCAAATCTCTGATAATATTGATGACAACCATCTTTGTTATCCCTGGTCTTGTGTTCAAATCTCTGATAATATTGATGACATACATCTTTGTTATCCCTGGTCTTGTGTTCAAATCTCTGATAATATTGATGACATACATCTTTGTTATCCCTGGTCTTGTGTTCAAATCTCTGATAATATTGATGACATACATCTTTGTTATCCCTGGTCTTGTGTTCAAATCTCTGATAATATTGATGACATACATCTTTGTTATCCCTGGTCTTGTGTTCAAATCTCTGATAATATTGATGACATACAACTCCGTCCTGTCTTTTTCACATCTGCCACCAAGCCGGGAAACGTGAAAAAACAAATACCCGAATCACTCCGCCAGAGCTTTGTCACACCCTCAGAAATTAAGTAACTCGTCGACGTGGCTCAGTCGCCGTGGCATCGAGAGTAACGAAGACGTTGTCAAGACGTCCCTAATAGCTTGTCGGGTGTGTACACAGCTACCGGGGTGAAAATGGGGGGGGGGCGGTAGGGGAGGGAGGCCATAATGTGACTCTGATGGGCCAGGGCTAATATCGTTGACCGGTGTCCGGTTAATCTTGAACAGCCCCGGGTATGAGGGCGGAGTCATTAGTTAAAGACGCTGACATCGGGGTTTGATTCTTGCGTCGCTGTAAAGACTCCTATTTCCCACGTAACAACTGTTAAACAATTGTTTGATCCTCTCCAAAGCTGACAATCCTGGGAATACCCCCAGCCCATACCCCAGCCCCCCCCCAACCCTAGCTCCCCCTCCCGAATTGTTGGAGTACATTGTTTCATTAAAATAGCTAAAAGCGTGTGCCTCAGATGAGCACAAAAGAAAAACTCAACTAATACACTAACGGCGCACAATTAGTGTCGTGAAAAAAGAGACTTCAACACCAAACTTGCTCAAATGTTTGTCTTCTATCACCTTATGTTACGAGGACATTGTTGCCACTATTATTTTCAGAATATTTGTTGTGTCTCAAATTGAAAGCTCTTTGGAAATGAAATGGTCGCAGGGCAGGAAAAGAGCACAGAACATGTAAAGTGTCATAGACATAACTTGCTGTCATAGTCAGGATATGGGTTATAGGCATGACATGGGTCATAGGCAGGACTTGGGTCATAGGGAGGACATGGGTCATAGGGAGAACATTGGTCATATGGAGGACATGGGTCATAAGGAGTACATGGGTCATAGGGAGAACATGGGTCATAGGGAGGACATGGGTCATAGAGGACATGGGTCATAGAGGGCATGGGTCATAGGAAGGACATGGGTCATAGACAGGACATGGGTCATAGACAGGACATGGGTCATAGGCAGGACATGGGTCATAGACAGGACATGGGTCATAGACAGGACATGGGACATTGGGAGGACATGGGTCATAGACAGGACATGGGACATTGGGAGGACATGGGTCATAGGGAGGACATGGGTCATAGGTAGGACATGGGTCATAGGCAGGACATGGGTCATAGGGAGGACATGGGTCATAGGCAGGACATCGGGTCATAGTGAGGACATGGGTCATAGGCAGGACATGGGTCATAGGCAGGACATCGGTCATAGGGAGGACATGGGTCATAGGCAGGACATGGGTCATAGGCTTCACATGTGCTATGGACACCAGAACAGCACAGAACATAACATTGTTTCCTTGCACGACATACTGCATAGACTTGACATCCGCTCTGGACAAATTATAGCCTAGCATCCGTGTTGTAGAGATGTACGGGACTCTTAAAATGGAGAGTTTTTGGGTTATAAAGCAGAACAAAAAGACACGAGCTTTAATTGAAAGCTATAAATCTCAAAACTGGGGTAAAAGAAATTTTTAGCAAGAAAAAAGAAGTGGTGGCATAGTTTAGTGAAATGAGGATAGAGAGAATGAAAAAGAAAAAGCGAGGCAAAATTACGTAAATTATGGGAGACAATTAGGAAAAAAAATAAGGAACACATAAGCTTTGAAATTTTTTTGAAAGTCTTGTAAACTGGATTAGATGAGTAATCAGGGACACGTCATGCTAATAGATGAGTAATCAGGGACACGTCATGCTAATAGATGAATAATCAGGGACACGTCATGCTAATAGATGAGTAATCAGGGACACGTCATGCTAATAGATGAGTAATCAGGGACACGTCATGCTAATAGATGAGTAATCAGGGACACGTCATGCTAATAGATGAGTAATCAGGGACACATCATGCTAATAGATGAGTAATCAGGGATACGTCATGCTAATAGATGAGTAATCAGGGACACGTCATGCTAATAGATGAGTAATCAGGGACACATCATGCTAATAGATTAGTAATCAGGGACACGTTATGCTAATAGATGAGTAATCAGGGACACATCATGCTAATAGATTAGTAATCAGGGACACATCATGCTAATAGATTAGTAATCAGGGACACGTCATGCTAATAGATGAGTAATCAGGGACACGTCATGCTAATAGATGAGTAATCAGGGACACGTCATGCTAATAGATTAGTAATCAGGGACACATCATGCTAATAGATTAGTAATCAGGGACACGTCATGCTAATAGATTAGTAATCAGGGACACATCATGCTAATAGATTAGTAATCAGGGACACGTCATGCTAATAGATGAGTAATCAGTGACACGTCATGCTAATAGATGAGTAATCAGGGACGGCACGGGTTCAAAATAGCGACTGTCAAAACAGCGACCGTCATAATAGCGACTTCAAAATAGCGACTGTATCAAAACAGCGACCGTCATAATAGCGACTTCAAAATAGCGACTGTATCAAAAGAGCGACTGTCATAACAGCGACTTCACCGCATAGCTATTCGTGTCCAACCGTTCACCAAACACAGTGGTTCCAATCTTTTTTGGCAAATAGACCCATTTTCATTGTCTAAACTTACTTAAGGACCCTAGTGAAAAAACTACATAAATGCATAGTAACAAATAAACACTCCAAAAAATAGCAACATTTTTATGAAGTATTAATTGAAATTAAAAATTGTGTTTAAAATAAAATTTAAAACAATTAACTTATGCTATATATACACGCATTCATTCAATTACACATATCTGCTCAGTAAAATTAAAATTTGAATCATGGTTACCCGGGCAGCTTTTGTTTAACAATATTGACAGCCCCCTTGTCAAAACGTCCTGTGTTCGAACTGTCCGGGGGTTACATAATGACATGTTACGAAGGCTAGACTAATTGACGACCACGGACCCCGTGTTATGGAGAAGGTAAATAAAGTGATTGGGGCTGAGAGAATGTAAGTACCTTTATAAAGGACTATCTGACCACATTGCCTTGGGGTGGGGGTGGAGTTGGATAGGTTTGGAAGGACTTGCTACCTCAGATGAGTGGTGCATTTAACACAATCATGAATTCGCCCTTAATGTTGATTGGTTTTCAGTGTGTATACATTTTAGTGTTAAATTAAACGTTGAAAAAAAGCGTGTAATAACAATTTCATGCCGTTTTTAATTTTTAATAGATAATAATATTAAACTATTTTATTATTTATTTATTTTTTTTAATTAGAAAAAAACAACAACAATTTTACGAGGTAAAAACGAAAAGGGTCGAAACATCCGGGGTATCAAAAAGTATTGTAGTCGAACTGTCTCTAACTTAAATAAGCAGCCACACGCAACCTCTGCCCCTACCACCGCAATCCCCCTCAATTAATTGACGGCATCTATGTTTGTTAATCTCTATCGAGCTTTCTGCAAAATATATTTGACTGAAGTAATAGCAGTTAGATCTATATTTTATTTTTACAGAAATATAAAAAAAAATGTGCCCCGAAAATGTGTATACACTTTTAACAACACCAATATTTATTTATACACACCCCCAGTTGATTGTATTTAATTTTCTACTGTCACTTCTGTACAAAAACCTACATGGCTTATAATGTCTTACTTATAATGTCTTTCTTGATTTTATAAACCCCATTGTAGGCTAGGCACAGTAAGTTTTTCAAAAAGTTTTTCAAACATTATCACAAACAAAAGAGAAAAGTCGCTATTTTGATACAGTCGCTGTTATGATGCAGTCGCTATTATGACGGTCGCTGTTTTGACAGTCGCTATTCTGCCCGGATGCCATCAGGGACACGTCATGCTAAGGAATACACATACAACGAATGAGTACAAATAATCCGATTTCAAATATCCACACAATTCTCACTCGAAAAGTTTAAGTTTAAGCCGATGTTTACTTTGATCGGCGATAAAATTATTGAGCCAACGGTGAGTTTAACATTTAGCGCCTGATCATTATAAATCACATTGAGAGTAAAAAATGAAATTGTTTTTAAAATTGACCTGGAATAATTAGATTAGGCAGTTCAAATGAAAGCAGTCGCCACATTTGAACAAATTGCCTTGTTATACTTTAGTACAGGATTACCAATAAAATATACAAGATCAAATTGTGTTTGCCAGCTTGACTGTTCACACGCATTCCGTAATGATTAATAGAGGAGTGAAGAAAGTCTCCAGTTTCTTATTGCTACATAGTATTCTTCCATGCCCTGCAATGTCCTTCAGTGTCCTGTCATTCGCTGTCGTACCCTGTCATGTCCTGACCTATCCTGCTGTATCACGTCTTGTCAAATAATTTCCTGTTCTGTCATATAGTGTTATGTAATGTCCTGTCATGGTAAATATTATCATGTCGTGACTTTTCATGTTAAGTCATCTTATGTCATTTCCTTTCATGCCATGCCCAATCATGGTAAATGCTATCATTTCATGTCCTTTCACGTACGTCATTTCCTTTCACCCCATGTCATTTCCGTTCATATCATGTCCTATCGCTAGATGTCAGGTCAGTCATGTCAAGTTTCTTATCTGTCACGTGTCACAGGTCAACTCGTTTGTCGGCGCCTTCCATGACGCAGTCCTGCTGTACGCCCTGGCCCTCAATGAAACCCTGGCCGAGAACGGCTCCATCTCTGACGGGGACACCATCACTAAGAAAATGTGGAACAGAACTTTTGCTGGTGAGTCCAACCTTGATATTGAAATAATTCATTGAAAATAATCCTTTTTTTTTCTTCCAATAAATCTTCAAATACATTCATATAGACATTCTATACATTGAACCTGGAACATGTTTGGCCCGGCCCCTGACGTTCAGGAAACTCTTGATCAGTGGAAATTCGGAGCCTCGCTTTTCTTTTCGTTGGATTTAATGTAGTTATCAAGTTGATAGAAGCCTGCAAAAATATGATATAAACGTTCGGGAGCTATAATCAGTGGTTTCGTAATAACATAAAAAGCTACCGACCTGGGGGAGTCGAGTGCTAATCACATGAACGGAAAAGGTGGGGGGGGGGTATTTTTTTTTAAATCTTGGCTTTGTTTTGCTGAATTGAACAATTTTTTTGTTTTAATTTTTTTGTTTTTGAAGATCGGAGACTAGCATTTGATATTGGAAAAAAAAAGTGTATTTTGTGGGTCATGAATGAAAGGAATGGCGCTTTAATCTTGTAACAAAATTAAAAGGAGCACTGATATTTTATTGTGAACGAAACTAAGGATAAATAATTTCCAAATATCGAGTCTCGCCTTGAATGGTAAAGAGAGTAAGATGAGTGACCTAAGGAAGACCAAGGTACAGAACACATGACGGCAAATAAAGGGGCGAGAATTGAGATCGTATCACGCCAACGTGTCTGTCAGGGCGAGAGATCGAGAGAGAATTGACTGGGAGGAATAATCTAGGGGAGACAAAATATTCGAAACATCTGCGTGGAAGGATTTATTGGTGAAAACATAAAGTCTATGATTGGGTAAAACATGAATTCTATGTTTGGGGAAAACATCAATCCTATGATTGGTGAAATGATCTTTCCTTAAACTTTTTAAAAAGACATTCTTACTGATTAGAGACACAATTTTTCCCTTTTTGAAACAAACAATCAATCTCCTTTCTTCTACGTCACGAAGACTTATTTATCCCCGTGAAATGAATCCTTTGCAACCTTCTAAATAAAAGTTACATTTTCTAAACCAGAGATTTCCAGCCTTTATGTCCCAGCTTTTATTCCACGTTGCTAAATTACGTAATTGTACTTTCTAAAATGCCGCTCTTGGCATTTCAGATACTACTTTTTTTTCTTCTTAAAATTCGCCAGTCATTGCCTATTATTATTGATATTGAACGTTTAAATCTCATACTTGTTACAGATATAAATTCGGTTTAAAAGATTTACTTTTTTTTAAAACATAGAAAAAATGGAACCAAGGTGTTTTTGGAAATGCTAATGAGCTAATTTTACAAAATGTTAAAATGTTCATGTCTGAATATTTAGCAGTATTTTAATAGTGCAGCTGCACCAAGTCAGCGGTAATTGTCCCCCCCCCTTTTTTTCTTTTCTCTACCCTTAATTCTGAAAAGGATAATAAAAAGAAGCCCTATAATTTTTTCTGTGTTGTTGTTCTTTGTTGCGGTATTCTTTAGTACCGTTCCATTACATTTTGCGCATTTCTACTACTCCAAGTCCAAGCCAATATTGGCACGGAGCATTAAGTTGTGGATTACTCCGCCGTGATTTATGACAGTCATCTCCCCTACAAATTGTCAACATCCGCAATTACCATGACAATACTTGAGAGGAAAGCTCAAGCAGTAAATATAGGATAAATATCGATTCTCAT
>CALYLW010001330.1:220000-260075 GCA_944989445.1 Ampullaceana balthica | reverse complement strand
GACAGAAGACACAGACCAGCGGGAAGTAGAGAAGACAGAAGACACAGACCAGCGGGAAGTAGAGAAGACAGAAGACACAGACCAGCGGGAAGTAGAGAAGACAGAAGACACAGACCAGCGGGAAGTAGAGAAGACAGAAGACACAGACCAGCGGGAAGTAGAGAAGACAGAAGACACAGACCAGCGGGAAGTAGAGAAGACAGAAGACACAGACCAGCGGGAAGTAGAGAAGACAGAAGACACAGACCAGCGGGAAGTAGAGAAGACAGAAGACACAGACCAGCGGGAAGTAGAGAAGACAGAAGACACAGACCAGCGGGAAGTAGAGAAGACAGAAGACACAGACCAGCGGGAAGTAGAGAAGACAGAAGACACAGACCAGCGGGGAGTAGGCGAGACAGAAGACACAGACCAGCGGGGAAGTAGACGAGACAGAAGACACAGACCAGCGGGAAGTAGAGAAGACAGAAGACACAGACCAGCGGGAAGTAGAGAGACAGAAGACACAGACCAGCGGGAAGTAGAGAAGACAGAAGACACAGACCAGCGGGAAGTAGAGAGACAGAAGACACAGACCAGCGGGGAGTAGGCGAGACAGAAGACACAGACCAGCGGGGAGTAGGCGAGACAGAAGACACAGACAAAAGGTCCCAGTGGTTTAAGTAGTGCGTTGTTTAATGCAGCAATTTTCAAAGTTAACAACTGGCGAGTTTACGGTAAAACAAAGCGCTAGAATGCACACCGTCTGCCAATTTAACAGGCTATATATCTCTTTGAACATTCACTTTGTATATGTTGCTAGGATACAGTATACATAACAATAGCTGGTCAGCCGGACTCGAGACATTCATCAGTGAACCAACCTTAGGGCAGTGACAAACAGCTGTCAGTGAACCAACCTTAGGGGAGTGACAAACAGCTGTCAGTGAACCAACCTTAGGGACGTGACAAACAGCTGTCAGTGAACCAACCTTAGGGACGTGACAAACAGCTGACAGTGAACCAACCTTAGGGACGTGACAAACAGCTGACAGTGAACCAACCTTAGGGACGTGACAAACAGCTGTCAGTGAACCAACCTTAGGGACGTGACAAACAGCTGTCAGTGAACCAACCTTAGGGACGTGACAAACAGCTGTCAGTGAACCAACCTTAGGGACGTGACAAACAGCTGACAGTGAACCAACCATAGGGACGTGACAAACAGCTGTCAGTGAACCAACCTTAGGGACGTGACAAACAGCTGACAGTGAACCAACCTTAGGGACGTGACAAACAGCTGTCAGTGAACCAACCTTAGGGACGTGACAAACAGCTGACAGTGAACCAACCTTAGGGACGTGACAAACAGCTGACAGTGAACCAACCTTAGGGACGTGACAAACAGCTGACAGTGAACCAACCTTAGGGACGTGACAAACAGCTGACAGTGAACCAACCATAGGGACGTGACAAACAGCTGTCAGTGAACCAACCTTAGGGACGTGACAAACAGCTGACAGTGAACCAACCATAGGGAGTGACAAACAGCTGTCAGTGAACCAACCTTAGGGACGTGACAAACAGCTGTCAGTGAACCAACCTTAGGGACGTGACAAACAGCTGACAGTGAACCAACCATAGGGAGTGACAAGCAGCTGTCAGTGAACCAGCATTAGGGACGTGACAAGCAGCTGTCAGTGAACAAACCTTAGGGACGTGACAAACAGCTGTCTCCAAAATGTCCAGATTAGACCAGGTAGCACGTGTATATCTGAATGGTAGCACGAGTGCCTACAGCTGGTAGCACGAGTACCTACAGCTGGTAGCACGAGTACCTACAGCTGGTAGCACGAGTACCTACAGCTGGTAGCACGAGTACCTACAGCTGGTAGCACGAGTACCTACAGCTGGTAGCACGAGTACCTACAGCTGGTAGCACGAGTACCTACAGCTGGTAGCACGAGTACCTACAGCTGGTAGCACGAGTACCTACAGCTGGTAGCACGAGTACACTACAGCTGGTAGCACGAGTACATACAGCTGGTAGCACGAGTACCTACAGCTGGTAGCACGAGTACTACAGCTGGTAGCACGAGTACCTACAGCTGGTAGCACGAGTACCTACAGCTGGTAGCACGAGTACCTACAGCTGGTAGCACGAGTACCTACAGCTGGTAGCACGAGTACCTACAGCTGGTAGCACGAGTACCTACAGCTGGTAGCACGAGTACCTACAGCTGGTAGCACGAGTACCTACAGCTGGTAGCACGAGTACCTACAGCTGGTAGCACGAGTACCTACAGCTGGTAGCACGAGTACCTACAGCTGGTAGCACGAGTACCTACAGCTGGTAGCACGAGTACCTACAGCTGGTAGCACGAGTACCTACAGCTGATAGCATGAGTACTTACAGCTGGTAGCACGAGTACCTACAGCTGATAGCATGAGTACTTACAGCTGGTAGCACGAGTACCTACAGAAGGTAGCACGAGTGCCTACGGTTGGCGACACAAAAAACTAGAATGGTAGCATGCATACACAAGGCTGGTAGCAGTAGTACATGTACGGTTGGTAGCACGAATACACACGGTGGGCTTCAAACAAAGCCAGAGGGTCTTAATGATGCTAATTGGCAGAGCCAGGGTCTAAGTCCCGTAACTCCACCGTCTTTGCAGGGTAACCCCGGGACTTCCTGCGCAATCATTCGAGGAAGATCGATCAAAGGGAGGCCATCCTCGTTTGATGACCACGTGGTTCGCTCGAGTGAGAAGGCCCGGTACTCAGTGCAATTGTTACCTACATAAAGGAATAAATTGATGTCCTTGTTTAAATCTTTTATATTAACTCGTGACGTCAGCTTGATAGTTTGCTGATTGTTTGCCGAAAAAACTTTGGATCGATTTTTATCCCACTTCCCCGTATGCTAGCGAGCTGAAATTTTGCAGGCAGACTCGTGCCGAAGATAAAATAATATATCAAAATTTCAGATCGATCGAATGTACTGTAATTAAATTAATCACTTTTTAGATTATCTCTATTTATCTCTATGTAGCATGTTAATTTTTGTGCTACAGTGTCGCGGTGCGTGTAATATTAAAGAACCTTTTAAAGACTTTCCTGTTGCGCGGTGCATATTATATTGACGATACTTTAAAAAAAATATATTCCCGATCTGTAAATATTTATGCTATTCTGTCGTGCGGTGCGCATTATATTAAACACGTTTTTATAACCCTTTACCTGTGATCAAATCGAGCTGAAATTTATAGGCAGACTGTAGTAGTTTTTTTAACGCAATTTACCTTGGGAATTGCGTTTATACATTTAATTTTGAAATGTCTGTGCACTGTTCGAGCTTGAACATGCAACTCCTCCTGAACCATACCAGATAGAGGGTTCGGGTATTTTGAAAATATGTCAAGGAGGTCCCAAGGATGTGCAACGGCCAAAAAAATACCAAAAAGGTTTACTGGATTTCCTGGAAAATCCACACACACCAAAAAAAAATCAATATTTTTTCAATTTCTTGCCAACCATTACATCTATCGGGTTGAAACAAACGCCAAACAATAGCTAATAATATTTAAAACAATGTTGGAGAAGTAATTTGTGAAGCATGTGCTTTCGTTCGACTCCCGTAATTTTAGAAAACAATTATTTTGTTTAGTTTCAGAATGGTTGATTTAAAATGACTTTTAATGTAATCTGTAATGATAGTTAATGGGGTTTTCCCGCTTTGAGAATGCCTATGTTAGATTGTTGCGTGGTGCGCATTATATTGACACATTCTTGGTGTGATGTAGCGTGAGGGGATATGACGTCATATTGTGTTTACTTTCAGAATTACTTATTTGAATCGACTTTTTATTGCAATCTAACACAGAGCTGTAGAAGCTATTGGTGGCTACCTAACACAGAGCTGTAGAAGCTATTGGTGGCTACCTAACACAGAGCTGTAGAAGCTATGGCCGGCTACCTAACACAGAGCTGTAGAAGCTATGGCCGGCTACCTAACACAGAGCTGTAGAAGCTATGGCCGGCTACCTAACACAGAGCTGTAGAAGCTATGGCCGGCTACCTAACACGAGCTGTAGAGCATGGCCCTCTACGTAGAAGCTATTGGTGGCTACCTAACACAGAGCTGTAGAAGCTATGGCCGGCTACCTAACACAGAGCTGTAGAAGCTATGGCCGGCTACCTAACACAGAGCTGTAGAAGCTATGGCCGGCTACCTAACACAGAGCTGTAGAAGCTATGGCCGGCTACCTAACACAGAGCTGTAGAAGCTATGGCCGGCTACCTAACACAGAGCTGTAGAAGCTATGGCCGGCTACCTAACACAGAGCTTTAGAAGCTATGGCCGGCTACCTAACACAGAGCTGTAGAAGCTATGGACGGCTACCTAACACAGAGATGTAGAAGCTATGGATGGCTACCTAACATAGAGCTGTAGAAGCTATGGCCGGCTACCTAACACAGAGCTGTAGAAGCTATGGCCGGCTACCTAACACAGAGCCGTAGAAGCTATGGCCGGCTACCTAACACAGAGCTGTAGAAGCTATGGATGGCTACCTAACACAGAGATGTAGAAGCTATGGATGGCTACCTAACACAGAGCTGTAGAAGCTATGGCCGGCTACCTAAAACAGAGCTGTAGAAGCTATGGATGGCTACCTAACACAGAGATGTAGAAGCTATGGATGGCTACCTAACACAGAGCTGTAGAAGCTATGGCCGGCTACCTAACACAGAGCTGTAGAAGCTATGGCCGGCTACCTAACACAGAGCTGTAGAAGCTATGGCCGGCTACCTAACACAACTTCAAACCTCCACAGTAACACGTAGTTATAGAATCCTTTTCTCTCCTTACTTTATCTCTACTGGACTACTTGGATTTCACCGCAGCTAAGTGTTTTTTTTTATTATTTCGTTTCATTTGTGTACTATTTGTCCGTTGAGGAAGGCTCTTTGCCGAAACGTTCGCTGTTGTGTTACGTCCTGTCAGGCCTACTAATACCCTGTTTTTATATTATATATTTACTTATAGAATTTGCAGCTTACATTGTTCTAGAATCCTGTAGCTTAAATTGTTCTAGAATCCTGTAGCTTACATTGTTCTAGAAGCCTACAGTTTACATTGTTCTAGAATCCTGTAACTTACATTGTTCTAGAAGCCTACAGCTTACACTGCGGCGGACAAGATGTTTATAGAGTCATAAAATCAATATCATGGGACGCAACTCTCGTTACTTACGTTAGTACGAGGAGGGGCAGTGAACTCTTGGTTCATCATTAACAAGGAAATGACGTGCTTCTATCGAAAATACGAACCCCCTTACCCCACCTCAAAATGATCGATAACAGGGTACTGAAATCTCCACGCTGGCTGGTAGTAAACAAAACAAATAGTGATATGAGCCCCAGTCTCCAACGTCAAGGATGAAAGATGGTGGGAGTTAGGGTGGGACGGAGTGCGCGGGGGTGGGGCATGAGTGGGACAGTTTGCCGGACATCCGGGCGGGTGTCAGCGAAATCAACTAAATACGGTAAACCCCTTTTTTTCTTTGTTTATCCCCACAAAAGTCAGTGATGTCCCTAAACACAAAATGTTTGGCACCAGTGGACCTCTATATCTCGGAGTTACCTCTAGTCACACAATTAGCTCAGCAATCGGCTGTTTCAGGGGACAGAAGCGGGGTCACAGCCCCAAACCCAGATCAAAGTCGTCTGCTGCTGGAAATGTTTTGTGCCGTTGAGATCAGTCGGTCATCTGTCATAAGACGTGACTGAATAGGGCCCCCCTCACCGGCCCTTCACCTAATCCCATCTAACCAACACGTCACACTCACTCACATACACAGACATACACTCATTCACACACAAATACACACATAGAGACCCAATCACACAACCACACACACGCAAACACACACACAGAGACCCAATCACACACACACAAACACACAGACCCAATCACACACACACACACACAAACAGAGACCCAATCACACACACACACAGACCCAATCACACACACACACACACACAGACCCAATCACACACACACACAAATACACACACCCACAGAGACCCAATCACACACACACACAAACCCAATCACACACACACACAAAAACACACATACAGACCCAATCACACACACAGACCCAATCACACATACAGACCCAATCACACATACAGACCCAATCACACACACAGACCCAATCACACACACAGACCCAATCACACATACAGACCCAATCACACACACACACAAAACACACACATACAGACCCAATGACACATACAGACCCAATGACACATACAGACCCAATGACACATACAGACCCAATGACACATACAGACCCAATGACACATACAGACCCAATCACACATACAGACCCAATCACACACACAGACCCAATCACACACACAGACCCAATCACACATACAGACCCAATCACACACACACACAAAACACACACATACAGACCCAATGACACATACAGACCCAATGACACATACAGACCCAATGACACATACAGACCCAATGACACATACAGACCCAATGACACATACAGACCCAATCACACATACAGACCCAATCACACACACAGACCCAATCACACACACAGACCCAATCACACATACAGACCCAATCACACACACACACAAAACACACACATACAGACCCAATGACACATACAGACCCAATGACACATACAGACCCAATGACACATACAGACCCAATGACACATACAGACCCAATGACACATACAGACCCAATCACACATACAGACCCAATCACACACACAGACCCAATCACACACACAGACCCAATCACACATACAGACCCAATCACACACACACACAAAACACACACATACAGACCCAATGACACATACAGACCCAATGACACATACAGACCCAATGACACATACAGACCCAATGACACATACAGACCCAATGACACATACAGACCCAATCACACACACAGACCCAATCACACACACAGACCCAATGACACATACAGACCCAATGACACATACAGACCCAATGACACATACAGACCCAATGACACATACAGACCCAATCACACATACAGACCCAATGACACATACAGACCCAATGACACATACAGACCCAATGACACATACAGACCCAATGACACATACAGACCCAATGACACATACAGACCCAATCACACACACAGACCCAATCACACACACAGACCCAATGACACATACAGACCCAATGACACATACAGACCCAATGACACATACAGACCCAATGACACATACAGACCCAATCACACATACAGACCCAATGACACATACAGACCCAATGACACATACAGACCCAATGACACATACAGACCCAATGACACATACAGACCCAATGACACATACAGCTGTGTACCTGGCTCATGATTTATTGCCTTTATTGTGGTGTTGATAAGAGTCGAACCTTGAGCTCCGGCAATGACGTCATTCGGGGTGGGGGGAGGAATAATTGTTTATTGATATAGACTTGAAAACGGGGAAGGGGGGGGGTCTGACTAAAAGATCCATGTTTTTCATTTGGTGAAAGCTTTTCTAAATTATGTTCATCTCAACCATTATTATTGTTGTTTGTTTACACTTTGCGAGTGGCAGAAATAATACACCAGGAATCACGTCATTACCCCACAACCACACACACACACATACAATCACACCCACTACGCCAGACACACACACACACACACACACTAGAACCACCTTTTCAATTCTAGTTATGCCCCTGGTCTTATCGGCCACCCATTTTTAACACTATTTATCTTATACCCCAACTTAAGTTTTCCAGTACAGAATCCGACTTGTATTGCTAGAAGTCTTCTTGTAGATTATCGGCATTGCTTTGAAATAAAGGTGGGGGGAGGGGGTAGACATATTGGGCCGTTGTGTACTAATCCTACTATAATATACAGCTCGCTGTTTACTACTGGCACTTTTTGATGGGACAGAACATAGAACATTGTTGTACACTCGGGATATCTTAGTGCGACTCCCCCCCCCCGCCCCCCCGCCCGGCAAGAGAAACAATACGACTAGTGGCACAGATTTAGGAGGTCGTTTTTTTAAATAAAAAAAATCAACAAAAGAGGCGTTGTTCTAGAAGCGTTCTGAACCCTCACAAGGTGCACCATTGTTGGCCATGTGCCCGGTCACTGAGTGCGCCATTTTTGGCCATTTTCCCCGGTCACTGAGTGCATCTTTGTTGGTCGTATGCCCGGTCAATGAGTGCACCATTGCTGGCCATGTGCCCGGTCACTGAGTGCACCATTGTTTGCCATTTGCCCGGTCACTGAGTGCACCATTGTTGGCCATTAGCCCGGTCACTGAGTGCGCCAATGTTGGCCATTTGCCCGGTCACTGAGTAACCTTTGTTGGCCATTTGCCCGGTCACTGAGTGCGCCAATGTTGGCCATTTTCCCGGTCACTGAGTGCGCCAATGTTGGCCGTTTGCCCGGTCACTGAGTGCACCATTTTTGGCCATTTGCCCGGTCACGAGTGCGCCAATGTTGGCCATTTGCCCGGTCACTGTGTGCGCCAATGTTGGCCATTTGCCCGGTCACTGAGTGCACCATTGTTGGCGATGTGCCCTGTCTATGGTGACGGTGGAAGGTTGGTGACGGTGTAAGGTTGGTGACGGTGGAAGGTTGGTGACGGTGGAAGGTTGGTGACTGTCGTCTTCACTGTTAAATCCACTTTTCTACTGTTTTTTTTTAGTGGTGGGTAGATGGAAAAAAGGTGTTGGGGAAGGGGTGGGGGATGGGGTGGGGTGGGGTAAGGGGTGGGGGAAGGGGTGGGGCATGTTTCAGCTATAGACGGTTGCATTGCCAACATTATTTCCCTTGATAATACAGTGTTTGGAAATCGTGTTTATAAAAGTGTTTTAAAAAAATTAAAATTAAATTTTTTAAAAAGTAAATTTATTCCTGTGAAGCCATTGAGCTACAGACCCATAGTTACAGCCATCGTCTGACGTCACCGGAAGTGATCGGTGATTATTGCTGGCGTCCTGGGACCAATGCACGCGGTGTAAGTCAGATTTAAGATGGATTATCTGGAGGTATAAGGGTATAGAACGGGGAGGGGGCAGAAGGACGAATGGGTCAAGGGCGGGGATGGAAGTGTGTCAAGGATGCAGGTCTTCGTTGACCCCATGCTCTATGGAAGTGTGTCAAGGATGCAGGTCTTCGTTGACCCCATGCTCTATGGAAGTGTGTCAAGGATGCAGGTCTTCGTTGACCCCATGCTCTATGGAAGTGTGTCAAGGATGCAGGTCTTCGTTGACCCCATGCTCTATGGAAGTGTGTCAAGGATGCAGGTCTTCGTTGACCCTATGCTCTATGCTATACGTAAACTGAAAGCTCTCAATTATTCGTAGGCTCTCCTTATAATTATAAGCCATTAACCACTGGTAAGCAAGTGTGTAATAAAGCTTTTAATTTCCGCAACACGTTCTAGGGGTAAACGTTATTTAACTTATAACGGATATTCGCCAACATTAGGTCATTTGTATATAATGTTGTGTATGCAACTATGTTTAGGAAGATGGAGAGTGCAATGTCTCAAACTGACGGACATGTCTGTAAAGCGGTTTGTATAATGTGGTCCTGGGGTGCTGTGCTGTACACGTGTACACAATAAATCAATAAACCAATGTAAGAAACTGTACACGTGTACACAATAAATCAAACCAGTATATGAAACTGTACACGTGTACACAATAAATCAATAAACGAATGTAAGAAACTGACAAAAACTTACTTAAGGTCAGCCATGGGACAAACGTGACCATCCTAGGTAGAATTATTTTAAATTGTAACGGAAATGCGCGAAATGACATTCGGAGATTTCATCAGATTTCGCTAATGCAAAGCAACGAAAAGTGAATCTACTGCCCTACTGTTATAAAGCTAAGTTCCCATCTAACCTGATTAACAATGTAAGCGTCATTAAAAGTCTGCAGGTTTGTTAGATGTACATATTAAGGTGTTTGTGAATAGAAATAGATTTTAGATGTATAAATTAAGTTGTTTGTGAATAGAAATAGATTTTAGATGTACACATTAAGGTGTTTGTGAATAGAAACAGATTTCTTTGATTTAATCAATAAGTTTTTTTAAATAGAAACAAATTAGTGAGTTGTACACATTAAGGTGCTTTTGAATAGAAACAGATGTGCACTCTAGGCCCGCGCCACGGCCTCATCAAGTCTTGAAATCCTTTCTCGTGTTTGCTTTGTGTGGCTGTCAAGCACTTTAGGTCGGACAAACACTGACAATAATATGTTGGGGACCAAACTTTCAAATCACCTGTCATGCGTGATCGGACAGGTAGTGCGGGCTGTCAGGGTTGAAAAGTGTGTGTGGGGGGTGGGGGGGGGGATTGTAGCAGCCAAACTGGTAGGAGAGTTGGGGTAGGGCTGAGTGGGGGGGGGGCTTTAGTGGGGGTAAATTTGAGGGGTGGGGGTGGACGTGGTGTTATTTAAGAAAATTAGAAATGAGACACGGACCAACGAAATTTAAAAAAAAATTGAATATTTATTCTCCACTATGTGATCGGAGGATGAACCTACAGAGACGATTGTAGGTTTGATTTCAACCCTCGGGAACCTGCTCAGATGAAGAGGTTTTTAAATTATGATTCAGGGGTTTACTGACTTTTTCTACCTGCTAAAAAATTCCAATTAATTTTTTTTCTTCTTTTACTTAAACCAAGTGTTTTAGAACCGCCGTCTTGGTGTGTGTCCATGAGAACAAGGGTTTTTAGAACCGCCGTTTTGGTGTGTGTCCATGAGAACAGGGGTTTTTAGAACCGCCGTTTTGGTGTGTGTCCATGAGAACAAGGGTTTGTTGGTCCATTTTGTGTTCGTTAGTTTGGTTTTAGGGCCAATTTGTAACACCTCAGAATCATTAAAATATACGTTTGTAATAAATAACATCTGAATGTTACTGAATATTTTGGAGGGTATTCATTGAAAACGATTCAGTTTTAACAATTCAAACATTTGGATGACAATCCATATTCAAACATTTGGATCACAATCCATATTCAAACATTTGGATCACAATCCATATTCAAACATTTGGATCACAATCCATATTCAAACATTTGGATCACAATCTATATTCAAACATTTGGATCACAATCCATATTCAAACATTTGGATCACAATCCATATTCAAACATTTGGATCACAATCCATATTCAAACATTTGGATCACAATCTATATTCAAACATTTGGATCACAATCCATATTCAAACATTTGGATCACAATCTATATTCAAACATTTGGATCACAATCTATATTCAAACATTTGGATCACAATCCATATTCAAACATTTGGATCACAATCTATATTCAAACATTTGGATCACAATCTATATTCAAACATTTGGATCACAATCTATATTCAAACATTTGGATCACAATCTATATTCAAACATTTGGATCACAATCTATATTCAAACATTTGGATCACAATCTATATTCAAACATTTGGATCACAATCTATATTCAAACATTTGGATCACAATCTATATTCAAACATTTGGATCACAATCTATATTCAAACATTTGGATCACAATCCATATTCAAACATTTGGATCACAATCTATATTCAAACATTTGGATCACAATCTATATTCAAACATTTGGATCACAATCTATATTCAAACATTTGGATCACAATCTATATTCAAACATTTGGATCACAATCCATATTCAAACATTTGGATCACAATCTATATTCAAAAATTTGAATCACAATCCATATTCAAACATTTGGATCACAATCTATATTCAAACATTTGGATCACAATCTATATTCAAACATTTGGATCACAATCTATATTCAAACATTTGGATCACAATCTATATTCAAACATTTGGATCACAATCTATATTCAAACATTTGGATCACAATCTATATTCAAACATTTGGATCACAATCTATATTCAAACATTTGGATCACAATCTATATTCAAACATTTGGATCACAATCTATATTCAAACATTTGGATCACAATCTATATTCAAACATTTGGATCACAATCTATATTCAAACATTTGGATCACAATCTATATTCAAACATTTGGATCACAATCTATATTCAAACATTTGGATCACAATCTATATTCAAACATTTGGATCACAATCTATATTCAAACATTTGGATCACAATCTATATTCAAACATTTGGATCACAATCTATATTCAAACATTTGGATCACAATCTATATTCAAACATTTGGATCACAATCTATATTCAAACATTTGGATCACAATCTATATTCAAACATTTGGATCACAATCCATATTCAAACATTTGGATCACAATCTATATTCAAACTCACACACCGATCAATCATTCAAATAAATAACACACGCACACACACATAATCTGACCAAAGTCAGTACATCCCAGCAATGACCAGACATACATTACTGACCAGACATACCACCGATCAGACACACACCACTGACCAGACACACACCACTGACCAGACACACACAGATGACCAGACACACCACTGATCAGACACACACCACTGACCAGACACTCCACTGACCAGACACACACCACTGACCAGACACACACCACTGACCAGACACACACAACTGACCAGACACACCACTGACCAGACTGACCAGACACACACAGATGACCAGACACACCACTGATCAGACACAACAACTTATCAGACACACACCACTGACCAGACACTCCACTGACAAGACACACACCACTGACCAGACACACACCACTGACCAGACACACATCACTGACCAGACACACACAACTGACCAGACGCACCACTGACCAGACTGACCAGACACACACAGATGACCAGACACACACAGATGACCAGACACACACAGATGACCAGACACACCACTGACCAGACACACCACTGATCAGACACACACCACTGACCAGACACACACCACTGACCAGACACACCACTGACCAGACACACCACTGACCAGACACACCACTGACCAGACACACCACTGACCAGACACACCCACCAACAACACTAACACAATCCTTACCTTGCCGTACTGAGAGAAGTATTTCTTGCAGTCCTCTATGGTAGTGGTGGACGATAGACCACCTATAAAGATCTTTTTCGTTTTGGTCACCAACTGAAAACAAGACAATAAAATGGATTCCCATTAGTTGTGCAGTCAGATGACCATTAGTTGTGCAGTCAGATGACCATTAGTTGTGCAGTCAGATGACCATTAGTTGTGCAGTCAGATGACCATTTTTACAGGGAATACGTCCATAACTTCATTAAATTTCTCAAAGTAATAAAAACTGTTTTGTGACATTAGACAAGACACGATATAAAATAAAAAACTACCGTTACCACATTGAACACATATAACATATAGTGAACATCATAAATTATACTTTATAGGGCTGCGGTAATTGGGGGTTCATTAATCGATTAATCGTTAATATTTTTAACGATTCAATTTCTGATTAAATATTCATCGAATTACGAATTTCCGCCCACCAGTGATATTCCGGAAGTCAAGAGGAAATGAAAGTAAACGATTTAAGATGGCTGTGTCGATGACAACTGTGAATATGCTGGTGCGTAGTTGGCTATATGATGACATTTTAACTAGAATTTTTAAAAACCGTAAAAACCAAATATTTTTACTATAAATCCTTTATATTTGAGACATAACTAAAAGTATTGATTATGTTCAATATAATACGCGTCGCGCGACAGACTACCGTAAACATTTACAGATCTGGCATATATTTTTTTTAAAGTATGGTAATATAATACGCACCACAACACGCGACAGGAACATATTAAAACGGTTGTTGAATATAATACGCACCACGCGACAGTCTAGCACAAAAATGTACATGCTACATAAAGATAATCTAAAAATTAATTAATTTAATTACAGTACATTCGATCGAGGTCAAATTTTGACAGATCATTGTTATCGTCACGAGTCTGCCTGTAAAATTTCAGCTCGATATGATACGGGGAAGTGGGTTAAAAATCGATCCAAAGTTTTTGAAACCACCGAAATTCTTTGGTTTGATCGTTGATTTTGTAAATATTAACCATAAAAGTAAATTAAGCGCTACAGGCACGCCAAATAGTGGATCGCTACAGGCCATTGATAGTCACGCCAAATAGTGGATCGCTACCGGCTTTTGATAGAACGCACGCCAAATAGTGGATTTTATATATTTAATAAATAGAGGTAAAAAAAAAGATTTTTAAAAACCACGTTTTTATAAGTGTACTAAAAAGAAGAAAATAATTTAAAACTTCTAAGTTCAAGTACTTTCATTTAATATGACTAAAAATGTGGGACCGGTGTTTGGTATAAAAATTAAAGATTTATAATTTAGAAGGCAAAAGAGAGATTTTTAAGTGAGAGAATGAGTGAACTACATATGTTAAACCTCATAAGCACCCACCCCACGTTTTAATACCACGGCGATGAGGTCACGGGGTGAACTCGGCACGTGAATAAGAACAATAGCAGACGGTACAGATGCTTATATAAGATAACTAAAAAGTTCAATAATTTAATAACGGTACATTCGATAGATCTGAAATTTTGATACAATGTATTGTCCATCCAAGATCTATCTGTGTTAAAATTTTGAGATCTCCAGGACCATCAGAAGTTGTTTAATTTTACCTTGGAAAACTTGAAATTTTGCAGACAGACAGGAACGAAAACTATGCGGACAGGAGGACGGCAAGTAATAATAAAAATAATTATTATTCTTTTCTAGCGCTTCGAGCTGAACGAATGTATCAGATTCACTTCTTTGTTTCGTCTCTTATTTTATTCGCACCATCCTGTGCGCACCACACTGTAAGCACAGTGTCTTTCAGTGCGGGTTTTTTAAAGATAAAAAAACAACTAACCCGCCAATCTAATGTTTCGAGAAAAAACACGAGCACGGGTTTAAACGGTCGATGAGACATCTCCCTTGAGCTCAGCCAAAATGTAACCGAGGGTCTAAAAGACAAGAGTCAAAAGATTCGCTGGGATATATACACATTCAATGATTTCACGAAGGAGCAGGGAGCAGTACTAGAATGAGAACCGCAAAAGCCTGCTCCGTTGAAAGAGCGCCTCAGCGCCTGCTTCTAATTTATCACTTCTGCCATCAGCGTGACCGGGCCTCTCTGCGCTCACCGCGGTGCGGGACTCGTGTTGCCCCCTTGTGATAACAGAAACAGCTCGAGCCGGGAGCGAGTGCGTCTTGAGGTGAGGGCCAGCCAACCGGAGACACGAGGAGCACAGTTCCAGGAATACAAATAAAATTATTAGAGGACGGAATGAGAGGAAGTGATTGCGTGACCGCGTGGCCCAAGAAGGTTTTCATCTTTGCTTACCTCAGAGGTTCTAAAAATAGTGGTGGTACTTAAACAAGAAAAGGTTTAGAACTATTTCTGTTTGGTACAGAGGAAAATTATAAAAAAATGACGTCAATAATTTGGCACCGATTAATACAACAAAACAACAATACAACAATACCGGACAGATTCATTGCAAAAATTGAGTGATTGAAAATTTTGCTCAGTAACAAAAATTTTCTAAACCTTTCCTGTCTGTCAACTTTTAGTGAGACCTTCGATACGTTTTGTAAACGTTGCATTGGGGAGTGCATTATTTACCCCGATATGGGTCATTGTAATACAACCCATTAGGGATTATTTTAATACAACCCATTAGGGGTCATTTTAATACAACCCATTAGGGGTCATTTTAATACAACCCATTAGGGGTGAGGAATCATTCAAAAACCCAATTTTAAAAAAAAACAACGATTCACTGAAGCAATTGAAAACTGTGATCAGGATTTATCAACAAAAATCTTCCAAGAGAAATCAATCAGAGTGAGAAATCAATCAGAGTGTAGAAATCAATCAGAGTGTAGAAATCAAAGAGTGTAGATCGAATAGTTCAAATGAGGTCAGTGATCGATCAAAAAGAAAAACTTATCATCGAAGACAAATCACCACATAAGGACGTAGGCGAGACACCGCAATAGTCTGCCACACATCAATCCTAAAGCCGAGACCACCGCGAGGGTTCATCTGCTGCCGAGAGCGTGATTGCTTCTGTGATGTCAACGTTCACGCAGTGGAAATTATACGAAATATGAAATAATTGGTATTGTATGAAATAATTGGTATTGTATGAAATAATTGGTATTGTATGAAATAATTGGTATTGTATGAAATAATTGGTATTGTATGAAATAATTGGTATTGTATGAAATAATTGGTATTGTATGAAATAATTGGTATTGTATGAAAAAATTGGTATTGTATGAAATAATTGGTATTGTATGAAATAATTGGTATTGTATGAAATAATTGGTATTGTATGAAATAATTGGTATTGTATGAAATAATTGGTATTGTATGAAATAATTGGTATTGTATGAAATAATTGGTATTGTATGAAATAATTGGTATTGTATGAAATAATTGGTATTGTATGAAATAATTGGTATTGTATGAAATAATTGGTATTGTATGAAATAATTGGTATTGTATGAAATAATTGGTATTGTATGAAATAATTGGTATTGTATGAAATAATTGGTATTGTATGAAATAATTGGTATTGTATGAAATAATTGGTATTGTATGAAATAATTGGTATTGTATAAAAAAAAACAAGCCGACAACTATGACACGTTTCGTTACAAAATAAGCAACCTGTTATTTCTACACAACCTGTTATTTCTACACAACCTGTTATTTCTACACAACCTGTTATTTCTACACAACCTGTTATTTCTACACAACCTGTTATTTCTACACAACCTGTTATTTCTACACAACCTGTTAATTCTATACAACCTGTTAATTCTACACAACCTGTTAATTCTACACAACCTGTTATTTCTACACAACCTGTTATTTCTACACAACCTGTTATTTCTACACAACCTGTTATTTCTACACAACCTGTTATTTCTATACAACCTGTTATTTCTATACAACCTGTTATTTCTAATCGAGTTTTACTAAAACTTAAATATCTCTATGCGTTTTCACTTCACTTATAATTTTGTGTAAACATGTTTTATCTTTTCGAATCTTCGCCCGTCCTTTTTACACACAATCTCTCCACACGTCAACATGGCCAGACATTCAACCACCACCCGCTGACTGACCTAAGGCCAACTCAGTTAATCCTTGTGTTTTTCACGGCAATCAAACCCGTTGACTGATCAACTTGGACACAAGGAAAAGTTACTCTCACAGAAAGTCTTGCCAGTCAGAGTTACGACCCCCTTAATGAAGCTCGTTCTCACACTACGATAGGACGTCGGGTCTTTCAAAAACTGGGAACAAGGCCATCGAAATTTGCCACCCCACTCCATGCAAACATTGTCAAAAGCTGCACCCCCTACTCCATGCAAGTGTTTTAGACAACGTGCCACCCTACTATACAATGATACTTGATAGTTTCACTTACTTCTGTAGCACAACGACCGTATTGGCAGGAAGTCTCCGTCAGAACTCTAGCGAGCTGATAAGCTGATAATAAGCTGTTTTATGTAAATAACTGGCGCAAACAAGTAGATGCGCACTGGAAGGTGCATAAAAAAAGATGAATTTAATTTCAATTCTATCTTTTTCTAAAGCTGACAAAGTGGACCGTCGGGAAACAATTTGATCTATCACTTGAAACAATGCGACAGTACCTTTTGTGACAGTATCTTATGTGACAGTACCTTATGTGACAGTACCAATGCAAGAAAATACCACCATTAACCACTGGGACCAATATCTTATGTAATAAATGGGAGCAAGTATCCATTATGAAACTTAAGGACCAAATGCCGTCTGCCGAATACCACCATTAAACAATTGGACCAATAGCTTTTGAAACAACGTGAACAAATACCACGATAAAAACAATGGGACCAATACTTTTTGAAAGAACGTGGACAAATACCACCCTAGAGCAGCGACATTGAGGCGATTCGTCCGGGCTCGGAGCCTGGACACTAAAACAATTGCCGCCATTAGGGTGAACAGAGATCCCGCGGTAAAAGCCGGAAGCGCACTGAGAAGCGGCCAATGATTGGAGGCGAGGAGTTTCTCGGGGAAAGAAAGGGACGCCATCCAAAAAAGCGTAGAGAATATCAGAGTCGTACCCAGCAATTATCGCCCCTTTCATCTCGCCAATGGAAGTGGTTGAGTAGCCCTTACCCCCTCCACCCCTACCCCCTCCACCCCTACCCCCTTACCCTTGCATGCAAATTTTCCCCCTTTCAGTGCACGCTTACAAATTCGTCTAAATCAAGGGTTCTCATTTATTGGTGGTCAACACCCCGAATACAATTTACTACTTTACGATGCATGCAAGGGAAACAAATGAAAGACAGGAAAGGAAATTAAAATTTTAGCTGGAAAAAAATCTTTTCTTACTTTTTCCTAATAAAAATAAATTTACATGGATAGGATCACTTCATATAATATATAAGAAACAATTTTTGTAGAGCCTATGGAGACTGATCTATTTGTGTATACATACTATACCTGTCTCAGATTACTACATCCCTTTTACAGCCTATCAGTGACGTATGGCCCTAGCCTGTACTCAAACTTATGTGATAGTAACAAGATTTCACGGTCACAAATTCTTCTGAATTCGTCCATTACAAAAAAGATTTTATGATTTCCTCCACCCCCACCGCTCCCCTCGCCTCCAATTTTGCTACGTCATTAAAAAAATTCCTCTGAATAGCACAAGCATGGCCGAACGACGCAATTCATTTGTCTGTCACAGACAAAGATGTGTGTCTCACTTTCTTATAGTCTGACTTCAAACACCAGACAATTTGAAGCCTTGATATACTTATTGACTAACAAATTGGTTGCTATACTCGTGTGATCTGCGTCTGAAGTTGTCGAGACTTGACGGGGGTCCATTACTTGATACAACTCACGAGAGTCTTGACGGGGGTCCATCACTTGATACAACTCACGAGAGTCTTGACGGGGGTCCATCACTTGATACAACTCACGAGAGTCTTGACGGGGGTCCATAACTTGATACAACTCACGAGAGTCTTGACGGGGGTCCATCACTTGATACAACTCACGAGAGTCTTGACGGGGGTCCATCACTTGATACAACTCACGAGAGGTTTTACGTGGCGGGGCTCTCGACACTTTCCCAAGAAAGGTAATCAGCGCATGCTGCATAATGCACGACTCGCCGCTGATCGTGGATTGTTTGCTATCAATCATTACGGATGGTATTGATGGTTAGTGATATGTCGATCATGGCCAATGTGTCCAGCCGGGTGGGGGGGGGAATTATTGGGGGTGAGTTTTCTACAGGGAAGTGGGTGTGCGGAGGTGTGAAGATAAAAGGTTGTGACAGAAAAGGTTGTGACAGAAAAGGTTGTGACAGCAAGGGTTGTGACAGAGAGGGTTGTGACAGCAAGGGCTGTGACAGCAAGGGCTGTGACAGAAAGGGTTGTGACAGAAAGGGTTGTGACAGCAAGGGTTGTGACAGAGAGGGTTGTGACAGCAAGGGCTGTGACAGCAAGGGCTGTGACAGAAAGGGTTGTGACAGAAAGGGTTGTGACAGCAAGGGCTGTGACAGAAAGGGTTGTGACAGCAAGGGTTGTGACAACAAGGGTTGTGACAACAAGGGCTGTGACAGAAAGGGTTGTGACAAAAAGGGTTGTGACACTACTTTTTATGTGCATCCCACTAACGACTTCTGGGCAATATTCCCACCTTCCTTTTCTTGGCCTCATTTCGTAACAACCCCCCCCCTTCCTTATCCCGACCCCTCTCCCCCAGCCCTGTGCCTGTGACCACTCTAACCACTAATTGCTACTGACATGATGGGGGTAGCAAGCTTCACCGCGGCATCACTTCCAGCGCGGCTCAGGTGAGAACAACCCACGGGTGGCTTTAAGCTCTCGCCGCGGCCTCCGAGTGATAGATGTGCACCAGAACTGACTCGTGCTTTAGGGTCAAAGGGAAATAGCGGGGGTGAGGGGACAATAGGAATTTGGCTTTATTAATTGGCCATTTCAATACATCTGATAGACTGATGACGTAAATAGTAGAACTATGCCATCAACGACATTTACAGTAGAACTATGTCATCTACAATTACAGTAGAACTATGCCATCAACGACATTTACAGTAGAGCTATATATAACTACTTCTTTTAGCCTTTGACATGAACGCGTGAGCATATATCCGTGTACATAAATTATTTTGGTACACATATTGATACACATAGTCATTCGCGTACATATATTCATTAGAACCACCAACTCATCGGGGCAAATCCCGTAGCTTCTCGCTTAAACCCGTTATGTCGAGACTTCGCTGGTCTCACCCACAATCCCTTCCAGGCAACATTCTCAATACTTTCAAGTAAAGCTATTGGGGGGGGGGAGGGGGGCTTGATTTTTGGCGTTAAGAGGGAGGATAAAGGGACAGGGGGTGGGGTGGAGTGAAGTGGGTGTGCTTGGGGTGGGGTGGGAGAGTGTCCGAGGAAATCAACTTTCTAGAGAAGATTGATTTTTTTCTCATGGTCCTCGCGCTGAAAGACTGATGGCAGGGGCAGAGAACTCGGATGTTTGTTATGACTGGTGTGTCAGGCCATTAGCATAACTTTGGGCCGGGTGATGTGCTCTTTAAGGGCGATATTGATTTCCGACTGGTTTTAATAACCGCTAATAGAAATTGGAGCGTACACGTCCGACCCCCGAGAGATGACTTTCTCGAGGTAAAAGACCCACACTTCCATTTCTTAGTGAGTTCTTTTTTTTGCTTATGTTCCGTGAGCCAGACCGAGGGCCGAGTATGTTCCGTGAGCCAGACCGAGGGCCGAGTATGTTCCGTGAACCAGACCGAGGGCCGAGTATGTTCCGTGAGCCAGACCGAGGGCCGAGTATGTTCCGTGAGCCAGACCGAGGGCCGAGTATGTTCCGTGAACCAGACCGAGGGCCGAGTATGTTCCGTGAGCCAGACCGAGGGCCGAGTATGTTCCGTGAACCAGACCGAGGGCCGAGTATGTTCCGTGAGCCAGACCGAGGGCCGAGTATGTTCCGTGAGCCAGACCGAGGGCCGAGTATGTTCCGTGAACCAGACCGAGGGCCGAGTATGTTCCGTGAGCCAGACCGAGGGCCGAGTATGTTCCGTGAACCAGACCGAGGGCCGAGTATGTTCCGTGAGCCAGACCGAGGGCCGAGTATGTTCCGTGAACCAGACCGAGGGCCGAGTATGTTCCGTGAACCAGACCGAGGGCCGAGTATGTTCCGTGAGCCAGACCGAGGGCCGAGTATGTTCCGTGAACCAGACCGAGGGCCGAGTATGTTCCGTGAACCAGACCGAGGGCCGAGTATGTTCCGTGAGCCAGACCGAGGGCCGAGTATGTTCCGTGAACCAGACCGAGGGCCGAGTATGTTCCGTGAGCCAGACCGAGGGCCGAGTATGTTCCGTGAACCAGACCGAGGGCCGAGTATGTTCCGTGAACCAGACCGAGGGCCGAGTATGTTCCGTGAGCCAGACCGAGAGTCGTGTATGTTCCGTGAGCCAGACCGAGGGCCATGGCCCTTTCATTGGCACCCCTTTCAAACAGTATATAGAAGTAATACATACAGTATCTCTATCTATATATATAAGCCGCATTTGTTGTCTGTCTGTTCCCTAATAACTCAAGATCCAGACAACCAAATAACGTGAAATTTGGTACACGTACACAAAATTATACCGGAAGGGTTATTAAACAGGTTTCGTTCCATATATATAAGATACTGGGGCCCGGGGGCCCAAAATGTAGTTTTTCCCTATATGAGCTATATAAAATAAAAATTATTGAAAATTAAGACGTAAAATAATGACGCAAATTAATAAACATTTTGGTGTCGAGATTAACAAGAAGGCGATTATCGCCATAAATAATTTTTTTGTTGTTGCTTTGTTGTTGTTGCTTTTGTTGTTGCTTTTGTTGTTGTAGTTGTTGTTTTGTTGTTGTTTTGTTGTTGATTTTTTGTTGTTGTTTTGTTTTTGTTGTTGTTGCTGTTGTTGTTTTTGTTGTTGTTACTGTTGTTGTTGCTTTTGTGTTGTTTTTGCTGTTGTTGTTATTGTCCACATCCCCTGCCCTGCAACGACAATGTCCTTCATGTTGTTGTTGCTTTGTTGTTGTTTCTGTTGTAGTTGTTGTTTTGTTGTTTTGTTTTTGTTGTTTGTTTTTGTTGTTTTGTTGCTGTTGTTGTTTTTGTTGTTGTTGCTGTTGTTGTTAAACCCGGGAGAAGCCGGGTACTTGCCCCTAGTATATATATATGTATGTAAAAATAAAATTTTCTCGTACTTGGTATAAAAGACTATAGAAAAATTAGGGGTTTTCATTTATTGAACCGAAACAGTTGTAAGGACCACCCTCTGTAACTGTCATACAATGCGGTTCAAAGACGTGTCCATTTCAAACGCTGTCGATAAAGAGAGGGTGGGGGGGGGGTTTACAGCTCTATTTTGTTGTGGCTTTAGGGGTAGTTTATATATATACATATTTAAATAGCAGAAGACTTATTTGTGGTTCGTTTAGCCATTTACCCTCACCCCCCAACCCAGTCACCCCCACCCAGTCACCTCCCCAACCCAGTCACCCCCACCCAGTCACCCCCCTTAAACCCAGTCATTTAAAGTACTCTACACTCAGGTCTGTGTGCAATAAACCAACCCCAGTCTTTAATTCAACGGATCAGACCACGCAACTAATATACCCTCAGATACCCGGTTCAGATACCCTCAGATACCCGGTTCAGATACCCTCAGATACCCGGCTCAGGTACCCTCATATACCCGGTTCCGATACCCTCAGACACGCTCAGATACCCGGCTCAGATACCCCGCTCAGATACGCTCATATACCCCGCTCAGATACCCTCATATACCCCGCTCAGATACCCTCATATACCCGGCTCATATACCCTCATATACCCGGCTCATATACCCTCATATACCAAGCTCATATACCCTCAGATACCCGGCTCATATACCCACAGATACCCGGCTCAGATACAATCATATACCCGGCTCAGATACAATCATATACCCGGCTCAGATACCCTCAAATACCGGCTAATATACCCGCTCATATACCCTCATTTACCCGGCTCATATACCCTCATATACCCGGCTCATATACCCTCATATATCCGCTCATATACCCTCAGATACCCGGCTGATATACCCTCATATAACAGCTCAGATACCCTCATTTACCCGGCTCATATACCCTCATATACCCGCTCATATACCCGCTCAGATACCCTCATATACCCGGCTCATATACCCTCATATATCCGCTCATATACCCTCAGATACCCGGCTCAGATACCCGGCTGATATACCCTCATATACCCTCATATATCCGCTCATATACCCTCAGATACCCGGCTCAGATACCCTCAGATACCCGGCTGATATACCCTCAGATACCCGGCTGATATACCCTCAGATACCCTCATATACCCGCTCAGATACCCTGAGCAGACACTCGACGTTGGCTTCAAAAACTTTCATCAAACGATAAAACAATACAGTGGCAAATTGGTAAACGTCTGCTTTGGGAATAAGTCCAACTTGCTATACGTCTGCTTTGGGAATAAGTCCAACTTGCTATACGTCCTTTTTGGCATGAGTCCTAGGATCTGGAACGGATTAAGGACGTATACCGAGGTACAACTGTATGAAGGACGTATACCGAGGTACACTGTATTCCCAACTAATGAGTCGTCCATCAGTCATTGACATTGGCACAGAACCTCAAGGCCATGCGGCGTGTTCCTTGTATGTCTTCACCAAGTCACCAAGCTACACACAAGGACATATCCTATCATTAAGTTATCCACATGTAGCAACGGAATCGAGCCCCCCCCTCCCCCCGAAAAATCCCGATTGACAGCTATTCATCAACTAAGTCCTGGAGACTTCTTTCATCTCAATAAGATATGTAAGTCTTCCCTTTACAAATTGGGTCTTGGTAGAAACTTCTCGAACAAATACAACTAGATGTCATAGGGTTTCAAGTAGAGTGGAATTTAGAAAGAGAAAGAAAGAAAGAAAGAAAGAAAGAGAGAGAGAGAGAGAGAGAGAGAGAGAGAGAGAGAGAGAGAGAGAGTGTGTGTGTGTGTGTGTGTATGTGTGATTGGGGGTAGCAGAGAAATCGAGTGTGTGTGGTGGGCGTGGGGGGGGCTCTCTTCGGCTGTCGGCCCTATAACACGTCCACACCATGCTGACCATAGAAGGTATTGGTTAGCACTTCCTCAAGTGGCCAGCGCCCTCAAGTGGCCTGTGTTACAGCGCCCGAGGGGGGCGGGATAGGGCTTGGTAAAGCTAGGGTAAGATGGGGTCTGGGTAGAGGTGAGGGCCGAGGATGATGTGAGGGCCGAGGATGATGTGAGGGCCGAGGATGATGTGAGGGCCGAGGATGATGTGAGGGCCGAGGATGATGTGAGGGCCGAGCATGATGTGAGGGCCGATGATGATGTGAGGGCCGAGGATGATGTGAGGGCCGATGATGATGTGAGGGCCGAGGATGATGTGAGGGCCGAGGATGATGTGAGGGCCGAGGATGATGTGAGGGCCGAGGATGATGTGAGGGCAAGGAAATGGTGACGGCCGAGGATAATAACTACATACCCAGCCCCCACACCATCCGTGTTTCAACTTTTCACCGATTCCTCAGACTTGTAGTTTTCTCCCTTTACTTTTGGCCTACAGTTCCATCCGATGTTTTGGTTAGGGCCAAGGTAAACAAGGAAATGTCAGGAACGGTAACTCATCAAGTTCGGTAATCACGGGTTTTTAGTGAAAACAATTTGATGTTTGCTATTTTCAAAATAAAATTTAGAAAATAATAATAAAAAAGAAAAATCTATTCATGTTTTCTTTTTTAACAAAAATTTTTAGAAGAAAAAAAAATTCTATTCAGTTAAAAGACAAGAAATTTCCCCAGTTCATCTGAAATTCGATAAAATGTCGGTACTTAAAATTTATTTTTAACAAAAGTATAATTGTGTTTACAGGCGGTGGGGGTGTAGAGCATATTAATTGAAGGACGACTCCCGCTCCAGGCTTATGACGCCTACTTTCTCCAAAACGGAAAACAGGTAATCACTCTCTGTCCCACCCCTTATTCAATTCACAATTTGATTACACGATAACTTCATCGATTACACAAAAACTTCATCGATTACACAAAAACTTCATCGATTACACAAAAACTTCATCGATTACACAATAACTTCATCGATTACACAATAACTTCATCGATTACACAATAACTTCATCGATTACACAATAACTTCATCGATTACACAATAACTTCATCGATTCCAATCAATCACACACCAACAAGTCCTGCTGCAGGATTGTAGATGAGTTTGTTCAGTCTGTAAAAGATGACGAATACCAAAAATCCAAACACGTTACACACTACAATCGTCCGAAGTTGAACTTGTTCTATTATTTGTTTGAACGCATATCAATTAATATTGAAAGTGTTGAGGTCAGAGTCCAAGAAACCGCAATGTCATCGTCTCAACACCCCCCCCCTCCACCTCACACACACACACAGACAGACTTTCTTTGGTCTGAGAAATCAGAAGTCTATCGAGTTCACACCGTATGACACGCGCTATTGTCTTTACGCAACGTGGAATCGTTCTTTTTTTTTGTTTAAAGAAGATCTAGATCTGCATTTGTTAAGCTAAGTCCAATCAATGAGTTATGATTTTGTGCTTCGGGTGTGAACGTTCAATATCCTCGAACCGACGGCTCGGCGAGAGCTAAAATAAAAACGAGAACGAGTGCTGGTAAAGTCTCCGAAACTTTAAAATGCAATAAATCGGATTTAGGCTATAAGAAACGACACAAATCCATAGACAGGATAAAGTTCTTGTGCCCGAGTGACGGCTTGGTTCGTCTGACCCCTTTCAGAAGAGGTCTCGCGGTGACGGCCCTGGAATTGAAAAGAACGCGAGTCGCTGACGATTTAGCATAATAAAAGGGAGAAAATCTCTTTAGGACAGAAATTTCTATTTAAGATTGACTTGACATGTTTGCCAATGTTGCTAAGCTAAAACATTTTTTTTTCAATTCCTAACTATAAATTATAATAACATCAAGTCTTCATTATTATAATTGTGTTAGCCTAGAGCATGTTAGCCTAGAGCCCTAGATCGCATGTCGTATATTATGTATATATATATAGATATATTATGTATATATATATATATATATATATATATATATATATATATATATATATATATATAAACACACAAACAGTTGAGAAGTTTTGAACATTTAAAAGTTCCCTAAAAATAACCAACCACAATCCCACCACCCCTACCACCCCCCCCCACACACACACACTGCCCAGAAAGTGATACCTTCTACCAGTACAACGTTAGGTACAATACAATTAGCTCGTGAATCAATCGACCACAAAAATGATGTGAGATGGGGTGAGAGTTGGGGTGGGGTGTATGTTCTGTGCTGGGGTTCTTGAAACACTAACACAGACATCCATCGCTTGCACCAACTTTAGATATTTTGCGCCGTTTGGAATATTTCTTTCTTTTTTTTTAAAGAGAGGAAAAAATTATTTTATAAGTTTTAAAAAATATCTTAATATCCGAAGACAATGCCCTTAAATCCTGCTGCCAGTGTTTTGGATTCGGCTTTGTTTGAGAGTCCCTGGCCCATGCTATACCGGCCCATCAGCCCCAGTTTGAGAGTCCCTGGCCCGTGCTATCCAAGCCCATCAGCCCAAGCAGCGGTTATTGCACTTAAGCCGTGAAGGAATGCGATACAAGGAATGCGTTCCATGATTTATCGTTTATGTACCGGGCCGTCAGTGACTTATTGATACGTCACTATTGATTGCTGGCGCCGCCAGATTGGGGTCAGTGGCTGGACTGGGGTCAGTGGCTGGACTGGGGTCAGTGGCTGGACTGGGGTCAGTGGCTGGACTGGGGTCAGTGGCTGGACTGGGGTCAGTGGCTGGACTGGGGTCAGTGGCTGGACTGGGGTCAGTGGCTGGACTGGGGTCAGTGGCTTCCCGTGGATGCACAACACCACCTCAACCATCCCACTGCCAAAACTCACCTAGCTCACACACTAATACCCCACCTTACTCATCTCGCAGCTACCCCACTTCAACCGTCCCACTAAAATATTTGACTGGTACCACAACACACCTAGTTTTAAAATAGACGCCCATAAAAGAGAAATAAACCTTTAAAAAAATTGTTTCCTTAAATTTATAAACACACTGGCATAGTGGAACGGCTAAGCCAAAAAAATCAATCGAATGTAATTTACATACTGGCATCGAGAGTACAATGTCACGTAAAGTTCAACACATCACTGTCGAGTTATGACGTCATTGGAAAGACGGCTGAGATATAGAATAAAAAAGATGAATAATTTTAATATTGACGTCATCGATTTGAGAGTAGCTAGCCATCTTCTCTACAGAACTATTTTTATTTGTAAGCCAATATTGGCCAACTCAATGAATGATCTACTCGGTGATTGGCCAACTCAATGAATGATCTACTCGGTGATTGGCCAACTCAGTGAATGATCTACTCGGTGATTGGCCAACTCAATGAATGATCTACTCGGTGATTGGCCAACTCAGTGAATGATCTACTCGGTGATTGGCCAACTCAGTGAATGATCTACTCGGTGATTGGCCAACTCAGTGAATGATCTACTCGGTGATTGGCCAACTCAATGAATGATCTACTCGGTGATTGGCCAACTCAGTGAATGATCTACTCGGTGATTGGCCAACTCAATGAATGATCTACTCGGTGATTGGCCAACTCAGTGAATGATCTACTCGGTGATTGGCCAACTCAATGAATGATCTACTCGGTGATTGGCCAACTCAATGAATGATCTACTCGGTGATTGGCCAACTCAATGAATGATCTACTCGGTGATTGGCCAACTCAATGAATGATCTACTCGGTGATTGGCCAACTCAATGAATGATCTACTCGGTGATTGGCCAACTCAATGAATGATCTACTCGGTGATTGGCCAACTCAGTGAATGATCTACTCGGTGATTGGCCAACTCAATGAATGATCTACTCGGTGATTGGCCAACTCAATGAATGATCTACTCGGTGATTGGCCAACTCAGTGAATGATCTACTCGGTGATTGGCCAACTCAATGAATGATCTACTCGGTGATTGGCCAACTCAGTGAATGATCTACTCGGTGATTGGCCAACTCAATGAATGATCTACTCGGTGATTGGCCAACTCAATGAATGATCTACTCGGTGATTGGCCAACTCAATGAATGATCTACTCGGTGATTGGCCAACTCAATGAATGATCTACTCGGTGATTGGCCAACTCAGTGAATGATCTACTCGGTGATTGGCCAACTCAGTGAATGATCTACTCGGTGATTGGCCAACTCAGTGAATGATCTACTCGGTGATTGGCCAACTCAGTGAATGATCTACTCGGTGATTGGCCAACTCAATGAATGATCTACTCGGTGATTGGCCAACTCAATGAATGATCTACTCGGTGATTGGCCAACTCAATGAATGATCTACTCGGTGATTGGCCAACTCAATGAATGATCTACTCGGTGATTGGCCAACTCAGTGAATGATCTACTCGGTGATTGGCCAACTCAATGAATGATCTACTCGGTGATTGGCCAACTCAATGAATGATCTACTCGGTGATTGGCCAACTCAATGAATGATCTACTCGGTGATTGGCCAACTCAATGAATGATCTACTCGGTGATTGGCCAACTCAGTGAATGATCTACTCGGTGATTGGCCAACTCAATGAATGATCTACTCGGTGATTGGCCAACTCAATGAATGATCTACTCGGTGATTGGCCAACTCAGTGAATGATCTACTCGGTGATTGGCCAACTCAGTGAATGATCTACTCGGTGATTGGCCAACTCAGTGAATGATCTACTCGGTGATTGGCCAACTCAGTGAATGATCTACTCGGTGATTGGCCAACTCAATGAATGATCTACTCGGTGATTGGCCAACTCAATGAATGATCTACTCGGTGATTGGCCAACTCAATGAATGATCTACTCGGTGATTGGCCAACTCAATGAATGATCTACTCGGTGATTGGCCAACTCAATGAATGATCTACTCGGTGATTGGCCAACTCAGTGAATGATCTACTCGGTGATTGGCCAACTCAATGAATGATCTACTCGGTGATTGGCCAACTCAATGAATGATCTACTCGGTGATTGGCCAACTCAGTGAATGATCTACTCGGTGATTGGCCAACTCAATGAATGATCTACTCGGTGATTGGCCAACTCAATGAATGATCTACTCGGTGATTGGCCAACTCAATGAATGATCTACTCGGTGATTGGCCAACTCAGTGAATGATCTACTCGGTGATTGGCCAACTCAGTGAATGATCTACTCGGTGATTGGCCAACTCAATGAATGATCTACTCGGTGATTGGCCAACTCAATGAATGATCTACTCGGTGATTGGCCAACTCAGTGAATGATCTACTCGGTGATTGGCCAACTCAGTGAATGATCTACTCGGTGATTGGCCAACTCAATGAATGATCTACTCGGTGATTGGCCAACTCAATGAATGATCTACTCGGTGATTGGCCAACTCAGTGAATGATCTACTCGGTGATTGGCCAACTCAATGAATGATCTACTCGGTGATTGGCCAACTCAGTGAATGATCTACTCGGTGATTGGCCAACTCAATGAATGATCTACTCGGTGATTGGCCAACTCAATGAATGATCTACTCGGTGATTGGCCAACTCAATGAATGATCTACTCGGTGATTGGCCAACTCAATGAATGATCTACTCGGTGATTGGCCAACTCAGTGAATGATCTACTCGGTGATTGGCCAACTCAATGAATGATCTACTCGGTGATTGGCCAACTCAATGAATGATCTACTCGGTGATTGGCCAACTCAATGAATGATCTACTCGGTGATTGGCCAACTCAGTGAATGATCTACTCGGTGATTGGCCAACTCAATGAATGATCTACTCGGTGATTGGCCAACTCAATGAATGATCTACTCGGTGATTGGCCAACTCAGTGAATGATCTACTCGGTGATTGGCCAACTCAATGAATGATCTACTCGGTGATTGGCCAACTCAATGAATGATCTACTCGGTGATTGGCCAACTCAGTGAATGATCTACTCGGTGATTGGCCAACTCAGTGAATGATCTACTCGGTGATTGGCCAACTCAATGAATGATCTACTCGGTGATTGGCCAACTCAATGAATGATCTACTCGGTGATTGGCCAACTCAATGAATGATCTACTCGGTGATTGGCCAACTCAATGAATGATCTACTCGGTGATTGGCCAACTCAGTGAATGATCTACTCGGTGATTGGCCAACTCAATGAATGATCTACTCGGTGATTGGCCAACTCAATGAATGATCTACTCGGTGATTGGCCAACTCAATGAATGATCTACTCGGTGATTGGCCAACTCAATGAATGATCTACTCGGTGATTGGCCAACTCAATGAATGATCTACTCGGTGATTGGCCAACTCAATGAATGATCTACTCGGTGATTGGCCAACTCAGTGAATGATCTACTCGGTGATTGGCCAACTCAATGAATGATCTACTCGGTGATTGGCCAACTCAATGAATGATCTACTCGGTGATTGGCCAACTCAATGAATGATCTACTCGGTGATTGGCCAACTCAATGAATGATCTACTCGGTGATTGGCCAACTCAATGAATGATCTACTCGGTGATTGGCCAACTCAGTGAATGATCTACTCGGTGATTGGCCAACTCAATGAATGATCTACTCGGTGATTGGCCAACTCAATGAATGATCTACTCGGTGATTGGCCAACTCAATGAATGATCTACTCGGTGATTGGCCAACTCAATGAATGATCTACTCGGTGATTGGCCAACTCAATGAATGATCTACTCGGTGATTGGCCAACTCAATGAATGATCTACTCGGTGATTGGCCAACTCAATGAATGATCTACTCGGTGATTGGCCAACTCAATGAATGATCTACTCGGTGATTGGCCAACTCAATGAATGATCTACTCGGTGATTGGCCAACTCAGTGAATGATCTACTCGGTGATTGGCCAACTCAATGAATGATCTACTCGGTGATTGGCCAACTCAATGAATGACCTTTCAACCCTGAGTATCACTGTTTGGAGTTTAGGACAAGATCTGGGAGTTTAAGTTGGTCCTAACGAGGCCCGGCCGCTCGCCGTCACATTATCTACTCCGAGCCAAAGTCCAGGTGTCACACACGCCACCGGCCACTCCGTCTTGACCATCGGTCACTCCATCTCACCGATCGGTCACTCCATCTCGACCCCAGTACGCTCGCTTTTAAGAACGGGGGGGGGGTGGCTCTGGTCACGGCACTTACCCAAACACTCCCGGACTCCAATTTCTATTACGTCTCACGGCTTCGCTCGATCGTTCTGGATTATTCGACGGATGACCGCTAGACCGTCACTAACGCGTCATTTATTAGTGGACGAGACAAACACAATGGACATCCCAGATTGGAATTGAAGTTTCAAGAGGACGTCATTGGTCACGGTCTGGTGCGGGTCCAGGAGCTACACACTCCGAGCAAATCTCATCCGGGCCTCCCTCCAGATGGCCGGCAACGTTGGGCCGATCAATTCTTCTGGCCCAGAAATAAGGACTGATGTATTCCGACCGATGAGTTATTATCTCCGGCCTGTAAGGGGCCGATGAATTACGCTGTCTGGGCCGATAGCCTACTTCTTAGATGCGACCCCGTCATCTGCTCTAATTGATGACATGTTCTATTCGATAGCATGTTCTAATGACATGTTCTATTCGATAGCATGTTCTAATGACATGTTCTATTCGATAACATGTTCTAATGACATGTTCTAGACGATAACATGTTCTAATGACATGTTCTAGACGATAAAATTTTCTAATGACATGTTCTATTCGATAACATGTTCTAATGACATGTTCTAGACGATGACATGCTCTAATGACATGTTCTAGACGATAACATGTTCTAATGACATGTTCTAGACGATAACGTGTTCTAATGACATGTTCTAGACGATAACATGTTCTAATGATATGTTCTAAAAATGACATGCTCTAATGACATGTTCTATTCGATAACATGCTCTAATGACATGTTCTAGACGATAACATGTTCTAATGACATGTTCTAGACGATGACACTCAAATGATCTGTTCTATCATATGACATACTCAAATGACCTGTTCTATCATATGACATACTCAAATGACCTGTTCTATCATATGACATACTCAAATGACCTGATCTATCATAAGACATACTCAAATGACCTGTTCTTTTATATGACATACTCAAATGACATGTTCTATCATATGACATACTCAAATGACATGTTCTGGCATATGACATACTCTTGTGGTTGTGATGTGTGTGCTGTGATGTGTGTGTTGTTGTGATGTGTGTGGTTGTGATGTGTGTGGTTCTGATGTGTGTTGTTGTGATGTGTGTGGTTCTGATGTGTGTTGTTGTGATGTGTGTGGTTCTGATGTGTGTGGTTGTGATGTGTGTGGTTGTGATATGTGTGGTTGTGATGTGTGTGGTTGTGATGTGTGTGGTTGCGATGTGTGTGGTTGTGATGTGTGTGTTGTGATGTGTGTGGTTGTGATGTGTGTGGTTGTGATGTGTGTGGTTGTGATGTGTGTGGTTGTGATGTGTGTGGTTGTGATGTGTGTTGTTGTGATGTGTGTTGTTGTGATGTGTGTGGTTGTGATGTGTGTGGTTGTGATGTGTGTGGTTGTGATGTGTGTGGTTGTGATGTGTGTGGTTGTGATGTGTGTGGTTGTGATGTGTGTGGTTGTGATGTGTGTGGTTGTGATGTGTGTGGTTGTGATGTGTGTGGTTGTGATGTGTGTGGTTGTGATGTGTGTGGTTGTGATGTGTGTGGTTGTGATGTGTGTGGTTGTGATGTGTGTGGTTGTGATGTGTGTGGTTGTGATGTGTGTGTGGTTGTGATGTGTGTGGTTGTGATGTGTGTTGTTGTGATGTGTGTTGTTGTGATGTGTGTTGTTGTGATGTGTGTTGTTGTGATGTGTGTTGTTGTGATGTGTGTTGTTGTGATGTGTGTGTGTTGTGATGTGTGTTGTTGTGATGTGTGTTGTTGTGATGTGTGTGGTTGTGTGTGTGTGGTTGTGATGTGTGTGTTGTGATGTGTGTTGTTGTGATGTGTGTGGTTGTGATGTGTGTGGTTGTGATGTGTGTGGTTGTGATGTGTGTTGTTGTGATGTGTGTTGTTGTGATGTGTGTGGTTGTGATGTGTGTTGTTGTGATGTGTGTGGTTGTGATGTGTGTGGTTGTGATGTGTGTGGTTGTGATGTGTGTGGTTGTGATGTGTGTGGTTGTGATGTGTGTTGTTGTGATGTGTGTGGTTGTGATGTGTGTGGTTGTGATGTGTGTGGTTGTGATGTGTGTTGTTGTGATGTGTGTGGTTGTGATGTGTGTGGTTGTGATGTGTGTGGTTGTGATGTGTGTGGTTGTGATGTGTGTGGTTGTGATGTGTGTGGTTGTGATGTGTGTGGTTGTGATGTGTGTGGTTGTGATGTGTGTGGTTGTGATGTGTGTGGTTGTGATGTGTGTGGTTGTGATGTGTGTTGTTGTGATGTGTGTGGTTGTGATGTGTGTGGTTGTGATGTGTGTGGTTGTGATGTGTGTGGTTGTGATGTGTGTGGTTGTGATGTGTGTGGTTGTGATGTGTGTGGTTGTGATGTGTGTGGTTGTGATGTGTGTGGTTGTGATGTGTGTGGTTGTGTGTGTGTGGTTGTGATGTGTGTGGTTGTGATGTGTGTGGTTGTGATGTGTGTGGTTGTGATGTGTGTGGTTGTGATGTGTGTGGTTGTGATGTGTGTGGTTGTGATGTGTGTGGTTGTGATGTGTGTGGTTGTGATGTGTGTGGTTGTGATGTGTGTGGTTGTGATGTGTGTGGTTGTGATGTGTGTGGTTGTGATGTGTGTGGTTGTGATGTGTGTGGTTGTGATGTGTGTGGTTGTGATGTGTGTGGTTGTGATGTGTGTGGTTGTGATGTGTGTGGTTGTGATGTGTGTGGTTGTGATGTGTGTGGTGTGTTGTGTGTGTGTGTGGTTGTGATGTGTGTGGTTGTGATGTGTGTGGTTGTGATGTGTGTGGTTGTGATGTGTGTGGTTGTGATGTGTGTGGTTGTGATGTGTGTGGTTGTGATGTGTGTGGTTGTGATGTGTGTGTGTTGTGATGTGTGTGGTTGTGATGTGTGTGGTTGTGATGTGTGTGGTTGTGATGTGTGTGTGTTGTGATGTGTGTGTGTTGTGATGTGTGTGGTTGTGATGTGTGTGGTTGTGATGTGTGTGGTTGTGATGTGTGTTGTTGTGATGTGTGTGGTTGTGATGTGTGTGGTTGTGATGTGTGTGTTGTTGTGATGTGTGTGGTTGTGATGTGTGTGGTTGTGATGTGTGTGGTTGTGATGTGTGTGGTTGTGATGTGTGTGGTTGTGATGTGTGTGGTTGTGATGTGTGTGGTTGTGATGTGTGTGGTTGTGATGTGTGTGGTTGTGATGTGTGTGGTTGTGATGTGTGTGGTTGTGATGTGTGTGGTTGTGATGTGTGTGGTTGTGATGTGTGTGGTTGTGATGTGTGTGGTTGTGATGTGTGTGGTTGTGATGTGTGTGGTTGTGATGTGTGTGGTTGTGATGTGTGTGGTTGTGATGTGTGTGGTTGTGATGTGTGTGGTTGTGATGTGTGTGGTTGTGATGTGTGTGGTTGTGATGTGTGTGGTTGTGATGTGTGTGGTTGTGATGTGTGTGGTTGTGATGTGTGTGGTTGTGATGTGTGTGGTTGTGATGTGTGTGGTTGTGATGTGTGTGGTTGTGATGTGTGTGGTTGTGTGTGTGTGGTTGTGATGTGTGTGGTTGTGATGTGTGTGGTTGTGATGTGTGTGGTTGTGATGTGTGTGGTTGTGATGTGTGTGGTTGTGATGTGTGTGGTTGTGATGTGTGTGGTTGTGATGTGTGTGGTTGTGATGTGTGTGGTTGTGATGTGTGTGGTTGTGATGTGTGTGGTTGTGATATGTGTGGTTGTGATATGTGTGGTTGTGAGGTGTGTGGTTGAGAAGATAGATGAGGGTGTGTAATGGTGACTGTGTAAATCGGTGTATGGGTGTGTAGTTTTTCCTGTTTGAGTGACTGTGTGGTTTAGGGTGTGTGTGTGAGTGTGAGCAGACGTGTGGGAGTCGAGTGATGTGTCCGCGGGGGGGGGGTGTGAGAGGGAGGTGACCAGTAGTTTAATGTCGCCGAGAACCTTATAAAAAATGTACGGACAAGTGAAGATAGTTTCCTGGAGGTCTCACAACACGAATGGCATTCACGTCAGCGGCGGATACAACATTAAAAAATAAACATGTGGGTACAGGAACGGAGGGTGGGTGTGACATTTGAGGATAGGGGTGGTGGGGTGTGCTCACCCATGCGTGTCCCAGTAACCGTACTAGGTGCGTCTTAACATCAATGATTCTCTTTGCAATTACTCGGCAAGTCGCTTGGATTAAAGTTCGATAACTCGTGTCTCTGCAGTTAACTGGTCAAACAATGTGAAACTACCGTCATGTCAAATCCTGGCCATCGCTGAGATCCTGATCATCGCTGAGATTCTGGCCATCGCTGAGATGCCGAAGCAATACTGACCAATAGATTGTACGTCATCACTGACCAACAGATGAGTGTCATCACTGACCAATAGATGTACGTCATCACTGACCAACAGATGTACGTCATCACTGACCAGCAGATGTACGTCATCACTGACCAGCATATGTACGTCATCACTGACCAGCAGATGTACGTCATCACTGACCAGCAGATGTACGTCATCACTGACCAGCAGATGTACGTCATCACTGACCAGCAGATGTACGTCATCACTGACCACCATAATAAGAGGCCGTGGCTTCTCTTACCTCGTGCCGTATGTGTCCATGAATAAACCATGGTTTTTGAGCCATGGTCTGATTAGGTTAGGGGTGGGGGGGAGGCAAGAGACGTGTTGGGGGGAGGGGGGGAGGGGCAAGAGACGTGTTGGGGGGAGGGGGGGAGGGGCAAGAGACGTGTTGGGGGGGCAAGAGACGTGTTGGGGGGGCAAGAGACGTGTTGGGGGGGGAGGGGCAAGAGACGTGTTGGGGGGGGGGCAAGAGACGTGTTGGGGGGGGGGCAAGAGACGTGTTGAGTCGTACCTCCAGGCGTGGTTTCCAACTATAAACCAGACGACTTAAAACATTTTCTTGAGCCTTGCGTTGTTCATAAATGAATCTGACAGATAAATGTCATATTTAGAACTGAATCTGACAGACAAATGTCATGTTTAGACTGAAACTGACAGACAAATGTCATGTTTAAACTGAATCTGACAGACATATGTCATGTTTACAACTGAATCTGACAGACATATGTCATGTTTACAACTGAATCTGACAGACAAATGTCATGTTTAGAACTGAATCTGACAGACAAATGTCATGTTTAGAACTGAATCTGACAGACATATGTCATGTTTAGAACTGAATCTGACAGACATATGTCATGTTTACAACTGAATCTGACAGACATATGTCATGTTTACAACTGACCAGACTCTTATAGTTTTTAAAAAATCTCCCTACCCTGATCCATATTATCAGTAACAAGATAATGTCAGCAAGAAGATTAGTAATTTTAGTGTATAGATCAGTCATGGCAGTCACAATATCAGTCATGTCGGTAACAAGATCAGTCATTCCAGTAAAAGAATCGCTCACTTAAGCACTTTGACCTGTCAAAAGCAGGTCTTTTTCTTTTCATGTTCCTCTTATTTTAGTTACAGGATCTTTACATTTCTGTAATGGGACCTTTTCCGCAACCCCCTCCCTAACCCCTTAACCCCTCCCTAACCTCTTGATCCCTCCCTAACCCCTTGGTCCCTCCCTAACCACTTGACCCTACCTAACCCCTTGACCCCTCCCTAACCGCTTGACCCCTCCCTAACCCCATGACCCCTCCCTAACCCCATGACCCATACCTAACCCCTTGACCCCTCCCTAACCCCTTGACCCCTCCCTAATCCCTTGACCCCTCCCTAATCCCTTGACCCCTCCCTAATCCCTTGACCCCTCCCTAATCCCTTGACCCCTCCCTAATCCCTTGACCCCTCCCTATTCCCTTGACCCCTCCCTATTCCCTTAACCCCTGAACCCCTCGCTAACCCCTGAATCCCTCCATAACTCCTTGACCACCTAACCTTTTCACCCCTTCCTAACCCATTAACCCCTCCCTAACCCATTAACCCCTTCCTAACCCCTTCCTACCCGTCCCTAACCCCGTAGTGTCTCAGACAAGTCAGACAGCTGGCAACCATTTTTAGATACGATTTAAAATACAGAAAAACACTCAAGAGAAAAAATCCAAAATGTAGTTCTCATGTTACAGTGTAAGGCCCTGTTTTCATCTTCAGAATGTCTCTTTCCCAAGCCGCTAGCGTAGATATCTAGTTAGTCGAGATAATTGAAATTCTTCATTTCCTCCCAGCAATTTGGTTAAGCTTAATTTAAAGAGGAGTGCTGTAGAGATGAAGAGGGTTAAAAGGTAAATAGACCAACAACAAACAGAAATGTTTATTTTGGTTTACAAATGTTCCTCTCTACACCGACCTGAGAAATTACTCGAATGAGTTGACAAGAGAGGGTGCACTTAAAACATACAAGAAGCAGGGAAAAAGACACATTGAAGACTGTCTCAAACAATGGACAATACTGTCTCAAACAAAGGACAAGACTGAGAATTGAATATTTTTACAAATATCATCCACAAATCATATCATGAGTATTTCATGAGTGTAAAATAGAAATTATTGATGAAGAACTTTCAAGAAAACTGTTAGAGTTCAATCACTTTGAAAAAGAGTTTTTAAAAATATCTTTTTACTTTCCTTCCTCTCTAGTTAAAACTGTCTCGGTAATGGAATCTTGTCTCTTTAAAAAATGTAAACTCTCTATTGTGAGGGAAATTTACAACATCAACATACATAATTCCCGTAATGGATGTCATGCTGATTGGTTCAATAGTGCGCACCAAAAATTACTGCACCAAATATAACTCTTTTCGAACGTTCAGCATAAAATTGTTCAATATGATAATAAATGAATCAAATAAAAATAAATAAAATAAATGAAAGTTCTGTATTACGTTATTTTGTAATCTGGTGTGTATTTATTTTGAAAACTTCCGTAATTTTTGACGGGTGATACACTAGTAAATAATATAAAAGCTCAGGTCACTCATTCTGGAACGCTGAGGAACGATGTACAACAGTCTATAGCAGTTTAAAAAATCGTGTGGTGATTAGCACTGTAAAAAAATATTATATGACGTCATTGTTTGATCTTATATTTAATACTAGGTGTGCATCAAAAGGTGTGTAAATTAATTACAAATTAAAGACGCGCTGTAAAAAATATTATATTTGAGGTCATTGTTTTAGCTTATATCTTAATTTTGGAAAAGGGAACGATGTAAACATGACTTCAGGCTCTTGGAAAAGACTTCAGAGAAAGACTCTTGGACAAGACTTCAGACTCTAGGACAAGACTTAAGACTCTTGGACAAGACTTCAGACTCTTAGACAAGACTTCAGAGAAAGACTCTTGGACAAGACTTAAGAAATTGGACAAGATTTAAGACTCTAGGACAAGACTTAAGACTCTTGGACAAGACTTCAGACTCTTGGACAAGACTTCATACTCTAGGACAAGACTTAAGACTCTTGGACAAGACTTCAAACTCTTGGACAAGACTTCAGACTCTTGGACAAGACTTCAGACTCTTGGACAAGACTTCAGACTCTAGGACAAGACTTCAGACTCTTGGACAAGACTTCAGACTCTTGGACAAGACTTCATACTCTAGGACAAGACTTTAGACTCTTGGACAAGACTTCAGAGACAAACTCTTGGACAATACCTTAGAAACAGACTCTTGCACCAGAGTTCAGAGACTTCTAAAATCTTAACACCACACAAGACAACTGATTCGACCACGCCCTCCTGCCCCCTGCACGCGCCAAACACGTGAGTCTTTTTTATACCTGATTGGATTTGAACGGGTCATCGCGACGTAGGATGTCAGGGACAAATGAGGAATGATTGCACGATAGCTTTATGATTTCATTCAAACTCTGCAATCATACAAAGATTGTTTATACAACGTACATCATTCGCTGAGCACGTATACGCTTATAAGCGAAGTCAGACATGCACTTTTACTCATCAGTCATACACTGTTATATTTTAGCCATGAACAGTTACCGTTCAGCCATACACTGTTACCGTTCAGCCATACACTTTTACCGTTCAGCCATACACTGTTACCGTTCAGCCATACACTGTTACCGTTCAGCCATACACTGTTACCGTTCAGCCATACACTGTTACCGTTCAGCCATACACAGTTACCGTTCAGCCATACACTGTTACCGTTCAGCCATACACTGTTACCGTTCAGCCATACAGTGTTACCGTTCAGCCATACACTGTTACCGTTCAGTCACTGCCTGACACCCACCATTCACTGCTGCAATCCCCCCTCCCCCCGCACCAACACACTATCCCAACCAAAGACCAGCTAATTTCCCAGTTTCTTTAAAGTCAGATTTCAATCACGACCAAAACGTGCTGCGTGCGAGGCTACCACGACCGACCTAGGTGTAGCCAACTGACGCAAACAACATCAACAAAAGGTCTCGAGTTCTCCCCGATGTATCAACCTGGTTTCGTTCTGGTCCCGCGCGAGACCTTCAGAGGGAGTAGGGAAGAAAGTTCCGGAAGCCTTTAGATGTGCACAGCCAAAGAGGAAGCG
>CALYLW010001330.1:0-215000 GCA_944989445.1 Ampullaceana balthica | reverse complement strand
TAAGCCACCGTTGACCCACCTATGTCCCACCGTTTACCCACCTATGTCCCACCGATGTGCCACCGTTGACCCACCTATGTCACACCGTGGTCCACCGAACAAGTCTCCAGCTACAAGTACGTCATACGAAATGTTAAAACAGTTCTACTCCCGTCACACGAACACATACGGTACTTATTTAAAGATATCATTACATGTGCATGTCAGAAACAATGGGAAGGTTATTTTCATCTCATAACTGAGACTGGTCTCCCCTTATCTCGTACGTCACATGTGTATTTATAAATATAGTTGGAGGTTACTGAACTTATCAAAATACACTTAAAATATACACGAAACATTTGCATCTATAACTCTGTGTAGACTGGCCTCATATCTCAGGGAACTGGCTCATTCCCCGTATCTCAGGGAACTGGCTCATTCCCCGTATCTCAGGGAACTGGCTCATTCCCGTATCTCAGGGAACTGGCTCATTCCCCGTATCTCAGGGAACTGGCTCATTCCCCGTATCTCAGGGAACTGGCTCATTCCCCGTATCTCAGGGAACTGGCTCATTCCCCGTATCTCAGGAAACTGGCTCATTCCCCGTATCTCATGGAACTGGCTCATTCCCCGTATCTCGGGGAACTGGCTCATTCCCCGTATCTCAGGGAACTGGCTCATTTCCCGTATCTCATGGAACTGGCTCATTCCCCGGATCTCAAGGGACTGGCTCATTCCCCGGATCTCAGGGAACTGGCTCATTCCCCGTATCTCATGGAACTGGCTCATTTCCCGTATCTCATGGAACTGGCTCATTCCCCGTGTCTCATGGAACTGGCTCATTCCCCGTATCTCAGGGAACTGGCTCATTCCCCGTATCTCATGGAACTGGCTCATTCCCCGTATCTCAGGGAACTGGCTCATTCCTCGTATCTCAGGGAACTGGCTCATTCCCCGTATCTCATGGAACTGGCTCATTCCCCGTTTCTCAGGGAACTGGCTCATTCCCCGTATCTCAGGGAACTGGCTCATTCCCCATATCTCAGGGAACTGGCTCATTCCCCATATCTCAGGGAACTGGCTCATTCCCCGTATCTCAGGGAACTGGCTCATTTCCCGTATCTCAGGGAACTGGCTCATTCCCCGTATCTCAGGGAACTGGCTCATTCCCCGTATCTCAGGGAACTGGCTCATTCCCCATCGAGTGGTTCCCGGAGGTCTTGGTTTTCGCGTCGTCAACTCCGCCACTCTCCTAATGACGTAATGACGCGGTTGTTGTCGACAGCACTTCCTAGCTGAAATCGTTTTGCTTTCTTGCGACCAGAATGAGATGTGTTTCTGTGTCACTATTAGCCTTTGACCCCCCCCCCTCCCCGCACACACACACACACCTTTCCCCTCTTTGCTTTCAATGGACGCTGTCAAATATCTGAACGTCTTCAAACTTGACCTGTGCTGAGGAACATTAACGGACATTACAATAATCCTGGTGTCATTATGTTCATGTATCACAATGAGTTGCGAAGCTTCTCAAATCTTTGGTCATCGGATCACCTCTACGCTTGACCTTGAGCAGAGGACGTCAAGGTTAAAGAAGCTATTGACAAAATTTGCTGTACACCTCCGTTTGTTGACCAAACCCAGCAAAAAACATCTTTAATTGACAACAACATCACACACTGATCTTACACAAAGACTTAACGTTACGCCTGCCCCGCCCCTCCCCCGCTTTGATTCTCTGGTCGAGTTACGCCCCTGATCGGAGTGTGACTGTGAACCTCGCATTTCGTTGTTTACACCAAGGTATCTCAAACACTGCCACACGTACCCCGACCTTTGTCTAAGAGTGCAGTCCAGATTGTTGTACGCACACAGACCACCCCCTACACCCCACCCCTACAAGACCCCCCCTACATCTCACCCCTAACAGCCTCCTCTCTCGTGACTTTAAGACATTCTTCCTCCACTCAAAGGTCACAACACACCTCCCCCCTGATACCCTGCTCTTTATTCCCATGAAATTTCTACTCCGGTATAACCGGAGGGGTATTAAACTACAGATATACATCTCTATACAAGCAAACCACGAGTCGTGCTCACTGCGGCACCAACAGAACCAAACCACGAGTCGTGCTCACTGCGGCACCAACAGAACCAAACCACGAGTCGTGCTCACTGCGGCACCAACAGAACCAAACCACGAGTCGTGCTCACTGCGGCACCAACAGAACCAAACCACGAGTCGTGCTTACTGCGGCACCAACAGAACCAAACCACGAGTCGTGCTTACTGCGGCACCAACAGAACCAAACCACGAGTCTGTAATATCCTGACGGAATCTGTAATTAATATCTTGAAAGACCCTGTAAAATCCTGACGAAGCCCCGTATACCCCGACGAACCCCTTTATCCCATGACAAACCCCTTTATACTTTGACGAACCCCCTTATACCATGACAAACCCCTCTATACCCCTCTATGATAGTTGAGTTTTGTGTGAATATTAGGAAAAAATTCAGGGGCTGTAAATAATAGTTTCATTATGTCCGATTATGTCCCCTTGATCGTTGTATTGGAATGACGTCATTTGGAGATATGCTACTGGCACCATTGCTCCTACGAGATATGCTACTGGCACCATTGCTCCTACGAGATATGCTACTGGCACCATTGCTCCTACGAGATATGCTACTGGCACCATTGCTCCTACGAGCTATGCTACTGGCACCATTGCTCCTACGAGATATGCTACTGGCACCATTGCTCATACGAGATATGCTACTGGCACCATTGCTCCTACGAGATATGCTACTGGCACCATTGCTCCTACGAGATATGCTACTGGCACCATTGCTCCTACGATACCTTTGGTTGGTCTATAACACCATCACAGAACTTGTTGGGGTAACCCTTCCATCGTTTCTTTTCTTCCCAACTATGTGGCCTCAGAGTCAGCCATGATTGACCATAGTGGTGACGTAATACACACATCGCTACTGCTTCAAATAATTCTTGGCATCCACACATAATAAGGTGTGACCCTTCCATGCCGTAAGGATGACCTGAGACCCACCACCAGGCCCCCCCCCCACCTTATGGCCATGCTACGACGGTGACCCCTGATCCGCCCCGCCCAGGTGACGAAACTTACGGAGTACTGTTCATGACTTAGCGTTCTATTCTAAAAATAGCCATCTGGGAACTCCCGCCCAGCATGTTGGTGTTGTAGTAACCGGAAGAAGAAACTCAGAGTCCTTGAGGGCGTCAACGGAATAAAATATGGCGATAGCTCCCCTTCCCCCCTCATCGCCCACACCCCATGCCGTGTTTCGGTTACCCCAATATCGTCACGTGACTTCCCGGCGGTTTGCTCTAGCGCATAGTTACGCGCCCTTGTACACCGGCGTTTCAAGCTTTGAATAGCATCGATGGCTATTTGACCGTTTCTTTGTGACCCCCCCCCACACGTACACACAGGCACGGATACAAGAAGGTAGAGATTCAACTTTTTTCATAGGTTGAGTTATTGCCCCTGGCTCTAATGACCTAATGTTGATGAACACTTTTTTAAAATGACAATAACATTACGTCATTTGATCAACAACTCAAGAGTTTAAGAATAATACAAACAATCAAATTGACTTGAAAGACAAACTCTCCACCTAACGTTCAGCTCAGCTTCATCAATCGGAACTGTTCACAAACTCAAGATTTTTTATATATGAATACCCCCGCCCCCAACTCCCGCCTTTAAAGCCCACCATCCAAGCGCCACCATGTCAGTGCGTTTATCATCTTCCCTCGAGGCGGAAGCGCGAGCAGAAGTGCACGTTAAGCACGTCACGGGGGACACAATGCGAAACGTCTGCTCGGCAGATGACTGCCAGAAATCGGCCCGAAAAACGCTGGAATATCTTAAATATCTACCCGCCTGCATATAAATAGACACGGCCACGAGTTTAGTTTAACCGAACTCACTAGCACTCGCCAAGCCTCGCTTTGTTCCGATTGCACGAGATTAGGGAATGGGAATTTCAAATCTGTTGAGTTATCACGGGATGATCATCAATGGCGTCGACTTCCTCACAATGGGGTCATACAAATAAAGTACCAGGGAGGAGGCGTCCGGCGATGTTGTGGATCAAGAGCAATCGATGGAACTTAATCTACGCTCCGAATCGTAGTCAAGAGTACTCCTTACATCTTAGTCTATTTCTTATATCTAAGTATATTTACTATAGTCTAATCTACTTCTAATATCTTAGTCTACTCCTTACATCTCAGTCTATTTCCTAGTCTATTTATTATAGCTTAGTCTATTCTTACACATTAGTCTACTTCTACATCTAAGTCTATTTCTAAAATCTTAGTCTACATATTAATGATATTATCTATTTCCAACATCTAATTCTATTTACTACATTGTAATAATATTTACTACATTGTAATAATATTTACTACATTGTAATAATATTTACTACATTGTAATAATATTTACTACATTGTAATAATATTTACTACATTGTAATAATATTTACTACATTGTAATAATATTTACTACATTGTAATAATATTTACTACATTGTAATAATATTTACTACATTTTAGTAAATTTTGAAATCTCCGTCAATTTCTTTTATCCCAGTCTATTCCCTATGACTTATTCTACTTTCTTATGTCTTAGACTACAGACTGTGTCTAACTCAGATCTTACAGTCGTTAGTAGATGAGATGTGTAGAGTATCTTAGCATTAACCCTTACCCTTCTGAAATAGAATATTTGAGCATTAACCCTTTCCCTTCTAAAATAGAATATTCTAGCATTAACCCTTTCCCTTCTAAAAGTATATATTATCATAAACATCCAAATTCTTTAACTTAAAATGACGACTTAATGTGCACAGTCTCTGTCCGCAACTTGATATTCCCACCTTTGTGCTTCGGCAGTCATGCCTACTTCGCTCCATAATCGCTATAAATGACGTCATGACACAGCCCTCCCAAAATTTATTCGCCTTTTTGACCAAATGACCATTGAAACGAGTCGTACCCTCTCATCTTTTCTAACCCCCGTGTACCTTACGTTGCACAAATCATCATTACAGACGCTACTTCTATGCACAAGATAACTATACACATTTATGTATCTGTATGCTAAAGTATTAAGTTTTATCTATCTGTATCTTTATTTACTCGCGTTTATCTTTATACGATTTTTTTTTCAGTTTTCGGCCGCACCCAGCACGATATCGCAAATTGTGCAAATTCAAAGTAGAATCAGCCAGTAGAGTGGGGCGTAGAGGGGGGGCGTAGAGAAGATGTGGGGTAGAATCAGCCAGTAGAGTGGGGAGTAGAGTGGGGAGTAGAGTGGGGCGTAGAGTGGGGCGTAGAGAAGATGTGGGGTAGAATCAGCCAATAGAGTGGGGAGTAGAGAAGATGTGGGGTAGAATTAGCCAGTAAAGTGGGGAGTAGAGAAGATGTGGGGTAGAATTAGCCTGTAAGAGTTGGGAGTAGAGAAGATGTGGGGTAGAATTAGCCAGTAGAGTTGGGAGTAGAGAAGATGTGGGGTAGAATTAGCCAGTAGAGTTGGGCGTAGAGAAGATGTGGGGTAGAATTAGCCAGTAGAGTTAGGAGTAGAGAAGATGTGGGGTAGAATTAGCCAGTAGAGTGGGGAGTAGAGAAGATGTGGGGTAGAATTAGCCAGTAGAGTTGGGAGTAGAGAAGATGTGGGGTAGAATCAGTCAGTAGAGCGGGCGTAGAGAGGGGCGTAGAGAAGATGTGGGGTAGAATTAGCCAGTAGAGTTGGACGTAGAGAAGATGTGGGGTAGAATCAGTCAGTAGAGCGGGCGTAGAGAGGGGCGTAGCGAAGATGTGGGGCAGCTTTGCCTTACATCTACGTACCAGGTGGTACTAGTACATTTACAAACAACATACGCAGGAACTCTAATAAGCTGGTCTGGAAGGTCATAGTTGACCGAGGGTCAAAGGTTATGTTTATAAAATCTGGCTGGAATGTTAATGAGAGTTTAGTTGGTTTTAAAACAAAAATAATAATTGGCGAGTGGGGGTAATAAATGGTGGGTGAGGGTAATAAATGGTGTGTGAGGGTAATAAATTGTGGGATAGGGCAATAAATGGTGGGATAGGGCAATAAATGGTAAGTGTGTAAGGGGTAATTTATGTGAATCAATAGATATTTGGAACGAAACAAACTATTTCAAACCATTTTTTGTTTTGTTTTCCTGCTAACAGAGGGTTTGTAATAAACAAGTCCCAAATGTATATTTGCAGGCATAATTTAAATTTTTTAAAATTTATATTATAACTTTTTTAAAGTTTAATATTTTGTCATTGTGCGAGAACCCCTGAACTGGAAGAAAAACTTAAATACAAGAAGAGAACAGTGTGAGGATAAGGAGGAAAGAGTGGGTGGGGGTAAGGAGGTAGGGAGCACGTGATGAGTTAGAAAGAAACAAAGAGAGAGCAGGTAGAGATGCCACTTTGTTTATAGGCTGGGTATAAACAAGCCCATTTATGTGCTGTGAGAATAAGGACCTGGTACAAATTAATCGTAAGGTGGAGTCGAATTAACGGCACGGCAATACGTGTTTGTGTGTGTGTGTGGGGGGGGGGAATTACGTAGGCGTGAGGCATTACGTGTGCATTAGTGGGACATTACAAGGGCATATGTGGGACATTACAAGGGCATATGTGGGTCATTACAAGGGCATATGTGGGAGATTACAAGGGCATAGGTGGGACATTACAAGGGCATAGGTGGGGCATTACAAGGGCATAGGTGGGACATTAGAAGGGCATATGTGGGTCACAAGGGCATAGATAGGACATTACAAGGGCATAGATGGGACATTACAAGGGCATATATGAAGATGACTTGGACAGATGGTCATAGGTGGGGCATTTATTTGGGCATAAGTGGAAATAACATGGACATGGGCATATTTGAGGAATAATATGAGCATATGTGGGGCATTACATAGGCATATGTGGAAATGAAATGGGCATATGTGGAAATGAAATGGGCATGTGAGGAATTATATGGGCATAGAGGTAAGGATGACGGGCATTGCAGCTGTATAACAGAGGCATCGATAGAGGACGTTACGGGCATCGATAGAGGACGTTACGGGCATCGATAGAGGTCGTTACGGGCGTAGGTCGTATATGACGCACAGAGGCCACGCTTCTATTTTTGTAGAGTCACAATTCTAAGCGGTCGCAGTCATTAAGAAAAGTCATGATTTTTTTAAAGTGCGGGTGTGCGTATGTGTGTGTATGTATGCGTGTATGTATGTGCGTGTGTGCGTAGGAGGGGGGACAGGAAGAAGAGGAGGGTAAATGTATCAGTTTTAACGGCTCAATTCGCGGATTAACATTGGGTTATTGTTTACATTCTGATATACAGTATCCCTTTGATGCCATCGCTTTTTGAAATCCAATAGTTCCTTAACTACACATCAAGTGATATCTATTCACGCCTTAACTACACATCAAGTGATATCTATTCACGCCTTAACTACACATCAAGTGATATCTATTCACGCCGTATGTCGCAGACACCAAGTTCTTGGCTTTGTCTTCATCGGCTCAAAGAACGATTCCCCGCGTGGGGCGGGCCGGGAGAGCTCATAAAACAAGGGTACCAGGGCGTAGAATGGGAAGCTGAAGATATTTAAACAGAAATTCTAAAAAGTTTTATGCCTGGCTTAAGATCGCGTGCGGGTGTGAGCTGGGTCGTAACCCCCCCCTCCCCCCCACCCACCCACCCCCACACACACACAGCAAGGCGCTGGTCTAACAGGTGAGATATCGAGGTACTAGACGGCGAGTCGCCGTAAAACCGTTAGAGCTGATATTAGAGTAGGCTGAGTAGAAGATAAATTGGGCGTGAAAAATGGAGGCTGCATGTGAAATATAGCGGCAGATCGACATGGTAACACACTGTGACTGTGAGGGCAGATCAGGGCTATGGCTCCGTGTGCTGTCACCATGGTAACACACTGTGACTGTGAGGGCAGATCAGGGCTATGGCTCCGTGTGCTGTCACCATGGTAACATAATGAGACCACCACCTTGTCTTACATCCCTTGGATGTTTCTTCATTGAGACATCTATATCTACAATACTGTAGTTAGACATCTATACCGACAATACTGTAGTTAGACATCTATATCTACAATACTGTAGTTAGACATCTATATCTACAATACTGTAGTTAGACATCTATATCTACAATACTGTAGTTAGACATCTATATCTACAATACTGTAGTTAGACATCTATATCTACAATACTGTAGTTAGACATCTATATCTACAACACTGAATCTATATTTAGATATTTCTGAAAACCACGTTTTCCCATTTGCAGAAAACAAACTATCTACTTCACATTTTGATTTTGTCTTTATGAAAATGGGTCAAAAATAAATAAAATTTGAGAACCTCTGAATAAAAAAAAACCCGGCTCACCTACAACGATAAAACCAACCCCAATGAGACATAAAAAATCTCTAGCTTCTGGCATTCAATCTACCTTAACCGCCGTATGCCAGCAGGTGAGTGAGTGAACGTGCGTGCCTTATTCTCGTGATACTATAGAATTTAAACAACAAAAAACTCTTCTATATACAGATGATAGTGATAGCGTGGTAAGAAGAGTCGGGCCAATACTGCGAGCATGTATGTTCCCTAGCAAGGACAATACGGGCTTCATCTACTGCGAGCATGTATGTTCCCTAGCAGGGACAATACGGGCTTCATCTACTGCGAGCATGTATGTTCCCTAGCAGGGACGATACGGGCTTCATCTACTGCGAGCATGTATGTTCCCTAGCAGGGACAATATGCTGACAGATAACATGCAAGACACAGGGAGTAAGTAACTCGTGATGTTGCCCCACCGAGAGAATGGGGAGGGTGAAAAAAATCTGAACACGACATTGAAGATCTCCTTTCTTCTAAATATTTTTGGTATTTTTGAGAGAGGATGTATTGTAAAAAAAGAGGGAGGGAAGAGAGACATGAAAAGGGTAAGGCAAGGAGTTGAAGCGAGTGAGGGCCATGTCAAATGAGTTACATGTAAGATGGAATCGTGGAAGGTTATGGAAGGAGGTAAGTTCCAAATCGTTCCAGGCTTGCATGTCAATCACGGTGACAATTTTTATTGCTCATCCCAAGCTAATCACACGCCTATTGAAAGGTCCAATAAGTCTAGTTGTCTGTCACGTGACTCGGTGGAGTTGTTTCCCTTGCCCCTACAGTCACCACAGCTGTGTTGTGTGACTTCACGGCATTTCCCGCCAAACACCTGTGCAGTGACGTCAAAGGCGGCTCATCTCAATGACCAATTCATAAATCTGATATCCAATCGAACGTCCTTGTGCCGATACGATATTGATCTTCACGAGACATACATGCTGCACTTCTCGTCCGTTGTGTGCCGATACGATATTGATCTTCACGAGACATACATGCTGCACTTCTCGTCCGTTGTGTGCCGATACGATATTGATCTTCACGAGACATACATGCTGCACTTCTCGTCCGTTGTGTGCCGATACGATATTGATCTTCACGAGACATACATGCTGCACTTCTCGTCCGTTGTGTGCCGATACGATATTGATCTTCACGAGACATACATGCTGCACTTCTCGTCCGTTGTGTGCCGATACGATATTGATCTTCACGAGACATACATGCTGCACTTCTCGTCCGTTGTGTGCCGATATGATATTGATCTTCACGAGACATACATGCTGCACTTCTCGTCCGTTGTGTGCCGATACGATATTGATCTTCACGAGACATACATGCTGCACTTCTCGTCCGTTGTGTGCCGATACGATATTGATCTTCACGAGACATACATGCTGCACTTCTCGTCCGTTGTGTGCCGATACGATATTGATCTTCACGAGACATACATGCTGCACTTCTCGTCCGTTGTGTGCCGATACGATATTGATCTTCACGAGACATACATGCTGCACTTCTCGTCCGTTGTGTGCCGATACGATATTGATCTTCACGAGACATACATGCTGCACTTCTCGTCCGTTGTGTGCCGATACGATATTGATCTTCACGAGACATACATGCTGCACTTCTCGTCCGTTGTGTGCCGATACGATATTGATCTTCACGAGACATACATGCTGCACTTCTCGTCCGTTGTGTGCCGATACGATATTGATCTTCACGAGACATACATGCTGCACTTCTCGTCCGTTGTGTGCCGATACGATATTGATCTTCACGAGACATACATGCTGCACTTCTCGTCCGTTGTGTGCCGATACGATATTGATCTTCACGAGACATACATGCTGCACTTCTCGTCCGTTGTGTGCCGATACGATATTGATCTTCACGAGACATACATGCTGCACTTCTCGTCCGTTGTGTGCCGATACGATATTGATCTTCACGAGACATACATGCTGCACTTCTCGTCCGTTGTGTGCCGATACGATATTGATCTTCACGAGACATACATGCTGCACTTCTCGTCCGTTGTGTGCCGATACGATATTGATCTTCACGAGACATACATGCTGCACTTCTCGTCCGTTGTGTGCCGATATGATATTGATCTTCACGAGACATACATGCTGCACTTCTCGTCCGTTGTGTGCCGATACGATATTGATCTTCACGAGACATACATGCTGCACTTCTCGTCCGTTGTGTGCCGATACGATATTGATCTTCACGAGACATACATGCTGCACTTCTCGTCCGTTGTGTGCCGATACGATATTGATCTTCACGAGACATACATGCTGCACTTCTCGTCCGTTGTGTGCCGATACGATATTGATCTTCACGAGACATACATGCTGCACTTCTCGTCCGTTGTGTGCCGATACGATATTGATCTTCACGAGACATACATGCTGCACTTCTCGTCCGTTGTGTGCCGATACGATATTGATCTTCACGAGACATACATGCTGCACTTCTCGCCGTTGTGTGCCGATACGATATTGATCTTCACGAGACATACATGCTGCACTTCTCGTCCGTTGTGTGCCGATACGATATTGATCTTCACGAGACATACATGCTGCACTTCTCGTCCGTTGTGTGCCGATACGATATTGATCTTCACGAGACATACATGCTGCACTTCTCGTCCGTTGTGTGCCGATACGATATTGATCTTCACGAGACATACATGCTGCACTTCTCGTCCGTTGTGTGCCGATACGATATTGATCTTCACGAGACATACATGCTGCACTTCTCGTCCGTTGTGTGCCGATACGATATTGATCTTCACGAGACATACATGCTGCACTTCTCGTCCGTTGTGTGCCGATACGATATTGATCTTCACGAGACATACATGCTGCACTTCTCGTCCGTTGTGTGCCGATACGATATTGATCTTCACGAGACATACATGCTGCACTTCTCGTCCGTTGTGTGCCGATACGATATTGATCTTCACGAGACATACATGCTGCACTTCTCGTCCGTTGTGTGCCGATACGATATTGATCTTCACGAGACATACATGCTGCACTTCTCGTCCGTTGTGTGCCGATACGATATTGATCTTCACGAGACATACATGCTGCACTTCTCGTCCGTTGTGTGCCGATACGATATTGATCTTCACGAGACATACATGCTGCACTTCTCGTCCGTTGTGTGCCGATACGATATTGATCTTCACGAGACATACATGCTGCACTTCTCGTCCGTTGTGTGCCGATACGATATTGATCTTCACGAGACATACATGCTGCACTTCTCGTCCGTTGTGTGCCGATACGATATTGATCTTCACGAGACATACATGCTGCACTTCTCGTCCGTTGTGTGCCGATACGATATTGATCTTCACGAGACATACATGCTGCACTTCTCGTCCGTTGTGTGCCGATACGATATTGATCTTCACGAGACATACATGCTGCACTTCTCGTCCGTTGTGTGCCGATACGATATTGATCTTCACGAGACATACATGCTGCACTTCTCGTCCGTTGTGTGCCGATACGATATTGATCTTCACGAGACATACATGCTGCACTTCTCGTCCGTTGTGTGCCGATACGATATTGATCTTCACGAGACATACATGCTGCACTTCTCGTCCGTTGTGTGCCGATACGATATTGATCTTCACGAGACATACATGCTGCACTTCTCGTCCGTTGTGTGCCGATACGATATTGATCTTCACGAGACATACATGCTGCACTTCTCGTCCGTTGTGTGCCGATACGATATTGATCTTCACGAGACATACATGCTGCACTTCTCGTCCGTTGTGTGCCGATACGATATTGATCTTCACGAGACATACATGCTGCACTTCTCGTCCGTTGTGTGCCGATACGATATTGATCTTCACGAGACATACATGCTGCACTTCTCGTCCGTTGTGTGCCGATACGATATTGATCTTCACGAGACATACATGCTGCACTTCTCGTCCGTTGTGTGCCGATACGATATTGATCTTCACGAGACATACATGCTGCACTTCTCGTCCGTTGTGTGCCGATACGATATTGATCTTCACGAGACATACATGCTGCACTTCTCGTCCGTTGTGTGCCGATACGATATTGATCTTCACGAGACATACATGCTGCACTTCTCGTCCGTTGTGTGCCGATACGATATTGATCTTCACGAGACATACATGCTGCACTTCTCGTCCGTTGTGTGCCGATACGATATTGATCTTCACGAGACATACATGCTGCACTTCTCGTCCGTTGTGTGCCGATACGATATTGATCTTCACGAGACATACATGCTGCACTTCTCGTCCGTTGTGTGCCGATACGATATTGATCTTCACGAGACATACATGCTGCACTTCTCGTCCGTTGTGTGCCGATACGATATTGATCTTCACGAGACATACATGCTGCACTTCTCGTCCGTTGTGTGCCGATACGATATTGATCTTCACGAGACATACATGCTGCACTTCTCGTCCGTTGTGTGCCGATACGATATTGATCTTCACGAGACATACATGCTGCACTTCTCGTCCGTTGTGTGCCGATACGATATTGATCTTCACGAGACATACATGCTGCACTTCTCGTCCGTTGTGTGCCGATACGATATTGATCTTCACGAGACATACATGCTGCACTTCTCGTCCGTTGTGTGCCGATACGATATTGATCTTCACGAGACATACATGCTGCACTTCTCGTCCGTTGTGTGCCGATACGATATTGATCTTCACGAGACATACATGCTGCACTTCTCGTCCGTTGTGTGCCGATACGATATTGATCTTCACGAGACATACATGCTGCACTTCTCGTCCGTTGTGTGCCGATACGATATTGATCTTCACGAGACATACATGCTGCACTTCTCGTCCGTTGTGTGCCGATACGATATTGATCTTCACGAGACATACATGCTGCACTTCTCGTCCGTTGTGTGCCGATACGATATTGATCTTCACGAGACATACATGCTGCACTTCTCGTCCGTTGTGTGCCGATACGATATTGATCTTCACGAGACATACATGCTGCACTTCTCGTCCGTTGTGTGCCGATACGATATTGATCTTCACGAGACATACATGCTGCACTTCTCGTCCGTTGTGTGCCGATACGATATTGATCTTCACGAGACATACATGCTGCACTTCTCGTCCGTTGTGTGCCGATACGATATTGATCTTCACGAGACATACATGCTGCACTTCTCGTCCGTTGTGTGCCGATACGATATTGATCTTCACGAGACATACATGCTGCACTTCTCGTCCGTTGTGTGCCGATACGATATTGATCTTCACGAGACATACATGCTGCACTTCTCGTCCGTTGTGTGCCGATACGATATTGATCTTCACGAGACATACATGCTGCACTTCTCGTCCGTTGTGTGCCGATACGATATTGATCTTCACGAGACATACATGCTGCACTTCTCGTCCGTTGTGTGCCGATACGATATTGATCTTCACGAGACATACATGCTGCACTTCTCGTCCGTTGTGTGCCGATACGATATTGATCTTCACGAGACATACATGCTGCACTTCTCGTCCGTTGTGTGCCGATACGATATTGATCTTCACGAGACATACATGCTGCACTTCTCGTCCGTTGTGTGCCGATACGATATTGATCTTCACGAGACATACATGCTGCACTTCTCGTCCGTTGTGTGCCGATACGATATTGATCTTCACGAGACATACATGCTGCACTTCTCGTCCGTTGTGTGCCGATACGATATTGATCTTCACGAGACATACATGCTGCACTTCTCGTCCGTTGTGTGCCGATACGATATTGATCTTCACGAGACATACATGCTGCACTTCTCGTCCGTTGTGTGCCGATACGATATTGATCTTCACGAGACATACATGCTGCACTTCTCGTCCGTTGTGTGCCGATACGATATTGATCTTCACGAGACATACATGCTGCACTTCTCGTCCGTTGTGTGCCGATACGATATTGATCTTCACGAGACATACATGCTGCACTTCTCGTCCGTTGTGTGCCGATACGATATTGATCTTCACGAGACATACATGCTGCACTTCTCGTCCGTTGTGTGCCGATACGATATTGATCTTCACGAGACATACATGCTGCACTTCTCGTCCGTTGTGTGCCGATACGATATTGATCTTCACGAGACATACATGCTGCACTTCTCGTCCGTTGTGTGCCGATACGATATTGATCTTCACGAGACATACATGCTGCACTTCTCGTCCGTTGTGTGCCGATACGATATTGATCTTCACGAGACATACATGCTGCACTTCTCGTCCGTTGTGTGCCGATACGATATTGATCTTCACGAGACATACATGCTGCACTTCTCGTCCGTTGTGTGCCGATACGATATTGATCTTCACGAGACATACATGCTGCACTTCTCGTCCGTTGTGTGCCGATACGATATTGATCTTCACGAGACATACATGCTGCACTTCTCGTCCGTTGTGTGCCGATACGATATTGATCTTCACGAGACATACATGCTGCACTTCTCGTCCGTTGTGTGCCGATACGATATTGATCTTCACGAGACATACATGCTGCACTTCTCGTCCGTTGTGTGCCGATACGATATTGATCTTCACGAGACATACATGCTGCACTTCTCGTCCGTTGTGTGCCGATACGATATTGATCTTCACGAGACATACATGCTGCACTTCTCGTCCGTTGTGTGCCGATACGATATTGATCTTCACGAGACATACATGCTGCACTTCTCGTCCGTTGTGTGCCGATACGATATTGATCTTCACGAGACATACATGCTGCACTTCTCGTCCGTTGTGTGCCGATACGATATTGATCTTCACGAGACATACATGCTGCACTTCTCGTCCGTTGTGTGCCGATACGATATTGATCTTCACGAGACATACATGCTGCACTTCTCGTCCGTTGTGTGCCGATACGATATTGATCTTCACGAGACATACATGCTGCACTTCTCGTCCGTTGTGTGCCGATACGATATTGATCTTCACGAGACATACATGCTGCACTTCTCGTCCGTTGTGTGCCGATACGATATTGATCTTCACGAGACATACATGCTGCACTTCTCGTCCGTTGTGTGCCGATACGATATTGATCTTCACGAGACATACATGCTGCACTTCTCGTCCGTTGTGTGCCGATACGATATTGATCTTCACGAGACATACATGCTGCACTTCTCGTCCGTTGTGTGCCGATACGATATTGATCTTCACGAGACATACATGCTGCACTTCTCGTCCGTTGTGTGCCGATACGATATTGATCTTCACGAGACATACATGCTGCACTTCTCGTCCGTTGTGTGCCGATATGATATTGATCTTCACGAGACATACATGCTGCACTTCTCGTCCGTTGTGTGCCGATACGATATTGATCTTCACGAGACATACATGCTGCACTTCTCGTCCGTTGTGTGCCGATACGATATTGATCTTCACGAGACATACATGCTGCACTTCTCGTCCGTTGTGTGCCGATACGATATTGATCTTCACGAGACATACATGCTGCACTTCTCGTCCGTTGCCGAGGTCTTAAAAACAAGAAGTAAAAGTGCCTCTCGAGGCCCGGTAGTCGTACAGTATCTATGGTACTTGATTGTTTTGTTGCGCTGATATTTACAACACGGCGGCATGGGCAAGACGAGCGGCTAGCGAGGGGAAAAACCACAGTGTTGAAATTAGAACAATATGCTAGTGGTCTCCATGTAATAATAATCTTGTTCCCCTATTTAGAGGGTGTTTAAAGTGTGTCATTCCTGAATGTTCATTTAGTGGGTGTTCAAAGTGTATAATTCCTGAATGTTCATTTAGTTGGTGTTTAAAATGTGTCATTCCTGAATGTTCATTTAGTAGGTGTTTAAAGTGTATAATTCCTGAATGTTCATTTAGTGGGTGTTCAAAGTGTGTCATTCCTGAATGTTCATTTAGTGGGTGTTTAAAATGTGTCATTCCAGAATGTTCATTTAGTAGGTGTTTAAAGTGTATAATTCCTGAATGTTCATTTAGTGGGTGTTCAAAGTGTGTCATTCCTGAATGTTCATTTAGTGGGTGTTTAAAATGTATAATTCCTGAATGATCATTTAGTAGGTGTTTAAAGTGTATAATTCCTGAATGTTCATTTAGTAGGTGTTTAAAGTGTATAATTCCTGAATGTTCATTTAGTGGGTGTTCAAAGTGTGTCATTCCTGAATGTTCATTTAGTGGGTGTTTAAAATGTATAATTCCTGAATGATCATTTAGTAGGTGTTTAAAGTGTATAATTCCTGAATGTTCATTTAGTAGGTGTTTAAAGTGTATAATTCCTGAATGTTCATTTAGTGGGTGTTTAAAATGTATAATTCCTGAATGTTCATTTAGTGGGTGTTTAAAATGTATAATTCCTGAATGTTCATTTAGTGGGTGTTTAAAGTGTATCATTCCTGAATGTTCAGATTTAGGATGATTAAACTTCCCACCAGTCCAGACCTCGACTGTCACGTGACATGGAGTCGTCGTCTCAAAACAGAGTCATTAGAGTCTTCATTCCTCTGCAAACCCGTCCCCCAGTTTCGATGCGAATAAACCCTTGAATGTTTTGAACTGTCCACCTCACTGACTGACCAGTATATAAGTCCACCTCACTGACTGACCAGTATATAAATCTTGACAACTTGAGTCTGAGTGGTGATGACATCACTGACATAACAGCTTCTATGACAAAGGTAACAGCTTCTATGACAAAGGTAACAGCTTCTATGACAAAGGTAACAGCTTATATGACAAAGGTAACAGCTTCTATGACAAAGGTAACAGCTTCTATGACGAAGGTAACAGCTTCTATGACAAAGGTAACAGCTTCTATGACAAAGGTAACATCTTCTGTGACAAAGGTAACAGCTTCTATGACAAAGGTAACAGCTTCTATGACAAAGGTAACAGCTTCTATGACAAAGGTAACAGCTTCTTTGACAAAGGTAACAGCTTCTATGGCAAAGGTAACAGCTTCTATGACAAAGTTAACAGCTTCTATGACAAAGGTAACAGCTTCTATGACAAAGGTAACAGTTTCTATGACAAAGGTAACAGCTTCTATGAGAAAGGTAACAGCTTCTATGACAAAGGTAACAGCTTCCATGGCACAAGGAATAAATAAGGAAGTCTTTTGAGATTATAAAAAAGGAAAATATTTGAACACTACATACGACCCACGGCGCAGCATATGCCGCAGACTTGCTCATAATTAGTGCAAAAAAGTGAGGATAGACCGAACACAAACTGCAGCACGAAGAAATGAAGAAAACAACGCGAGTGAACGTCGTGGGGGGTCCCCGACGCATTTTTGGTCTCGAGACATGCGCACTTTGGACTTTGTTCTTGTTACCTGCCCCCCCAACCCTATACCGTCCTCGCTTGCCAACCATAAACTGTGATTGGTCGACCATAGCAAGGGTCATTCGTCATGCTTATTTACACACGTCTTGTGCCTGTCGTAATTTCTGTTAAATTGTATAGATAGATAGATTGATTGCTCGTGCTTTAATGTAAACATGTCGCAAAGATTGGTGTGTCCGGAGGTTTGGTGTGTCGTGAAAACTGTTGTGTCCCGAGGTTTTGCTGTGTCGCGATGTGCTGTGTTGTTTCCATGCGTCTCTACACAAACCACTTTGGACTTGAGCATGCACTGTCGCGTGCGAGTTCTGATCAGGGACATCCAGTCATTTTTATGACGTCGCTAGAGCCCGACAGTTTGTGAGCTCTAGCTCCAAGAGCTTAAGTTTGCATGTAGCGGTGCGTGGAACCGTTCAGCTGGCAGGATGATCAGGTCGAGGGCCACCAGAAATAATGACGTCATCGGGTCCCAACTTATTGTCTGTCCCGGGTAAGGGATGACGTCACTGGCAGCAGCCTGGATGACATTACCGACTGCTTCAAAAGTGACCCCACTGCTTGCCGCCGAAATGACTGTCATCTGTCTTGTTAAATCAGAAACTATAAGGTTCTTTTTACACGAAAATCAAACCACAGGGACGCATCTTATATTACAGTTAGAAATTCAAAAATGTTTATATCTGGGGCGAGAGAAAAACAAATAATTAAAGCCCTCGGCCGCACCTCGAACAAGAGGAAATGCTGCAATAATCGATGCGCCATATACGGCTTTTTAGCGCTTAAACTTTCATAACAATATTAGTGGAGCAGATGTGAGGGGACGATATTGCGGTGACGAACGAGCACTTTACCCACAGTCCAGGTCATAAAATTGAAAAAAAATTTTTTGGCTCAATACTCGTATACCTCCACGCAATGCCACGCACACATTTCCTAGGCGTGCACACATTTCCTAGGCGTGCACACATTTCCTAGGCGTACACACAGACACAAGCGCACACACACACACCCACGATAAAATGGTAACTGAATTCGAACTCAGTTTCAACCGAACGCTCGCATTCCAAAGACCTTGATTGGGTCAAACTTCGTTAGGCCAACAGACACGGCCCCACGCTGGTGGGAGATTTCAGACATGGGGCCCCCACATCGGCCAGGCAATCCTTCAGACAGCGGCGGGGCAGGGGGGGGGATGTTTTAGCAAATATCCCCAGAGCCAGGGAGACCACCCTTCTGTAAGGAAGCAAGGGGAGAGTACTCAGATTGGAGACGGTAAGGGGAGGGAATACGTAGGGCCATCTGCTATGTTTTTGTTTTAAAAAGAAAGAAAAACGACTTTTTAATTGTGTACAGTGAGTTTTTAAAAAAAATCTTTCTGTAGCACAAATGTTCCGTATTGGGGTTTACTACAGCTGTACTGTAGAGGTCTTAAAATAAACACCTCTCATGACTAAAGATATTTGCGACCATGATAAAACTAACCTGCCCCCACCCCGAGATTGGTTGACACCCCCCAGGGCCCAGGCCGCAGTAAACGAACTTAACTCTAGTACATGCCTTACATAAGGAATTGAGTTTTAATCAGTGGACATTTAACGTGGACACACTACCACACAGACACACGCACCTTCCACGCACTCACAGACACACTAGCACTGCCACACAGACACGCGCTCAAACAGACACACACACTGCCACACAGACGCGCACTCAAACAGACACACACACAGACACGCACTCACACAGATACACTAGCACTGCCACACAAGACACGAACTCACATAGACACACTAGCACTGCCACACAGACACGCACTCACACAGACTGCCACACAAGACACGCACTCACACAGACACACACACTGCCACACAAGACACGCACTCACACAGACACACACACTGCCACACAAGACACACTGCCACACAAGACACACACTCAGACACACACACTGCCACACAAGACACACACTCAGACACACACACTGCCACACAAGACACACACTCAGACACACACACCGCTTAGGCTCTTAAATGTGTCTGTGTGTGTTGGAAAAAGGGGAGGGGGGGGGTCGCTAAAAAGTGTTTTCTCAAGACATCGGGTGCCACTGCTCTGTCAACCACGATGACCCACAAATCAAGGCAGCCAATGTCAAGGTCGTGATGGGATGTGTGTGGGGTGGGGTGCCCATTATCCCAGCTCTCCGTCAGGGCGTCAGTTTTATCGTCAAGTGGCTCAGGGAAGCAGTCGTTGAAACGTGAGGGAGAGGGTGGTGGGGGCGCAATGAGATGGAAGACGTGTGGGGGGAGGGGGGAGGTGAATTAATAAGCCATTAACCACTCCAATCCTATCAAGGTTTTTCTTTTCTTCATTCCTTCCGCCTTCGACTCGGTCCCGTTATGCCCATTACTTCTTTCTTTCACCCCAACCCACTCTGTCTTTTTATCTCTATCACATCACATACACTCATACAGACTATCTTTCATATGCACCCCCCCTCCCTCTTGCTTTACTCTCTCATATTCCCTCTCCCTGACATATAACATACCCTTATCTAACCTCTCTTTCCCTCCCTCTCCCTATCATACACCATATCCTTATCTAATCTCTCCCTTCTTCCCTCCTAGCTCACTCTCCCTTTCTCTCTCTCACATACACCATACCCTTCTCTAACCTCTCTCTTCCTCCCTTCCAACTCACTTTCTCTCGCTCTCTCTGCCTCTTTCTCCCAGACCCCCTGTCACCACTCTCCCTCTTTCTCCCAGACCCCCTGTCACCACTCTCCCTCTTTCTCCCAGACCCCCTGTCACCACTCTCCCTCTTTCTCCCAGACCCCCTGTCACCACTCTCCCTCTTTCTCCCAGACCCCCTGTCACCACTCTCGTTCTCTCTCTCTCCCTCTTTCTCCCAGACCCCCTGTCACCACTCTCGTTCTCTCTCTCTCTCTCTCCCAGACCCCCTGTCACCACTCTCGTTCTCTCTCTCTCTCCCTCTTTCTCCCAGACCCCCTGTCACCACTCTCGTTCTCTCTCTCTCTCCCCCTCTTTCTCCCAGACCCCCTGTCACCACTCTCGTTCTCTCTCTCTCTCCCTCTTTCTCCCAGACCCCCTGTCACCCCTCTCCCTCTCTCCCTCTTTCTCCCAGACCCCCTGTCACCACTCTCCCTCTCTCTCTCTCTTTCTCCCAGACCCCCTGTCACCACTCTCTCTCTCTCTCCCTCTTTCTCCCAGACCCCCTGTCACCACTCTCCCTCTCTCCCTCTTTCTCCCAGACCCCCTGTCACCACTCTCCCTCTTTCTCCCAGACCCCCTGTCACCACTCTCCCTCTCTCCCTCTTTCTCCCAGACCCCCTGTCACCACTCTCCCTCTCTCCCTCTTTCTCCCAGACCCCCTGTCACCACTCTCGCTGACTCGTGTGCCCAGGCCGGAATAGGGTTAATGCCGGTTTAGTCACAAACCGTTATAACGTAATGAGATAAGAGGGGAGGCGACTGAGTCGACTTAACCCTCTACACGGGCCGCACACCAAGAAAAGATAACTCTTGCGGTGCTGCCCGGAAGTACGGCCATTGACTAACTGAAACATAATCCCAGTTGCTAAGGAAGCTACATTTCCATTTTTTTTTACTTCCATCGTTGGTCCAGTGGTTCTCACAATCCGTAGAGTGCACCGCAGTTCTGGGAGATGCTGGTTTCAAGTGATGAGTATTGTAGCATTGTCAATACTGTCAAATGGTTACTCAAATGTGACTGGGTGTTTTTGAAAACGGTTTCAATGGTAAATGATGAGGATATGGGATGATGGAATGGAATGAGTTAATGGCAATATGTTGAGTTGATGAAATAAGATGGGGATGATAGAATAGGATGGGGTGGTGGATTGAGATGGGGTGATGGCAGTAGGATGAGATGTTGGAATGACGAATAGGATGACAAAGAGGGTCTGATCAAAGTGTGGCACATGGGGCCGCCTGGAAGACTTACAGAGACACTGAACCTGACCACCGTTATGTCGACATCACTGTCTATGCCCCTGGTTATGTCGACATCACTGCCTATGCCCCTGGTTATGTCGACATCACTGCCTATGCCCCTGGTTATGTCGACATCACTGCCTATGCCCCAGGTTATGTCGACATCACTGCCTATGCCCTGGTTATGTCGACATCACTGCCTATGCCCCTGGTTATGTCGAGATATGCCACTCTTGTTACAGTGGGAAGGTATCGCGGCTCATGCAATCACCCCAGTTGTTATTACATTTTAAGAACCCTTGATTTCTATTTCACCCCCAGACGTTTGCTACGGTGAGACAGTGATTCCACAAAGAGAACCGCTGGAGACAGTGATTCCACAAAGAGAACCGCTGGAGACAGTGATTCCACAAAGAGAACCGCTGGAGACAGTGATTCCACAAAGAGAACCGCTGGAGACAGTGATTCCACAAAGAGAACCGCTGGAGACAGTGATTCCACAAAGAGAACCGCTGGAGACAGTGATTCCACAGAGAGAACCGCTGACGTACCGTTTCAATACCGCGCCCAATCTTCACATTACACCTTCAATATTAGCCAACACGTTCGAAACCTGGAGTTACGTCCCTTGCAACACGAGTTACGTCCCTTGTATCTTGCTCTTCCCTATTGACTCATACACTCACAGTTCCCACGTACTTCAAAAAGCCGTTCTTTAGTTCGGTTCAAGCGCCGCGCAAGGCGTGAATTCCCGATCGTGGTGCACGCCAGTGTTCCTCTATTTTTCCTGTGCAAACAACGATTAATGGCCAAAGGTTTATTTCGGTTTGAAATAATATGGCGTAGAGCTAACGAGGCGGTTAGAGGCTTCTAGAGCCTTGCCGTTGGTTTGTTAAACTGTTTGGAATCGATTATTTGTTTATAACTCGTTAAATTGGAACTGAACCTGCCACATGTTTGAAATTAGCCTAATGACGTCACTGCAGTTAATAAATAGTCCAATAGCGAGATTCTTAAACCTCAGTTTACACAGAGTAAACATTCAAAGAGTAACAAAAATGATAATAAAACACATTAAACACTTGTTCAATAGAATAGAAATTGTTCAAGAAATGAACCAAGAGAATAGATAAAACTAACTAACCCTAACTCTAACTAGCTAACATTAACTCTAACTAGCTAACCCTAACTCTAACTAGCTAACCCTAACTCTAACCCATAAATTCAACGAAACCACGGCTTCACATTTTAATAACATCACTCACTCACAATTACTATTGAAATTTCCCCGCTGGTGCAGTAGATTTGACAGTGAAAATAGAAGCAGAAGCACTTACCATTTTGGATGATGTAGAATCCAGTTTCGTTGGAATGGAACAAAAATTTGAATGAAATAATCCAAAATCCAGTCTCAACACACTCTATATTTTTTAGGGAGTACACGCCTAGCAGCTAGCGGGGTAACGAAGCGAGAAGCAACTAGTCACGGGTTCTTTCCCTTTTGTTTTGTGAAAGCTTTCAAGAGTGCTTCACGGATCGTTGAACGTGGATGGCCGGAATGCAGGACGTCGCGGTGTCTGTAGAATTGACCGGCCAATAGTTTCAACAGACTTGAAGATGGTGGACACCACGTGTGTTAGTCTGTCTGTCAGCTAGTGTGTATGGGTGTGTGTGGATAAATCAGGAATATCCCGTACAGACGTGATAATAACGTCGAAACAGTGTAACGGACAATGCTGTGATTTCAGTATCAACGGAAAATTCTGTGATTTCAGAATAAAACGGACAATGCTGTGATTTCAGTATCAACGGAAAATTCTGTGATTTCAGAATAAAACGGACAATGCTGTGATTTCAGTATCAACGGAAAATTCTATAATTTCAAAATAAGGCAAGCGGAGCATATTGTAAATTCAGTATAACAGGGAAAACGCTGCGAGTTCACTTTAAAACCAACACTGCTGTTATTTCAGCAAACAATTTTGGTACGTGGCTATGGAAACACGTAGAAGAAAACGTCGTGATAACTGCTCAAATCTCTCCAACATAACGGGACAACAACAACATAGCTCCACAGTGAATTCCCCCTGGCTGCACAGAGTAACACGGGAGCAGAAAGGGATTCTTGTCCTAAAAGTCCTAGTCCTAGCCTTGTGTCCTAGTGTTACGGTGTATTTGGACACATAATTTACTACCAGGCTGTGTTGACTCGATAGAACGCTGGGTGGAAACCCGAGGCCTATTCCCCCCCCCCTACCTGCCCCAAGATCGGCCGGGGCCGGTAATCAAAGCACGGGTGAAGGTTTTATGGACTGTGGTGACGTCACATTGATTTTTGTTTGGCGCGTATTTCACACTAGGTAACCGCAGTAACAGTTAATGAGAGTTATTTACCTTGACTCAACTATAAAACTATCTGGTTTCAAACGTTTACTTGCCGGCTGGGAGATAAATAAAATATAAATCATGTTTGACTGTATTTACGAGTCACGTTAAGATCGAGGAGCGGAGTCACTTGTCACAAGAAAGCGTCAGGCGTCACGGGCTAGGGCTAGGGTTACAGGAAACAATCGCTGTGAGATCCTGAGATTAGAGCCGGCCCATAAGTACCGACTCTCAATACCGTACGGTACCGCTGTGGTACAGTGGGACTGGAAATTATATATCTTCCAAACTACCGTAGTATCTAACATAAACGGACACAGTGCAAAAACTTAAACAAAAACAGCTTTACCACCGGAAATAAAACAATGCGCACACATTAAAAACCAACAACGGGCTAGAGACATTACTCATTATTTTAAGAAACAATTGAAAAAATTTAACTGCAAGCAACTAAAATTAATTCTTGAACAAGAAAAATGACCCGAAATGCACGACGACTTGATGACGTCATCAACTACAGACCATGTTACATAAACTTCCTAGCGGCCCCGTGAGCCTCGATGGGATACCCCGTAATCTGACATTTGAGAAGAGTTGTTCAGGCAAATACAGAGAGAGAAGGATAGATTTTAAAATAAGATTAGAATTGTGGTCCACTAGGAGCATAGATTTTAACAAAAGATTATAATTGTGGTCCACCAGAGAGAAGCATATATTTTAAAATAAGATTATAATTGTGGTCCACCAGGAAATGCCAGCTGTGTTCAACTAATGTCGGGTACTTCTGACGAGTTGGGCAACTTTCGCAAACATCAATACACGACAAGAGACAGAGACAGGACAGCAGACCAACACAAGACAGTTGCAGACCAACACAAGACAGTTGCAGACCAACACAAGACAGTTGCAGACCAACACAAGACAGCTGCAGACCAAAACAAGACACATAATCCATAATATGTCCATCAATTCTACAATTATAGAATCAACAAATCTAGAATTGCCTAATCAAGATATATAATAATTTAATCAACACAAAATGTCTACTATTACCAAATCAACACAAAATGTCTACTATTACCAAATCAACACAAAATGTCTATTATTACCGAATCAACACAAAATGTCTATTATTACCGAATCAACACAAAATGTCTATTATTACCAAATCAATACAAAATGTCTATTATTACCAAATCAACACAAAATGTCTATTATTACCAAATCAACACAAAATGTCTACTAATACCGAATCAACACAAAATGTCTATTATTACCGAATCAACACAAAATGTATATTATTACCGAATCAACACAAAATGTCTATTATTACCGAATCAACACAAAATGTCTATTATTACCGAATCAACACAAAATGTCTATTATTACCGAATCAACACAAAATGTCTATTATTAACAAATCAACACAAAATGTCTATTATTAACAAATCAACACAAAATGTCTATTATTACCAAATCAACACAAAATGTCTATTATTACAAATCAACACAAAATGTCTATTATTACCAAATCAACACAAAATGTCTATTATTACCGAATCAACACAAAATGTCTATTATTAACAAATCAACACAAAATGTCTATTATTACCAAATCAACACAAAATGTCTATTATTACCAAATCAACACAAAATGTCTATTATTACCAAATCAACACAAAATGTCTATTATTACCAAATCAACACAAAATGTCTATTGTTAACAAATCAACTCCTCATGAAGTCTGCACGTTATGAAATTCTTGTTGCTATGAAGTCAGGAAACACGAAGCTAGGTTCACCCCCCCCCCGTACCATCTCAGACATCCCCCCCCCCTATGTCAAGTGGTGCCTTGGCGTGGCCAGGGAGTGATTGGTCATGGTTTCATTCTGCCTTCGTTATCAACAGACCCATGCTGACCGTTACAGTCATGGTCAACAACTCTTGCAAGGATCCATTGTGTTGTTACATGACACGTGTGCGTGTGTGTGTGTGTACGTGTGGGTGTGTGTGTGTGCGTGTGTGTGTGCGTGTGTACGCTGTAATTAGCCAACATTAAACACACAGTGGATAAGTGCTGTTATGACACAGAACAAACTCAGCGACTAGTGCAGCCGGTGGGGTTTAGTTTGTTGAGAGGTCTAACATCTCCTTGCAAGCCAATGGTCAATTTAGGACCCAACATCAAACGTTTGGTCAGTTGACGGGGTCCTATCGTCTTATCTATACAGACGTTCCTTCTATACAGCGGATGATTGCGTCCACAGACCATGCCGGTCTGTTGGCAAGTGACGCAGCGTCCACAGACCATGCCGGTCTGTTGGCAAGTGACGCAGCGTCCACAGACCATGCCGGTCTGTTGGCAAGTGACGCAGCGTCCACAGACCATGCCGGTCTGTTGGCAAGTGACGCAGCGTCCACAGACCATGCCGGTCTGTTGGCAAGTGACGCAGCGTCCACAGACCATGCCGGTCTGTTGGCAAGTGACGCAGCGTCCACAGACCATGCCGGTCTGTTGGCAAGTGACGCAGCGTCCACAGACCATGCCGGTCTGTTGGCAAGTGACGCAGCGTCCACAGACCAAGCCGGTCTGTTGGCAAGTGACGCAGCGTCCACAGACCATGCCGGTCTGTTGGCAAGTGACGCAGCGTCCACAGACCATGCCGGTCTGTTGGCAAGTGACGCAGCGTCCACAGACCATGCCGGTCTGTTGGCAAGTGACGCAGCGTCCACAGACCATGCCGGTCTGTTGGCAAGTGACGCAGCGTCCACAGACCATGCCAGTCTGTTGGCAAGTGACGCAGCGTCCACAGACCATGCCGGTCTGTTGGCAAGTGACGCAGGGTTCACATGCCACGGCTATGAGGGTTTCGCGGTATTGGTTTCTTATTCGGAGCTGGGTGGACTCAGGGACATCCTTAGCCCTGGATACACGGAGATTCGAACCCGGGACCATCGGTACGCCCACCGACTGCGCATGCCACTCGACCACCATGGAACTCTTCTCATCCTCTGATGCTGGCTTCAACTGTGGGAAAATGGGAATGGAGAGGGGGTGGGGTGTTGGTGCAGAAATTCAAGAAACGTCACCTTGGCAACCGAACCAAACATGACGTCACACAGTATGCCTGGCACTTGTCGCCTCCTACCGTCACACGACTGACGGTGAGGGCCCCCGTACTGACATTAACACCTGGATGTTGACCGACTGTTCCACCTGTAGTCATGACGTCACACTACCCCGTGCCCGTGTTGTACAGGTAACCCAGACATAAAGCTGTCATTTCCAATCGCCCCCCTTCCCCACTCTACTCCCCACCTCCTAATCCCCCCCTCCTACTCACATCTTCACTTCTGTTTCAATTCTCCCAATTAAAATGACATCCAGGGAAAATGCTTTGGACATTAATGATCCATCTGAAAGAAAACACCAGCGCGTTAACTTTCAGAATTCAACTTTACTTTTAAAAAACGTTTCGCAAAGTGCTCTCCCTTCGTTGTATATAGCAAGTCAGGAGTGACAACCCATAGATTTTTTAAATATTTTTTTTTAAAGTGGAAGAAAAATGTATTTAAAAATAGAGTCCGTGTGTGTGTGTGTGTGTGTGTACATGTGTGTATGTGTGTACATGTGTGTATGTGTGTACATGTGTACCATCCTCACTGTGGGTGGGTGGTAGAAAAAGTTAGAAATGTTTATTTAAAACGAATTTAAAGGCGGCAAAACTAGGACAGAAATTAACTAAACATAACTGACGAAGTCCATTACTCCCTTAAGGAATCTGCAGCTGGACAGTCAACGATACGGTCAGCTGTAAGTCAGGGGTATGAGAATCACTGAGTGACTGCTTGGTGACAGGAGTGGACACTAGTCACGGGAATATAATGTTTTAGTGAACTCCTAGACACATGGGTGTGTGACCAGAGGACACGCCAGGGTCAGTCGAGACCAGTTTTGGGGCTTAAAGAGACGAGTTGGCAGGGTTGAGACTTAGACCGGTCGGGGAAGACCGGGTAGCTGCAGGGTTGCAGTAACACAGAGTTGAGATTTAACGTCACCCAGTAGCGGTCGGGTCGGACCGAGGGGACTTAGACACTTTGTGTACACGTAGATCTGAAGAAGACTTGAGCAGGGGCCCAGGAGCGGTCGCAACGGACCGAAGGCGTGTTCATAAAGAAACTGCAGTGTCGGGGGTGTGTACACCCAGTGGTATAAAGGTGTAATCGCTGGTTAAAACACGAGATGTGTTCACCGATGGCTGGCGTGAAGTCAAGTGACCCGTAAAATGTAAACAATAGCGACCACTACATATAGGTTTATATTGATAAACTAAAAATGAATTAATTTAATTACGGTACGTTCGATCGATCTGAAATTTTGATACGATGCATTGTTAGGTGACACGGATCCGTGTGCCAAATTTCAGCTCGATGCCTTTACGGGAAGTGGGTCATTTTTTACTTTTGTTTTTCCGTCCGCCCCAGACAGACAGAGAGAGAGAGAGAGAGATCACGACAGAGAGACAGAGACGGTGGTCTTATCTTATCTGTTTACAGACGCTCCTTCTATACAGAAGATTATTGCGTCCTACGCTTATCTATGGTTTGTGTTTAGTCCTGCATTTTTATTAGAGATTTAAATGTTGATAAAGTGTTGGTTTTCCTGGATTCTTCAGGCAACCCATTCCACGCCCTAATTCCGGACGGGAAGAAGGAAAACTTGTATGTGTTTGTTCTTGCATACGGAATAAGAAAGGTGTTTTTATCCTTATGTCTATCTGAGGGTTGTATTAAGTTATCTTTGTGTTGTATTTCTAAATTAGAATTAATTGCTTTATGTATGATTACTACTTTGCTCTTGGTTCTTCTATCCTCTAGTGTTTCAAGGTTTAATGATTTAACTAATGGTGTTACTCTTGTCAGTTTCGAATATTCTCCAGTAATGAATCTGGCAGCTCTTTTTTGAATTTGTTCTAGTTTATCAATGTTTTCTTTGGTGGATGGGTCCCATACAGAAGATGCATATTCTAGTGCAGGTCTCACCAAAGTGAGGTAGCATTTTAGTTTTATATCTCTATTACATTTGTTAAAGTTCCTTTTTATAAAGCCTAAGGTTTTGTTTGATTTTTTAATAACTTCATTGACATGGGGATTCCATGATAGTTTCTCATTTATTAAGACTCCTAAGTATTTTGCATCTTTAGTTTGGGTCAGTTCTTTTCCATGAATGTAATATTTTGAATTTATTTGTTTCTTTTTCTTTGTTACTCTTAACAGTTGACACTTTTCTGGATGGAAAGACATACTCCAGTTAGTTTCCCATTTTATCAATTCATCTAAGTCATTTTGTAAAATTTTGCCATCTTGTTCTGATTTAATTGTTCTATAGATTATACAATCATCAGCAAATAGCCTAACTTTTGTACCTGTTGAGATGTTGTTGGGTAAATCATTTATATAAATTAAAAAGAGTAAGGGACCTAGCACAGTTCCTTGTGGAACTCCTGAGTTAACCTTTATTGGTGAAGTTAATATAAGGGATTTAAAAACCAAATGGTTTCTAAACTTATAGACTTAATCAATAAGACTTAATAGAGTGGTTCTCAAGCTTGAAGTAAACAACACAATAACTGATACCATCGTGAGTGGCTGGAAACATGTGTTTGTTGCCAATGGTAAGAAACACTGTAGTCCGTAGTGGGGCCGAATGCGGAAATGATAGTCGAAAAATATGTAGGGTGGGACCAAAAATTGGGTGGGACACACATGTTGGGTGGGACAAAAATGTTCTCTCTGCAGACGATGCAGGAAGGTGTCCCTGACCTTGAGCCCCGATGACGTAGCAGCTATTTCAGTCGCCTAATTGACATTTTCTGGAGCTGAGCAGATACGTTTAAAAAACACGGAACAAATTCTACGCCACGCCAGGGGAGATAAGACATCGCTTCCTAGATGAGGGGAGGTGAAAAAAAGACAGAATTTGTCTAGATGGGCGGTTGTCTGGATGGACGGCTGTCTAGATGGACGGTTGTCTAGATGGACGGTTGTCTGGATGGACGGCTGTCTAGATGGACGGTTGTCTAGATGGACGGCTGTCTAGATGGACGGCTGTCTAGATGGACGGCTATCTAGATGGACGGCTGTCTAGATGGACGGCTGTCTAGATGGACGGTTGTCTAGATGGACGGCACTAATTTCTTCACTCCCACTCCCCCCCCCCAACCTAATTCATCATTAGCACATTTTGTGTGTGTGCTAAGTGCTCGATCAGCCTGTCTCTTAATTGCTCCCCTCCCACTTTGTCAGTCTGCACACCCCGCCTCCCCAGCACTCCCCCCACCCCCACCCCTGTGTCTCAACTCTTGTATCAAACTTGTACGTCTCTCGTGTAGAAAATAAATAAATCTTTCGTCGCTGCTGTATTCCTTCTTTTCATACGTACTCCAACTTGGGGTAGGGAAATACACGCCAAGAAATAGTGCGTCACAGTTATTTTTAGAATCACTTGACTTGAAAAGATGAAACGCTTCCACTTGTGCCACATCCTAAGTCATCTGCTCATGTATTCTCACTATTTATTATACCAGTCTCACTATTTATTACACCAGTCTCACTATTTATTACACCAGTCTCACTATTTATTTGACCAGTCTCACTATTTATTTGACCAGTCTCACTATTTATTACACCAGTCTCACTATTTATTAAACCAGTCTCACTATTTATTATACCAGTCTCACTATTTATTATACCATTTTCATTATTTATTACACTAGTATCACTATTTATTATACCAGTCTCACTATTTATTATACCAGTCTCACTATTTATTTTACCGGTCTCAGTATTTATTTTACCAGTCTCACTATTTATTATACCAGTCTCACTATTTATTATACCAGTCTCACTATTTATTTTACCGGTCTCACTATTTATTTTACCAGTCTCACTATTTATTACACCAGTCTCACTATTTATTACACCAGTCTCACTATTTATTAAACCAGTCTCACTATTTATTACACCAGCCTCACTATTTATTACACCAGCCTCACTATTTATTACACCAGTCTCACTATTTATTTGACCAGTCTCACTATTTATTTGACCAGTCTCACTATTTATTACACCATTCTCACTATTTATTAAACCAGTCTCACTATTTATTATACCAGTCCCACTATTTATTATACAATTTTTATTATTTATTACACTAGTATCACTATTTATTATACCAGTCTCACTATTTATTATACCAGTCTCCCTATTATTTTACTGGTCTCACTATTTATTTTACCAGTCTCACTATTTATTATACCAGTCTCACTATTTATTATACCAGTCTCACTATTTATTTTACCGGTCTCACTATTTATTTTACCGGTCTCACTATTTATTACACCAGTCTCACTATTTATTAAACCAGTCTCACTATTTATTATACCAGTCTCACTATTTATTATACCATTTTCATTATTTATTACACTAGTATCACTATTTATTATACCAGTCTCACTATTTATTATACCAGTCTCACTATTTATTTTACCGGTCTCACTATTTATTTTACCGGTCTCACTATTTATTACACCAGTCTCACTATTTATTAAACCAGTCTCACTATTTATTTTACCAGTTTCTCTATTTATTATACCATTTTCATTATTTATTACACTAGTATCACTATTTATTATACCAGTCTCACTATTTATTATACCAGTCTCACTATTTATTTTACCGGTCTCACTATTTATTTTACCGGTCTCACTATTTATTACACCAGTCTCACTATTTATTAAACCAGTCTCACTATTTATTACACTAGTCTCACTATTTATCATACTAGTCTTACTATTTGGTTATCTCTTCACTATTAGTCGAATGTTTTATCGTTATCTCCAAGTTATCAGCCTCACTACTGCGTTTATCATAATCGCTGTATTACCTGTCACTCGAATGTGACATTACTTGTCCTACAAACACACATCAATGACACAGATGATCGATGCATCACAGATGCTACCGTGTGTCATGTTTACTTTTAACCTCAGTATCTACTTTAGTCACGTGACTCATGTACTTTACCCTCATGTGTACACACCAGCCGGGGTACATGTGAGTTATACACACCAGCCGGGGTACACGTGAGATGTACACACCAGCCGGGGTACATGTGAGATGTACACACCAGCCGGTGTACATGTGAGATGTACACACCAGCCGGGGTACACGTTAGATGTACACACCAGCCGGGGTACACGTGAGATGTATACACCAGCCGGGGTACATGTGAGATGTACACACCAGCCGGGGTACACGTGAGATGTACACACCACCCGGGGTACACGTGAGATGTACACACCACCCGGGGTACACGTGAGATGTACACCAAAGTGCTAATGAACTCTTACAATGTGACGACTTACAGGCCTGAAAGAAAACAGGAAATACAAACAACAGCGTGGTGACAATATTAAAGCAAAAAGATACAGACCTTGGAACTAACTGAGAACCACTGCCATTAGTCTACACACTGTCATACGCATTGTCATTCGCATTTTCATACACAATCACACTTGTGTTAATAAAATACAACAACAACAAAATCTCTCTAAAAATCACAAATCACCCACAACGTCTCGTCTCTGGGCCACAACCACATTACCACTACCACCATGGCCACAACAACATCACCACTACCACTATGGCCAAAACAACATCACCACTACCACCATGGCCACAACAACATCACCACTACCACCATGGCCACAACAACATCACCACTACCACCATGTCCACAACAACATCACCACTACCACCATGGCCACAACAACATCACCACTACCACCATGGCCACAACAACATCACCACTACCACCATGGCCACAACAACATCACCACTACCACCATGGCAACAACAACATCACCACTACCACCATGGCAACAACAACATCACCACTACCACCATGGCCACAACAACATCACCACTACCACCATGGCCACAACAACATCACCACTACCACCATGGCCACAACAACATCACCACTACCACCATGGCCACAACAACATCACCACTACCACCATGGCCACAACAACATCACCACTACCACCATGGCCACATAGAGCTGAATACAACTAACACTGCACAAACTCTAAAGTGACATTGTCCTATTTGGTGACAGCCGAAGGGGAAACAGAAGGTGAGAACATAGAACAGGGAGAACATAGAACAGGGAGAGTGTGGCAGTTGGGGTCACAGCAGGACAGACCCAGGGGAGGGAAGGGACGGCAGTTGGGGAATGCAATAACTTATGTAGATGTCTTCTGCAGCAGCGGGTACGTCCTCGAGGAAAGCCATTTATGATAATACTGCCCCGATTACGAATCTTTATGATAATACTGCCCCGATTACGAATCTTTATGATAATACTGCCCCGATTACGAATCTTTATGATAATACTGCCCCGATTACGAATCTTTATGATAATACTGCCCCGATTACGAATCTTTATGATAATACTGCCCCGATTACGAATCTTTATGATAATACTGCCCCGATTACGAATCTTTATGATAATACTGCCCCGATTACGAATCTTTATGATAATACTGCCCCGATTACGAATCTTTATGATAATACTGCCCCGATTACGAATCTGCTCAAAACACAATTCTTGTCCGGGGGAATAGACAATCTTCCAAGAAATGCTAATTAAATGCAATACAAAAAATATCACTTTAAAAAGAAAAGTGAAGTGAGTTTAATGGAAGAGGTCAGTCCTGTAAGAGAAACTTCCGCTTACATTCCAGAACGGATCGTTTGTAAGAACGGCTGGATATTTCCCTTGAACCCGGATATTTCCCTTGAACCCGAATATTTCCCTTGAACCTCGTGAGGACAAGTTCTTTGGTTGGACCATCATGGACTTTTCAATGAAATCAGCGGCCAATCGATACATGCCGGCACTGGGCTCAACATGCCGGCACTGGGCTGAACATGCCGGCACTGGGCTCAACATGCTGGCACTGGGCTGAACATGCCGGCACTGGGCTGAACATGCCGGCACTGGGCTGAACATGCCGGCACTGGGCTCAACATACCGGCACTGGGCTCAACATCACCTGAGAGGTGGGATTGGGTTTTACCTCATAATCCGCCCACCCCATCCCACCCAATCCCACGGGAACTAGCCATGAGAGGTTTAAGCAAAGTCTGAGGGAGTAAAAGCGTGTAGGCTGGATGAGATTCTAGAGTTAAACAAACAGTCGAAAATGTCGGGGGAATAGATAAGTAAAAGGTAGAGAGTAGCGGGAGGTTGGAGTGGCCAACCAGAGGAGGTTGGAGTGGCCAACCACGGGAGGTTGGCGTGGCCAACCAGAGGAGGTTGGAGTAGCCAACCAGAGGAGGTTGGAGTAGCAACCAGAGGAGGTTTGAGTGGCCAAACACGGGAGGTTGGAGTGGCCAACCAGAGGAGGTTGGAGTGACCAACCACGGTAGGTTGGAAGCGCCTTGCAACCAGAGAGAAGCCAATCTTCAGGCACTGAATTAAGTCCCTTGAAACGCCACTCATTGAATTAAATCCCTTGGAATGCCCCTCGTTGACGTCCCCTTAGTTTGGAAGCCGTGTTTTAGTGGGGCCTAATCAGATCTACATAATCCTTGCCTCATTATACACGGAGACACCATACAAGTGTGTGGGGTAAGTTGAACAAGTGTGTGGGGTAAGTTGGACAAGTGTGTGGGGTAAGTTGGACAAGTGTGTGGGGTAAGTTGAACAAGTGTGTGGGGTAAGTTGAACAAGTGTGTGGGGTAAGTTGAACAAGTGTGTGGGAAAGTTGAACAAGTGTGTGGGGTAAGTTGAACAAGTGTGTGGGGTAAGTTGAACAAGTGTGTGGGGTAAGTTGAACAAGTGTGTGGGGTAAGTTGAACAAGTGTGTGGGGTAAGTTGAACAAGTGTGTGGGGTAAGTTGAACAAGTGTGTGGGGTAAGTTGAACAAGTGTGTGGGGTAAGTTGAACAAGTGTGTGGGGTAAGTTGAACAAGTGTGTGGGGTAAGTTGAACAAGTGTGTGGGGTAAGTTGAACAAGTGTGTGGGGTAAGTTGAACAAGTGTGTGGGGTAAGTTGAACAAGTGTGTGGGGTAAGTTGAACAAGTGTGTGGGGTAAGTTGAACAAGTGTGTGGGGTAAGTTGAACAAGTGTGTGGGGTAAGTTGAACAAGTGTGTGGGGTAAGTTGAACAAGTGTGTGGGGTAAGTTGAACAAGTGTGTGGGGTAAGTTGAACAAGTGTGTGGGGTAAGTTGGACAAGTGTGTGGGGTAAGTTGAACAAGTGTGTGGGGTAAGTTGGACAAGTGTGTGGGGTAAGTTGAACAAGTGTGTGGGGTAAGTTGAACAAGTGTGTGGGGTAAGTTGGACAAGTGTGTGGGGTAAGTTGAACAAGTGTGTGGGGTAAGTTGGACAAGTGTGTGGGGTAAGTTGAACAAGTGTGTGGGGTAAGTCGGACAAGTGTGTGGGGTAAGTCGGACAAGTGTGTGGGGTAAGTTGAACAAGTGTGTGGGGTAAGTTGGACAAGTGTGTGGGGTAAGTTGAACAAGTGTGTGGGGTAAGTTGAACAAGTGTGTGGGGTAAGTTGAACAAGTGTGTGGGGTAAGTTGAACAAGTGTGTGGGGTAAGTTGAACAAGAGTGTGGGGTAAGTTGGACAAGTGTGTGGGGTAAGTGGACAAGTGTGTGGGGTAAGTTGAACAAGTGTGTGGGGTAAGTTGGACAAGTGTGTGGGGTAAGTTGAACAAGTGTGTGGGGTAAGTTGGACAAGTGTGTGGGGTAAGTTGGACAAGTGTGTGGGGGTAAGTTGAACAAGTGTGTGGGGTAAGTTGAACAAGTGTGTGGGGTAAGTTGAACAAGTGTGTGGGGTAAGTTGAACAAGTGTGTGGGGTAAGTTGAACAAGTGTGTGGGGTAAGTTGGACAAGTGTGTGGGGTAAGTTGGACAAGTGTGTGGGGTAAGTTGAACAAGTGTGTGGGGTAAGTTGGACAAGTGTGTGGGGTAAGTTGAACAAGTGTGTGGGGTACGTTGAACAAGAGTGTGGGGTAAGTTGAACAAGTGTGTGGGGTATGTGTGTGGTGTGGGCTAGGGTTGTGGGGGTGAAGTTGATAGGACGGGGGGGGGGCACACAACTAACCAGTGTGTCACAAAGGGTTGAACTATTTAAAAGTGTTAACAGATTTTATCCCGCCATTCATTCAGTCTACCCCTGTGTGTCAACAGAAACTTATCTCAAAATTAATATTTAAAACAATAACAACATACATACTTGTCTTTAAAAAAGGGACAACATATTATTCTGATTGAGAACCGTCACATTTTTCCTATGATTGTCATCCTCCTTCTCCCCCCCCCCGCCAATGACGTCATCAGCCGGAATGACAGAGGGGGTAGGGGAGGCAAGACAGGCGTGGGGGTGGGGGTAGACAGGCGTGCAGAAATCTTTCAAACTGTATCCGATTAGGTGGTGGCCGGAGTTTTTGTTCCGTTTCTTATTAGTGGTGGTTTTTTATAGTGGGGAAACTGGTAGGGAATGGGAGGATGGGAGGATGGAAGGATGGGAGGATGGGAGGATGGAAGGATGGAAGATGGAAGGATGGGAGGATGGAAGGATGGGAGGATGGAAGGATGGGAGGATGGGAGGATGGAAGGATGGGAGGATGGAAGGATAGAATGATGGAAGTATGGAATGATGGAAGGATGGAATGATGGAAGGATAGAATGATGGAAGGATAGAATGATGGAAGGATGGAACGTTATGTTCATAAATGTTGGTGCTAGAGAGGGACTAGTGGGGGCGCAGTATGTATGACTTAAATGACGGTGTAGGAGAGGGACTAGTGGGGGCGCAATATGTATGACTTAAATGACGGTGTAGGAGAGGGACTAGTGGGGGCGCAATATGTATGACTTAAATGACGGTGTAGGAGAGGGACTAGTGGGGGCGCAATATGTATGACTTAAATGACGGTGTAGGAGAGGGACTAGTGGGGGCGCAATATGTATGACTTAAATGACGGTGTAGTAGAGGGACTAGTGGGGCGCAATATGTATGACTTAAATGACGGTGTAGTAGAGGGACTAGTGGGGGCGCAATATGTATGACTTAAATGACGGCGATAGGAGAGGGACTAGTGGGGGCGCAATATGTATGACTTAAATGACGGCGTAGGAGAGGGACTAGTGGGGGCGCAATATGTATGACTTAAATGACGGTGTAGGAGAGGGACTAGTGGGGGGCGCAATATGTATGACTTAAATGACGGTGTAGGAGAGGGACTAATGGGGGCGAAATATGTATGACTTAAATGACGGTGTAGGAGAGGGACTAGTGGGGGCGCAATATATATGACTTAAATGACGGTGTAGGAGAGGGACTAGTGGGGGCGCAATATGTATGACTTAAATGACGGTGTAGGAGAGGGACTAGTGGGGGCGCAATATGTATGACTTAAATGACGGTGTAGGAGAGGGACTAGTGGGGGCGCAATATGTATGACTTAAATGACGGTGTAGGAGAGGGACTAGTGGGGGCGCAATATGTATGACTTAAATGACGGTGTAGGAGAGGGACTAGTGGGGGCGCAATATGTATGACTTAAATGACGGTGTAGGAGAGGGACTAGTGGGGCATAATGCTTGAAAATCTACAGATGAATTAGTTGCCTAAGAAACTATTGGTGGATAGTGTAGTAACGGAGGGATGAAGGGAGATAATAAACGTTAAGTAATGAAATAATCAAATCATATTACCGACATTGTTAATGATTTTTACGAAGAGTGGACGTATATGACGTATGTGACATAGTATGTGACATATATGACGTATATGACGTATGTGACGTATATGACCTAAGAACGCCACCCCCCCCCCTCCACACGACAGCAGCCCACGTTCATCAGCTCCACAGGAAGCCATCAATAGCGGCGATGTTAGGAAGGAACAACTTTTGATGCCAACGACCTGGAGTTAAACTATAGGGGAGTGGGGGAGGGGGCAACCTAAGCCGACGACCGGCAAGGAGTTACCTCGTTAGGAGTCTATTGACGCGACACAGTGTGATGTGGTGTGTGGGAATGTGTGGGGTGGTGTGGGGTGGGGATAGTTTGTGTGATGTGGTGTGTGGCAGTGTGTGGGGTGACGTGGGAGTATGTGGTATGATGTGGGAGGGTGTGAGATAGTGTGGGGGTGTGTGGGGAGGTGAGCTGTAGTGTGTGGGTGGTGTTGGGGTGTGTGGTGGTGTAGCTGTGTGTGGGAGTGTGTGGGTAGGGATGTGGTAATGAGAAGCAGGTTCATCAATTTAACGATAGGTTCAGACGAGACCAATAGTTGAAGGTCTTCAAATGAGACCAATAGTTGAAGGTCTTCAAATGAGACCAATAGTTGAAGGTCTTCAAATGAGACCAATAGTTGAAGGTCTTCAAATGAGACCAATAGTTGAAGGTCTTCAAATGAGACCAATAGTTGAAGGTCTTCAAATGAGACCAATAGTTGAAGGTCTTCAAATGAGACCAATAGTTGAAGGTCTTCATATGAGCTTTGGAGACTAAGTGGTTTTATCTTCTTGAAATTATCTTACAAGGAATAAAGAAGATTGGTAGTCAATGATGGTGTGTGATTGTAGATGAAGGTGGATGGTAGTCAATGATGGTGTGTGATTGTAGATGAAGGTGGATGGTAGTCAATGATGGTGTGTGATTGTAGATGAAGGTGGATGGTAGTCAATGATGGTGTGTGATTGTAGATGAAGGTGGATGGTAGTCAATGATGGTGTGTGATTGTAGATGAAGGTGGATGGTAGTCAATGATGGTGTGTGATTGTAGATGAAGGTGGATGGTAGTCAATGATGGTGTGTGATTGTAGATGAAGGTGGATGGTAGTCAATGATGGTGTGTGATTGTAGATGAAGGTGGATGGTAGTCAATGATGGTGTGTGATTGTAGATGAAGGTGGATGGTAGTCAATGATGGTGTGTTATAGTAAGCGACAACCATTCTGTCAACTGTCTTGATGTAAACTCCGAAGCTAATACACAAACAATGGGAAGGTGGCGTAAGGCTAATACACAAACAATGGGAAGGTGGCGTAAGGCTAATACACAAACAATGGGAAGGTGGCGTAAGGCTAATACACAAACAATGGGAAGGTGGCGTAAGGCTAATACACAAACAATGGGAAGGTGGCGTAAGGCTAATACACAAACAATGGGAAGGTGGCGTAAGGCTAATACACAAACAATGGGAAGGTGGCGTAAGGCTGCTAAGTAATGTCCAAGCGTCTCAAGGGCTTACACCGACACATGCTGGTTTCATACGTGTGTGAGGATATGTGGCCGACTCGCGTCCAACTTCCTCAGTAGAATGTTCGCTATGCTATCCTGCAAGACATTGTTCTATTTTCGCCACTAGTTTAAATTAGTAAATGTGTGTACATTGAATAAGCCGTAAGTTTAATTCTTAATAGTTAACTTTGAATCAATTCTTCATTCTGAACGCCACATTGTTGGTGAGATTTCTCAAATATTCAGGGTGAATAAAACTGTATGTGTCAAATGTCAGGCCACGGCTTTCTCGTTGTAAAATTTTTATTCTGGTGAATTAACAGACAATAACCTAGACCAATTAAGACACAGACACATCATATCAGAATTATGTTCACATTCTCATATGAAACATACTGATAGCTGACATCAGACATACAGACACGTCATATACCAGTTGAGTGCGGAGATCCTGTGTGAGCTGGAGCATCAAGAAGAAGTGTGGACGGAACAAATCAAACAAACAGGATTTTAAAAACTAATGACTGTCCACCCCCACACCCCCCCCCGGTTACCTGGCGACCACAAAGGTCCACCAGAACAATGGACGTCGGTCCCCGTGTCAACATCGGAGGTCCACATTCTCCTGCTTAGGTCCCAACCTTCTCGCCGGGGCGCGCATTTTCCGTTAATTAAATGCCGTCGTCTGCAAACTCTGCCCGTTAATTTCATTGCTTTAATTTACTGCTCATATTTGCAGACTCGCGTTAAGAGAAAGCGAGTGCGCGTGTGTTTGTGTGTTTGTTTGGAATGTGATTACGGGGTTAATTGGAAGGGGTGGACGGCCCTTGGAAGGACACAATTGTTGACTTAACACAAATCTCAGAGAAACTACAAAACTTTATTTTTAAAAAAAATTTCAAAATTTTTATTTGTCCTGTTCTGTCTCTCCAACCCAACGCCATCCAAACTTAATTTTCTTGTTTGGCTCTAGGAATTGAAATGTTATCAGTTGCTTGGCTCTAGGAATTGAAATGTTATCAGTTGCTTGGCTCTAAGATTGAAATGTTATCAGTTGCTTGGCTCTAGGAATTGAAATGTTATCAGTTGCTTGGCTCTAAGAATTGAAATGTTATCAGTTGCTTGGCTCTAGGAATTGAAATGTTATCAGTTGCTTGGCTCTAAGAATTGAAATGTTATCAGTTGCTTGGCTCTAGGAATTGAAATGTTATCAGTTGCTTGGCTCTAAGATTGAAATGTTATCAGTTGCTTGGCTCTAAGATTGAAATGTTATCAGTTGCTTGGCTCTAGGAATTGAAATGTTATCAGTTGCTTGGCTCTAAGAATTGAAATGTTATCAGTTGCTTGGCTCTAAGATTGAAATGTTATCAGTTGCTTGGCTCTAGAGATTGAAATGTTATCAGTTGCTTGGCTCTAAGATTGAAATGTTATCAGTTGCTTGGCTCTAGGAATTGAAATGTTATCAGTTGCTTGGCTCTAAGATTGAAATGTTATCAGTTGCTTGGCTCTAAGATTGAAATGTTATCAGTTGCTTGGCTCTAAGATTGAAATGTTATCAGTTGCTTGGCTCTAAGATTGAAATGTTATCAGTTGCTTGGCTCTAAGATTGAAATGTTATCAGTTGCTTGGCTCTAGGAATTGAAATGTTATCAGTTGCTTGGCTCTAAGATTGAAATGTTATCAGTTGCTTGGCTCTAGAATTGAAATGTTATCAGTTGCTTGGCTCTAAGATTGAAATGTTATCAGTTGCTTGGCTCTAAGATTGAAATGTTATCAGTTGCTTGGCTCTAGAGATTGAAATGTTATCAGTTGCTTGGCTCTAAGATTGAAATGTTATCAGTTGCTTGGCTCTAAGATTGAAATGTTATCAGTTGCTTGGCTCTAGAATTGAAATGTTATCAGTTGCTTGGCTCTAAGATTGAAATGTTATCAGTTGCTTGGCTCTAGGAATTGAAATGTTATCAGTTGCTTGGCTCTAAGATTGAAATGTTATCAGTTGCTTGGCTCTAAGATTGAAATGTTATCAGTTGCTTGGCTCTAAGAATTGAAATGTTATCAGTTGCTTGGCTCTAAGATTGAAATGTTATCAGTTGCTTGGCTCTAGAATTGAAATGTTATCAGTTGCTTGGCTCTAAGATTGAAATGTTATCAGTTGCTTGGCTCTAGGAATTGAAATGTTATCAGTTGCTTGGCTCTAAGATTGAAATGTTATCAGTTGCTTGGCTCTAAGATTGAAATGTTATCAGTTGCTTGGCTCTAAGATTGAAATGTTATCAGTTGCTTGGCTCTAGAATTGAAATGTTATCAGTTGCTTGGCTCTAAGATTGAAATGTTATCAGTTGCTTGGCTCTAGGAATTGAAATGTTATCAGTTGCTTGGCTCTAAGAATTGAAATGTTATCAGTTGCTTGGCTCTAGAATTGAAATGTTATCAGTTGCTTGGCTCTAGAATTGAAATGTTATCAGTTGCTTGGCTCTAAGATTGAAATGTTATCAGTTGCTTGGCTCTAAGAATTGAAATGTTATCAGTTGCTTGGCTCTAAGATTGAAATGTTATCAGTTGCTTGGCTCTAAGATTGAAATGTTATCAGTTGCTTGGCTCTAGGAATTGAAATGTTATCAGTTGCTTGGCTCTAAGAATTGAAATGTTATCAGTTGCTTGGCTCTAGGAATTGAAATGTTATCAGTTGCTTGGCTCTAAGATTGAAATGTTATCAGTTGCTTGGCTCTAAGATTGAAATGTTATCAGTTGCTTGGCTCTAAGATTGAAATGTTATCAGTTGCTTGGCTCTAAGATTGAAATGTTATCAGTTGCTTGGCTCTAAGATTGAAATGTTATCAGTTGCTTGGCTCTAAGATTGAAATGTTATCAGTTGCTTGGCTCTAAGATTGAAATGTTATCAGTTGCTTGGCTCTAAGATTGAAATGTTATCAGTTGCTTGGCTCTAAGATTGAAATGTTATCAGTTGCTTGGCTCTAAGATTGAAATGTTATCAGTTGCTTGGCTCTAGGAATTGAAATGTTATCAGTTGCTTGGCTCTAGGAATTGAAATGTTATCAGTTTAAAGACAGGAGCGTGATAGAACCGCCGTCTGTTCATTCTGATGAGACAATATAAGAGTCATTCCAAATATTAATGTGTGTATTATTTTGTTCTTCGTGGCGGAATACACGCGCATTCATCGGTTCAACATCTCAGCAGCCGACTCCGATCTTGTGCATAAGTAAAGTAGGTCACCAACACAAAAGTAGGTCACCAACAGAACTAAAGTAGGATTCGTATATCGATATAAATTAGAATGTTCACATTCCCCATCACCTGGTCTTAATACCACCCCCCCCCAACCTAGCTTAGGGACTTTTATTGAGTGGACGTGCCTACCCCCCCCCCTTCCCCTGTACACGCGATGGTAAACATACGAGTCGGGAGTGATAGACAAACGGGAGAGAACTCATCAACAAAACACTCGAATAAAGGGGCTGTTATTTTGGGGCCAATATATTCTATAATGACACAGGATCCTGGCGTAATTAAAAATAAATCCGTTTTAAAATCTCCACTCAAACTTTGGGTTCACAGGCCGTCAAACCGCGAACAATTTCATCCATTTGTTTGTAACGAACAATTTCATCCATTTGTTTGTAACGAACAATTTCATCCATTTGTTTGTAACGAACAATTTCATCCATTTGTTTGTAACGAACAATTTCATCCAATTGTTTGTAACGAACAATTTCATCCATTAGTTTGTAACGAACAATTTCATCCAATTGTTTGTAACGAACAATTTCATCCATTAGTTTGTAACGAACAATTTCATCCATTTGTTTGTAACGAACAATTTCATCCAATTGTTTGTAACGAACAATTTCATCCATTAGTTTGTAACGAACAATTTCATCCATTAGTTTGTAACGAACAATTTCATAAATTAGTTTGTAACGAGTTCTCGTTGATTTGTCCAACAGGTTTCTGAGAGGTCAAGCTGTAATAGAATTATGTTATTCGGAATGTAAAGGTTTAGGTCCAACTCTGTGGAGACATATGTAAAGGTTTAGGTCCAATAAGGTGGAGAAGAATGTAAAACTTTAGGTCACTGCCATAAACCTCGCAATCTTTCATCAACCACCAGACAACTCCAATAAAAGTAAATATGCCCTCGTACTTTCCTCGTGTTAACTTCTGAATCCCGGCGACCAGACGAGCTCTTCCCATCCTATCTGAGTGGGGCGGGCGGGTGGGTGAAGGAGGAGGAGGGGAGGAGACAAGCAGCTGAAATGACTTTTTCTCCCGAGGGGCAGGGGAGGGGGTGCCAATGGTTGTATGGGGAGTAGATCCAACTAGCAGTGTCCAGGAATATGTGGAGACTTATCTGTGTGGTCAGTTCGTCTGAGTGTGGTCAGTTCTATGTGGTCAATTGTGTGTGGTCAGTTCTATGTTGTCAGTTGTGTGGTCAGTTCTAGTTGTATGTTGTATGGTCAGTTCTATGTTTGTTGAGTGGTCAGTTCTAGTTGTCTGTTGTGTGGTCAGTTCTATGTTTGTTGAGTGGTCAGTTCTAGTTGTCTGTTGTAAGTTGTGTGGTCAGTTCTATGTTGTCAATTATGTGTGGTCAGTTCTACGTTGTCTGTTGTGTGGTCAGTTTTAGTTGTCTATGCTACGCTAATATACAAAAGAGTCCTAACCAGAGTCCTATTCATTGATATAGTGAACACGTCACATCTCTTCACAGGTGAACACGTCACATCTCTTCACAGGTGAACACGTCACATCTCTTCACAGGTGAACACGTCACATCTCTTCACAGGTGAACACGTCACATCTCTTCACAGGTGAACACGTCACATCTCTTCACAGGTGAACACGTCACATCTCTTCACAGGTGAACACGTCACATCTCTTCACATGTGAACACGTCACATCTCTTCACAGGTGAACACGTCACGTCTCTTCACAGGTGAACACGTCACATCCCTTCACAGGTGAACACGTCACATCCCTTCACAGGTGAACACGTCACATCCGTTCAATCACCACAGCACGCCATATGGAAGTGTCAACACCTCGTCCCAAAGGAATGGTTTCATAAACACATATAAGCTCTCGAGCTATTCTCGTTGTATATTTATGAGCATACACTCGTTGAACCATTACGTACTAGACGTATAGACTCTACACCCCGACACGGATCAATGATTACCGTAAACATCCAGGTATCTTCAACGTGCCGGAAATGACCTGACCAACCGGAAATGACCTAACGTCCAGGCATTGAACTGACGCACTGGCAATGACATGACGTACCGGCAATGACATGACGTATCGGCATCGGCAACGACATGACGTACCGGCAATGACCTGACGTACCGGCAATGACATGACGTACCGGCAATGACCTGACGTACCGGCAATGACCTGACGTACCGGCAATGACCTGACGTACCGGCAATGACATGACGTACCGGCAATGACCTGACGTACCGGCAATGACCTGACGTACCGGCAATGACCCGACGTACCGGCAATGACCCGACGTACCGGCAATGACATGACGTACCGGCAATGATCCAACGTACCGACTTACACACCAATAATACCTTTATTACTGCTTCAAACACAAAATCTGACTTTTATTTTTATAAAGTTTAATATAAAACAACAAAGAGAAGAATGTACGTTACCATGGCGACAGTTACATAAACGAGTGCTGAAATTTGTTAGAATATGGCAACATTGGAAAAAAGCACCTGATGACCGCATTCATGAAAACATTTTCCTTCTTTGAGGTTTTAAAAGTTTGTATGCCAAAGAGAAGAGAGAAAAGCCACATACATTATTTAATTTAATTTTTTTTTAAATCCCCATACACGCTCAGGGAAGATCACCAGTCGCAACAGTTTTCTAACGCCGTTTTAATGGGAGGCAATCTAGGACATGAAACAAACGTTTAAAGAGTGGACGCCCTACACAACTTGAGAGAACCTCTGCCCTTGCAAGTGTTGGTAAGAAACAAATCACGTGGTCAAAGATGGGTCTTTCGCCATGCTTATTGGCACACGGCTTGAGCTTGCCGTAATTTCTGGTAAATGATATATATAGAAGATGACCTTGACTCTTATATATATATATATATAGAAGATGGGCTTGACTCTTATATATATAGAAGATGGGCTTGACTCTTATCTTTAAAAAAATTAACACAAAAGTTGAGAACCACTATCTTTTTTTAAAAAAAATTATCCCGGTATTCATTAATTTTTTATTTATTTTTTTCATAGTAATTTGAAATCAAATGTGCGCTAAAAGGTGGTTAAAAGGTGGCTAAATTCAAGAACTTGCTACAAGAAGTGACGTCACTACGCCATTAAAACTATACCAACCCGACAAACCTAAAAATTCTAAACATAAAGCCCCGCGATAAATCTTAACTTCAGCTCCTTCGTAAATCTGAACCTAAACTCTCGATTGAACTGTGTAACCGTTTCTCACCCACCCCACCCCGCTGTATGTCAGGAAGAAAATGGCCAGAGGCGAGTCAACAAGGTGCAGCATAAATGGACGGGTTAAAGCGTTTTCTGTTTATTCTGTAATGAGCTATTTACCAATTCTAACATGAAATGGAACATTATCGATTTTTGGCCCATTGGAATCAAATCCACGACTAAGAGCGTCCGTACATTGTTGAATATGATGAATTAGTTTCAGAGTTCGCACAACTGAAATCAGGTTTAAAAAACACACACGGGACTCACACGGGACACACACGGGACTCACACGGGACACACACGGGACTCACACGGGGCACACACGGGAGTGTATTCCAGCTTTTCTGTGTAACTATTTCAAACATTCATCGGTCTTCGCCATGACACATGGGCCGTTGTCAAATAAACACAAAAATGCATCAATCTTGTTTTCATGTCAAGAAGAGCGGTCTTTTCATTCAATTCATTCAAATAAGAGCAAAATACAATTATGGAATTTAAATTTAAAAAAAAACAAAACAAACAAAAAACAACGACCCGAACTTCAAACCAAGACAATAATGTAAAAATTGGAATGATAATAAATAATGAAACAAATTCATTCTGATTTGACACTTTGTTCAACAAAGTTGATATAGGCAGCAAGAGCCAGCAAAGAGCAGCAAAGCAGCAACATCTTTGTACATCTTTGGTGAGGCGAAACTACGACATTTCTCTCTGAGGACAGCTTTGATAGTGTCACATCCCCCCTCTTGTGATTACGTCACTAACAGGAAATGACGATTCCCAGGCGAGCTGCCGTCTTTAAATTCCCCGTAAATTCTAAAGAATGACCTACGTCCAGTAACTCAGTTGGTTTCAGTGTCACGCACACATCCCCGGGATGGGAGGGGGGGCGGGGTGTCAGGCTAGTGGTACATGGGAGGGGGCGGGGTGTCAGGCTAGTGGTACATGGGAAGGGGGCAGGGTGTCAGGCTAGTGGTACATGGGAGGGGGGGGCGGGGTGTCAGGCTAGTGGTACATGGGAGGGGGCGGGGTGTCAGGCTAGTGGTACATGGGAGGGGGCGGGGTGTCAGGCTAGTGGTACATGGGAAGGGGGCAGGGTGTCAGGCTAGTGGTACATGGAGGGAGGGCGGGGTGTCAGTCTAGTGGTACATGGGAGGAGGGGCGGGGTGTCAGGCTAGTGGTACATGGGAGGGGGCGGGGTGTCAGGCTAGTGGTACATGGGAGGGGGGCGGGGTGTCAGGCTAGTGGTACATGGGAAGGGGGGCGGGGTGTCAGGCTAGTGGTACATGGGAAGGGGGGCGGGGAGTCAGGCTAGTGGTACATGGGAGGGGGGCGGGATGTCAATTTTAGTCTACACCCGTCAAGTCAAGACCAAACGGGAAGAATATCTAGTAAGAACAATGTAAAAGTGGTATCTCTGTGTTTGAGAACGCTTGGTATAATATCCAAGTACAACTATTCAACCACCTGCCGTCATATTCTCCTGACGTCATATTATCTACCTGCCCTCTCAATAAATCACAATTCTCAAATTTTGGCCAAACCATATCTAACAGGGAAAGGTAATGAAGAAATTGGATTAAAGGGGATCAAGGGGAGACAAATCTCGTGGTATCGAACTTTTCAATATCGATTTTGGCTTTAAGAAAACTTTTTCTTTTTTAAAGGCTTCTCGCACATTCCCCCCCCCCTCGCTTCATACCCCTTCGCTGCCCCCACAAAAGCGCATCACTTTAAAATCCCCCTCGGTGGCCGAGACGTGCGTGAGTCGCGATGGGTGAGTGCTTGAATCTGTTTGCTCGCCAGGACCGCAGTCTGACAACGTTCCTCGGGCAATAATAAGAGCACAATCAAGTCGTCCAAGGACCGTGGCTGCCAATCGATACGATGGGAAGATATTATGCAATGGAAGGGGGGGGGCGGGCGTGGGGGGGTAAGAAGGCACCATACCAGTTTTTATTTTGAGAAAAAAAAGGTGAGTGTGTGAAAAAGGGGGGGGGGAGGGGTCAAAGGCGGGAAAGGACCGTACGGTGCGGAATCCGATAAAACGTTGCAAACAATACGTGCGTTAGTTTTCTGTAATGTGGCTGAGGTTTTAACGGAGTATTGGTTGTAAAAAAAAGGGGGGGGGGCGCTGCTTGCGCTGGATTTATGTATTGCCACATTGCAGGGTATTTACTGTCCTAAATCAGGGTGCGAATCTACTTGTGGGCCCTGGGGAAAGACGATAACTTTGACCACCCCCCCCCTGATTTAGTCTCACGGTTCACCCCACGCCCAGACCGACGTCATGGATGATATACGGTTGACGTAATTTCCCAGACCCAACCTAAAGTCCCATTTCTAGATACTTGGACATTTCAATTCATCGTGTCGGTTTATTCCATCGTCTATTAATTTAAAAAGTTGTCATCTTTATAAGAACTTTTAAAGTCGTTAGTTGAAATTGATAACTAATTATTAGGAATTATTATAGAAAGTAATGATCAATAATTCAAAACCAATGTTACAATTCATAAATTTAAAAAACTCCCATACAATAACATCGGTCATCTCCCTTCATTTGTAATTTATTTTCTCCCTTGAAAGTTGTTATTATCTTTACTTTTCTGTTTGTAACTTCCATTAAATTTATTTGTGATGACAACAAAGAAGTCTGAGACAGATTAAAACTGTTCCATAACATTACAGGGGGGGGGTCAATACTTCATTAAATACGGATTAGTGCAGTCAGTAGAAATATGATCTACCAACGTAGATATGACAACAAGACGAGGTCAAAGTTTATGTCCTACTTTCCATCTGATGACGTCATACACCTAACATTATTAGAATATGGCACAGTGTGGATTATCTCCCTTACTCTTGTTAAAGTGACTTCATTTTTTTAAAAATATTATTTTTAAAAAATGTTATTTCCGTCTATACATCCAAAACAAATGTGCATAATTGATTGATAATATTTCGGAAGATTGTGTTTATATGTGCGATGTTTATCTATGCGGGGGCAGATCGAGCCTCCATGCCCACCCGCTAGTTACACCCAACTTGTTTGGCCATTTGACCCCTGCCCCCCATACCAAAGAACAAACGATCTCATAAGATAAACAGATTAAGGGCCTTGTCGGTTGATCTCCAGTTTGTCATGAGAGGATAACTCTGTCACGGTTCAACCACATCGTGTATGTCAGTGTCCTCGGTAACAATGGGGGAGGGGAGGGTTGACGGCTGGGAGTAACTGTTAGCGGGGGCATCAGGTGTGTGGGGGCCCATCAGGTGTGAGGGGGCCCATCAGGTGTGAGGGGGCCCATCAGTGTGAGGGGGCCCATCAGATGTGAGGGGGCCCATCAGGTGTGAGGGGCCCATCAGGTGTGAGGGGGGCCCATCAGGTGTGAGGGGGCTCAGGTGTGAGGGAGGCCCATCAGGTATGAGGGGGCCATCAGGTATGAGGGGGGCCCAGCAGGTGTGAGGCCGATCAAGTGTGAGGGTTCTAAAACCTGAGCAGCTAGCCCCAATTAGGAACCTCCTTCGATATGGCGACGACGTCGTCACCCTACGTCGTCACGTGACTCGGCCCTCCCTTAAAATGATACGTCACGCAAGATGACGGGGGCGGTCTATTATCTCGAGGTCAGCACGGAGGCTATGGATGACCAGTCCTTATATAGGTCAGGGCGGATTCCTGGTAGGGTCTTGGAAACATAAACGTGAAGGAAAAGTTTATGAAATATTTATAAGCAATCATCGACACGGATTCATTGCATAATTATTAATTGTATTTGACGGCACTTACTCATCTTTTAATAACAAATTTAAAATAAAATATGCGCCCCTGGATAAGGTCAAGGAATAATGTAGAAGTTGTATCAAAACTCAAGAGGACGGGTTATAAGGGACAGTGGGGGTGGGGGGGGTAGATGAGAGAACTGGTGAGAGACGCTGTCAATGGAGTTGTCAAAGGAAGAGAAAATCCTCCGGCCTGTCGAGGAAACGTGACAGTTGGCTGAGACACCTGTCAGATCTGGGCAAAGGCCACGTGGCTGTGTCGCTTCACCTCTGGAGGAATAAGATATTCTCCTCACCAAACCCTTGTTTTATAACCTGACAACCCTTGCCTCACACCATAACGTCCCTTTGCCACACACAACCTGGCAACTATTGGCGACTGAGAGATCAAAAATCGGCTGTTATCATCATACCATTGTTGGTTCAACCCAGGTCCTCCCAATGACTATTTCTAGATCCGCCACTGCAAATATCCCCAATACTCTATGCCCTCCTAAAATATCCACCTTTTTTTGGTACCCTCCAATATGCCCCCTTTTCCCCGAATATGCCCCTCTTTCCCCGGCCTTCTCTTGGCATCCTCCAATATCCTCCAATTTCCAGACCTCCTCTTGATTCTTGAAGAAGAAGAAAAACACGAGTACTAGGAGGGCAGATCTCCAGATATCGATCTCAGGCAGGAGGGGGGGGGGCAGGCAACCCTTCTGTGTGGATGAAGGCTGCAGAACTGGGACCTAGTAATAAAATTTACAGCTGACCGAGGGGAACTCAAGCCAGGGTCATTTGGGGGGGGGGTCAGTCAGGCTTAGGGTCATGGTGAGTGGTGGAGTCATCCCGTAGGGTCGTGGGATTATTAACGGGAATTCCCCGAAAAAGTTCCGCCACCCCGTGTCCCACCTTCAAGCAGCTGAGAATAAATAACTAAAATAAGGTGACGCCTCTGGGTACGTGACTAAAACAGACTAGATCAAAGACAAGGCTGGTGATGCCCCCCCCCCAAGTATACCAGAGAGGAAAATCTTCAAAACGATTTCTTAACACAAAGAGCAGCCGTCAGAGTTATCCATAGAAAAATGTTTGGAAAATCTCACGAGTCTGACTTCCGGTATGCTACGAGGCTGACAGGAATACAACAAATATGTTGCTAATGACCTCACAAATGACGTCAGAAAGTGAGGGATAACTGGTGCAATCATTGACACTGTCAATGTCCCCCACCCCCTACAGGGATAACTGCTGCAATCATTGACACTGTCAATGTCCCCCACCCCCTACAGGGATAACTGCTGCAATCATTGACACTGTCAATGTCCCCCATCCCCTACAGGGATAATTGCTGCAATCATTGACACTGTCAATGTCCCCACCCCCTACAGGGATAACTGCTGCAATCATTGACACTGTCAATGTCCCCCACCCCCTACAGGGTTAACTGCTGCAATCATTGACACTGTCAATGTCCCCCACCCCCTACCCGCCCTCGACATTTTACGGAACAGCTGACAATATCCAACTGGAGTCTAGTTACTGGACAGTAGCAGATTACACGCTAACAGCCTGGCAAGACGTCTACTGGACAGTAGCAGATTACACGCTAACAGCCTGGCAAGACTTCTGGCAAAACGTCTGGCAAGACGTCTGGCAAGACGTCTGGCAAAACGCCTGGCAAGACGTCTGGCAAAACGCCTTGCAAGACGTCTCATACATAATACATACATACCCTGTTTGCAGTCTCACCAACATTTTGTTCAGACTCACAATGATTTACTGTACCATTGCTTAAATGACCATAAAAGAGATTGACTATGACGGAAAATGAATAGACAGACTGACCATGACAGTACCTAGACAGACCATGACAGGTCTAGACTTACCACGACAGGCCTTAACATCATTGAGTTCAAGGAAATCCTTAAAAGCCACATAAAGTCGCCCCCCAATGACCCAACAAACTTCTCCCTACACACACACACACACACACACATACACACACACACACACACACACGTACACGATAACCACCCCCTCCCCTCCCCTCGTTATCAGATTGACACTATCTTCATATGGCCTTAGCAGCTGACGAGAGGAAAACGATTGTCCCTTCAGTAATGTGACGTCACAACGAACCCACCCCCTCCCCTAGAGACAGGGTGGGGTGGTGTCAGCCGGGGAAGGGGAGAGGTGGGTCTTCGTTTAACGTGGCATGCCAGAGGGCTTGGGGCACTCTACAAGACTATCTCTCGTTGTTTGGAAGCCTGACTCTCCGAGACCAAACGAGGGCTGACGAGAGATGTATCCGTAGAAAACTAAGTCGGTCATTTCCGTGAACGCATGCGGCACCAACATACCCACCGGAGGTGAAGGTTGGAGTAAACATATGGGGGGGGGGCGGGTGATGGAGTTCAAGGAATTTGTTGGTGGGGAGGGGGGGGGCAATTTTTATCAAATTATTGTAGAATTATCTTTATATAGTTATTCGAGTGAACCTCGAAAAAAAAACAAAGATAGAACAAATGGGCTAAAAGCCTGCACATACGACTAAACATAAAACAATTTAATGTATATATGGAAAAGGGCTGCGAAATTTAAGATTAATTAATCGATCAATCGTTAATTTTTTTTAATCGATTAAATTAATTTGAAACGAAATTAATCGATTAAATTTTCCCCCGATTAATATGTATATATATATACATTGATAATAAAATGTAACTTTTAACAACACCTAATCTTGTAATGACCCTGAAGGTCAAAGGTTATTCTCTTCAATATCTTGTAGACAGGGGGGAGAGGGGGCCCTGTAATTCATCCAGCGTGAATGAAACCAGCCTTATTGGTCTGTGTGTATGTGTGTGTGAGAGGGGGGGGGCTAATTTTATTAGTGGGGGAAATGGGGCGGGGTGTGTACAGACTACACGTTAACAAAATGTATAACATACAACACATTACACATAACAAACAACACACTACATACTACACCTTGGTTTAAGGCAGTCGTTTTGATCACGTGTTCGAGCTTAGCACAGCTTTCGTCCCAAGACTACGTCATAGACTTGAGACTACGTCATAGACTTGAGACTACGTCATAGACGTGAGACTACGTCATAGACGTGAGACTACGTCATAGACGTGAGACTACGTCATAGACGTGAGACTACGTCATAGACGTGAGACAACGTCATAGACGTGAGACTACGTCATAGACGTGAGACTACGTCATAGACGTGAGACTACGTCATAGACGTGAGACTACGTCATAGACGTGAGACTACGTCATAGACGTGAGACTACGTCATAGACGTGAGACTACGTCATAGACGTGAGACTACGTCATAGACGTGAGACTACGTCATAGACGTGAGACTACGTCATAGACGTGAGACTACGTCATAGACGTGAGACTACGTCATAGACGTGAGACTACGTCATACACGTGAGACTACGTCATACACGTGAGACAACGTCATACACGTGAGACTACGTCATAGACGTGAGGCTTCGTCATAGACGTGAGACTACGTCATACACGTGAGACTACGTCATAGACGTGAGACTACGTCATAGACGTGAGACTACGTCATAGACGTGAGACTACGTCATAGACGTGAGACTACGTCATAGACGTGAGACTACGTCATAGACGTGAGACTACGTCATAGACGTGAGACTAGGTCATAGACGTGAGACTAGGTCATAGACGTGAGACTAGGTCATAGACGTGAGACTACGTCATAGACGTGAGACTACGTCATAGACGTGAGACTACGTCATAGACGTGAGACTACGTCATAGACGTGAGACTACGTCATAGACGTGAGACTAGGTCATAGACGTGAGACTAGGTCATAGACGTGAGACTAGGTCATAGACGTGAGACTACGTCATAGACGTGAGACTACGTCATAGACGTGAGACTACGTCATAGACGTGAGACTACGTCATAGACGTGAGACTACGTCATGCTGTCATTTCTTTTATTTATGGTCCAGCTTGTATCCACTATTTGTTTTGTGACAGCTATATAAGAAACTGTTTTGTGACAGCTATATAAGAAACTGTTTTGTGACAGCTATGTAAGAAACTGTTTTGTGACAGCTATGTACGAAACTGTTTTGTGACAGCTATGTAAGAAACTGTTTTGTGACAGCTATGTAAGAAACTGTTTTGTGACAGCTATGTAAGAAACTGTTTTGTGACAGCTTTATAAGAAACTGTTTTGTGACAGCTATATAAGAAACTGTTTTGTGACAGCTATATAAGAAACTGTTTTGTGACAGCTATGTAAGAAACTGTTTTGTGACAGCTATATAAGAAACTGATTAGTGTAAGCTGTTAGCCATCTTCTGAGTTGTCTGAGCCATTAGGTATAGTATGGTTTGTGTTGAGTATCGGTATTGAGTATTAGCTATTATCTGGTTTGTATCGGAACATGGAAGCACAATTTTACGACATTAAAAGAAGAGAATGAAGACCCCCAAAAGAGAATGAAGACCCCCAAAAGAGAATGAAGACCCCCAAAAGAGAATGAAGACCCCCAAAAGAGAATGAAGACCCCCAAAAGAGAATGAAGACCCCCAAAAGAGAATGAAGACCCCCAAAAGAGAATGAAGACCCCCAAAAATTAAAAACTAAAAGAGAACCCCATTTGAACAAAACTTTGAGAACTACTAAACAAAAGATAGAAACGCCAAAGTTAAACACTTAACGACAACACACACATTGAACACACACACACACACATTGATTGCTTACCTTAGGGTTCAACTTTTTTGGTACAGCCACTTTAGGATCCACCTGTGGAGAGACCAGGTAAAGGTAACTGTTATCCATGTCTGGATTCAGGTAAGGTCTACAGGTAAGACTGTCAACACAACGGCCACTTAATCCTTGAAGTGAGTAGGGCGCAGCGGTTAGCTAGGGCTCAGTACTCCAATTGTATGAGCTTTCATAGACTAATATCAACTGATGGCTCCTATTGACTATTGGCGTTTGTTCAAATGAACTCTATATGCTAGGAACTGCTCGGTCATATGACGTAGCCCTGTGCACTGAATGATAGGACCTATAGATGTTTTAGGACTCAAGAAAAAGGTCCTGGGTATTGACTGTTTTACGATGTTAATAATTACAAATTCCTCCGTTATTTTTTAAATGTTTTTTTTTACGCGAGAGGAAACTGTAGCTCAAGGTCAAGGTCTTGCTCTTAACTGTGACAAACACAAGATGTCATGTAATGGGTATAATCACAAGATGTCATGTAATGGGTATAATCACAAGATGTTATGTAATGGGTATAATCACAAGATGTCATGTAATGGGTATAATCACAAGATGTCATGTAATGGGTATAATCTGAACTTTCCTTTGAATGCTGACTAACTACAATAATCAAAGACTGACTAATTGGAGCAATCACAGAATGACTAATTGGAGCAATCAAAGAATGACTAATTGGAGCAATCAAAGAATGACTAATTGGAACAATCGAAGACTGAAAAAATTGGAATAATAAAAGACTGACTTTTTTGGAACCCTCAAAGACTGACTTATTTGAATATGTGTGTCCATATCCATCAAACTTGATGCCATATACAACACATGGGTGTGTACAGCACTTAATCATACATATCCCGTACAGCACTTAATCATACACATCCCGTACAGCACTTAATCATACATATCCCGTACAGCACTTAATCATACACATCCCGTACAACACTTAATCATACATATCCCGTACAACACTTAATCATACATATCCCGTACAACACTTAATCATACACATCCCGTACAGCACTTAATCATACATATCCCGTACAACACTTAATCATACATATCCCGTACAACACTTAATCATACACATCCCGTACAGCACTTAATCATACATATCCCGTACAACACTTAATCATACATATCCCATACAACACTTAATCATACACATCCCATACAACACTTAATCATACACATCCCGTACAACACTTAATCATACATATCCCGTACAACACTTAATCATACATATCCCGTACAACACTTAATCATACATATCCCGTACAACACTTAATCATACACATCCCATACAACACTTAATCATACACATCCCGTACAACACTTAATCATACACATCCCATACAACACTTAATCATACACATCCCGTACAACACTTAATCATACACATCCCATACAACACTTAATCAAACACATCCCATACAACACTTAATCATACACATCCCGTACAACACTTAAGCATACATATCCAAGAAAAATATGTTTTAAAAGCTCTTTCACAAAAGGATTGTCAAAACATGGCAACCAGTGGTCACTGTGTAGTACGATTGCTAAAAATGGCCAAGCGTGTAGTACGATTGCTAAAAATGGTCATGCGTGTAGTACGATTGCTAAAAATGGTCATGCGTGTAGTACGATTGCTAAAAATGGCAATGCGTGTAGTACGATTGCTAAAAATGGTCATGCGTGTAGTACGATTGCTAAAAATGGCCATGCGTGTAGTACAATTGCTAAAAATGGCCATGCGTGTAGTACGATTGCTAAAAATGGCAATGCGTGTAGTACGATTGCTAAAAATGGCCATGCGTGTAGTACGATTGCTATAAATGGCCATGCGTGTAGTACGATTGCTAAAAATGGCCATGCGTGAGTACGATTGCTAAAATGCCAACATGTGAAGTACAATCCACAAACCCATAAAGTCGACAACAAATTCACAGATAAATACATCACAACGCCTAGCCCCCACTCCTGCCCATTTAGTTTTTAGGGGGGGGGGAGAGAAAGTTATAACCTGTCAATAACAAGCCAGTAAAATGCTGACCTTAATTTCAACAACGACCTTTTAGCTAATCAACACTTGCAGATCAATAAGGGATTTACTCGGGTTATCAAATAAAAGTCCATCATGTTGCTAATGAGATATTAGTTTTCTTTACAACCGAGGAAGAGTGAGTGCGACATGCTGTATGCGCTGGTAAATTAAATCTATTTGCGTTACAGAAGAAACAGCTCTACGGTGGGGGGGGGTGTTGGTGGGGCGTGTGTGTTGGTGGGGCGTGTGTGTTGGTGGGGCGTGTGTGTTGGTGGGACGTGTGTGTTGGTGGGGTGTGTGTTTGTTGGGGCGTGTGTGTTGGTGGGGCGTGTGTGTGTTTGTTGAGGTGTATGTTTGTTTGTTGGGGTGTGTGTGTTGGTGGGGCGTGTGTGTTGGTGGGGCGTGTGTGTTGGTGGGGCTTGTGTGTTGGTGGGGTGTGTGTGTGTTTGTTGGGGTGTATGTTTGTTGTTGGGGTGTGTGTGTTTGTGGGGCGTGTGTGTGTTTGTGGGGCGTGTGTGTGTTTGTGGGGCGTGTGTGTGTTTGTGGGGGTGGGGGCTTGAAACTGCGGAAAACTAAGACTTAAGACAGATTTATTGAGTGTGTAATAACTGATAGCTTGACCCCTGTGCGATAAGACAAGAACTGATTATTTTATTGTTAGGTCATTGGCTGACCACTACGGTGACCATTGTGTGATGGCCCAAGTATAAAGTTTCAAAACGAGACTTCATTATTGTAATAGTTTATTAAAAACAGAAAACTTTCGGCCATTCAAGGGTACGTTACTAGATACACCACACAGTCGTTGGGAAATAGGTTCTACACATGACAAACAATTAGATGTTTAATTCCGGACAAAAGTCTCTAAAAGCGTGTAAATTTAACAGTACAGTGACAATGGTTTCTACACACTGCCTCTGAACCTGTACACTGACAATCCAATGGTTTCTAACACAGTGCCACTGAACCTGTACACTGACAAACCAATGGTTTCTAACACAGTGCCACTGAACCTGTACACTGACAAAAAAATGGTTTCTAACACAGTGTCACTGAAACTGTACACTGACAAAAAAATGGTTTCTAACACAGTGCCACTGAAAATGTACACTGACAAACCAATGGTTTCGACACACAGTGCCACTGAACCTGTACACTGACAAACCAATGGTTTCTAACACAGTGCCACTGAACCTGTACACTGACAAACCAATGGTTTTTTAACACAGTGCCACTGAACCTGTACACTGACAAACCAATGGTTTCGACACACAGGCCCATGAAACTCAGTGACAAGATCTAGGCGCATGTCTATTAATCAACTCGCGGCACACCAATATGTTGAAACGACTTTTAAATTTACACGGATTGATCCAGTGAACGCTCCAAGATCCAGTGAATAATGTCACATAGACTACCACTGTCCAGTTATCCTGACCAATGTCCAGTTATCCTGACCAATGTCCAGTTATCCTGACCAATGTCCAGTTTCGAGCGGTCCTGCCACAGATCCGCTGGTCACCAACTACGAATTCACCTCCACCACACGGGCCGGGAAACATGCATAGCGCCCCAAACCTTTGGGTTCCCATCCCAGTGCAGCGAATGTCTGGCTTGTTTGAGCGCACGGGTTTGTACCAATAAAACAAACTAAAAATAAAGTCCTTGAAAAGAGAGAGGGGGGGGGGAGAAGGGGTGGTCTACGTCCGAGTGGGTCCCCTCGGTCCTACACAGGCCATACCTTTCACACACCCTAACCGATGGGTGTGTGTGTGTGTCTTTATGGAGGAGGTATGCAGATAGAGGCAGAAGGCCGTGTAGGAAGGAGTGAAAGAGCACGAAGGGAAGTAACCCAACACCGTTGTTTGGGGAGGATGAGCAAACAGACGTCTCCAGTGGACTGAACAAACCGCGCCACAAACACGGGTGAAAAGACGACATCGCCCGTCGTCGTACACCAAGGCGCTGGTACGTTTTCGACGCGGCGGAGCTGGAACTATAAGGAGGATCATCTGAGCAAGGCGGGGATCCTCAATCATTTCCGGTCGTAGTCGCAACAATGGTTCATTCCAGGGGATAATCCCATGATGCAGCGCTGTACCATTGTGGCATTTTTATGAAAGCGATAATAAAGGTTAAGGCGTTGGGTGAGATGGGAAGAGAGAAAAGAAAGAACACAAAAAAATTGTGTTTTTTTTTCAACTGCTCAAATCCACAATATCCTTTCAAGGGAGACAATTCCAAAGCCAGGAATTTGATTTGGTCGTGACGACAATGTTCCCGGCTTATCTTCCCTTAAGTTTAGTTATTGACGATGTTATAGTTGGACGTGTTGTTTATACCACATCACTGTACGTTTCTATATTTCCAGCGTGTCGAGGGTAAACTTTACTACTTCAATATAGTCTCCAGCTCTGCTGATACACACAAATATAGTCTCCAGCTCTGCTGATACACACAAATATAGTCTCCAGCTCTGCTGATACACACAAATATGGGTGGCGTGAACTCAAGTGACACGTGGATGTTAACAATAGCAGACGGCTACAAATAGTTATATAGAGATAAACTAAAAATGCATTAATTTAATTACCGTACATTCGATCGATCTGAAATTTTGACACGATGCATTGGTAGGTGACACGAGTCTATGTGCAAATTTTCAGCTCGATAGCATCATGGGAAGTGTGTCATTTTTTACTTTTGTTTTTCCGCCCGACCGATCAAGAGTCGGTGTTGAAGTTAATATAAGGGATTTAAAAATTTATGTTAAAACAATCAATGGATTGTATATACCCCCTAACATCAATGGATTGTGTATACCCCCTAAGATCAATGGATTGTTTATATCCCCTAACATCAATGGATTGTTTATATCCCCTAACATAAATGGATTGTTTACATCCCCTAACATCAATGGATTGTTTACATCCCCTAACATCAATGGATTGTTTATATCCCCTAACATCAATGGATTGTTTACCTCCCCTAACATCAATGGATTGTTTATACCCCCTAACATCAATGGATTGTTTACATCCCCTAACATCAATGGATTGTTTATACCCCCTAACATCAATGGATTGTTTAAACCCCCTAACATCAATGGATTGTTTACATCCCCTAACATCAATGGATTGTTTATACCCCCTAACATCAATGGATTGTTTACATCCCCTAACATCAATGGATTGTTTATACCCCCTAACATCAATGGATTGTTTATACCCCCTAACATCAATGGATTGTTTACATCCCCTAACATCAATGGATTGTTTATACCCCCTAACATCAATGGATTGTTTACATCCCCTAACATCAATGGATTGTTTATACCCCCTAACATCAATGGATTGTTTATACCCCCTAACATCAATGGATTGTTTATACCCCCTAACATCAATGGATTGTTTACATCCCCTAACATCAATGGATTGTTTATACCCCCTAACATCAATGGATTGTTTATACCCCTTAACATGATAGACATTGGTAATAAAAGTTAGAACAATACAAGGTGAAGGTCGTTAAACTACCGACCTGGCCCACTGACGTCACGCTGCCATTGATCTATTTACAAAACACAATCACCAGTTCGCCACAACGAGGCGACTGTAACTTAGTTACGAAATAATATTAGGTAAAGTATCTTTAAAATACGAGTTATCATAACTTATCATAACTTATCATAACTTACGTCATTATATCTTTATTTTGAGAATATATTTGCTCTGTTACACCAACGCATATTTGTTGTATTTGATCTGTTACACCAACGCATATTTGTTGTATTTGCTCTGTTACACCAACGCATATTTGTTGTATTTGCTCTGTTACACCAACGCATATTTGTTGTATTTGATCTGTTACACCAACGCATATTTGTTGTATTTGCTCTGTTACACCAACGCATATTTGTTGTATTTGATCTGTTACACCAACGCATATTTGTTGTATTTGATCTGTTACACCAACGCATATTTGTTGTGTTCATTGCAGTATTAATGAGAACATTCGAAAGTTACTAATTTATTTAACTAGGATTATTATTTGCTCGGAATGCACGTCAAATAAACGCACATAGATTATGTATAGTTTACTGATTACTGAACATACAAACAAAAATTCTTTAAATTAGAAACACTGTGTTTCACTGTCAAAATTCTTTAAATTAGAAACACTGTGTTTCACTGTCAAAATTCTTTAAATTAGAAACACTGTGTTTCACTGTCAAAATTCTTTAAATTAGAAACACTGTGTTTCATTCACTGTCAAAATTCTTTAAATTAGAAACACTGTGTTTCACTGTCAAAATTCTTTAAATTAGAAACACTGTGTTTCACTGTCAAAATTCTTTAAATTAGAAACACTGTGTTTCACTGTCAAAATTCTTTAAATTAGAAACACTGTGTTTCACTGTCAAAATTCTTTAAATTAGAAACACTGTGTTTCACTGTCAAAATTCTTTAAATTAGAAACACTGTGTTTCACTGTCAAAATTCTTTAAATTAGAAACACTGTGTTTCACTGTCAAAATTCTTTAAATTAGAAACACTGTGTTTCACTGTCAAAATTCTTTAAATTAGAAACACTGTGTTTCACTGTCAAAATTCTTTAAATTAGAAACACTGTGTTTCACTGTCAAAATTCTTTAAATTAGAAACACTGTGTTTCACTGTCAAAATTCTTTAAATTAGAAACACTGTGTTTCACTGTCAAAATTCTTTAAATTAGAAACACTGTGTTTCACTGTCAAAATTCTTTAAATTAGAAACACTGTGTTTCACTGTCAAAATTCTTTAAATTAGAAACACTGTGTTTCACTGTCAAAATCCTCGGAATTGTTGATGGTCTAAAAGAGCGCATTCCTAATTGATTCGTTTTACTTCTTTTAGAACATCCGTGTTCTCTCTCGATTGAGTTGCCCTCTATGAACTGTAACAAAGTAATCGATTATACTCTAAATATCGATGCTGCGTCTTCCATCGATTTTCTTATCGAGAACTTATTCAATATTTAATTTTCTACGAAGACGCATTTACATTAGGCATATGGACGCGCGCGCGCAAACACACACACAAACACACACGAAGGGATACACACATACACACACATGGTTATGTCAAAAATGTCGAATCGTTTTAGCTCCACCCTAGCGAGAGTTTAGAAGTAATGGATTTTGTAGATAGAATAAGTCCGCGAAAGAAATAAAAATTCTATTTTTTAATTTTTTAAAAATTCGATCTCTCTCTCTCTCTCTCTCTCTCTCTCTCTCTCTCTCTCTCTCTCTCTCTCTCTCTCTCTCTCTCTCTCTCTCTCTCTCTCTCTCTCTCTCTCTCTCTCCATCTGAGCAGACATTTTCACGAGTAGACAGTTGACGGGCAGATAATTGACAGCGTTCAGTGACCGTTGACTAGACAGTGATAAGAAACATTGAAGAGGGGCTTGAAGGAAGTCAGTGCTGTCGATAACTGGTCATCTAAAGGCTAGTGGACATCAGGACCCTATCACTGTCCATAACTGGTCATCTAAAGGCTAGTGGACATCAGGACCACATCATTGTCCATAACTGGTCATCTAAAGGCTAGTGGACATCAGGACCACATCACTGTCCATAACTGGTCATCTAAAGGCTAGTGGACATCAGGACCACATCACTGTCCATAACTGGTCATCTAAAGGCTAGTGGACATCAGGACCACATCACTGTCCATAACTGGTCATCTAAAGGCTAGTGGACATCAGGACCACATCACTGTCCATAACTGGTCATCTAAAGGCTAGTGGACATCAGGACCACATCACTGTCCATAACTGGTCATCTAAAGGCTAGTGACATCAGGACCACATCACTGTCCATAACTGGTCATCTAAAGGCTAGTGACATCAGGACCACATCACTGTCCATAACTGGTCATCTAAAGGCTAGTGGACATCAGGACCCTGTCACTGTCCATAACTGGTCATCTAAAGGCTAGTGGACATCAGGACCCTGTCACTGTCCATAACTGGTCATTTAAAGGCTAGTGGACATCATGACCACATCACTGTCCATAACTGGTCATCTAAAGGCTAGTGGACATCAGGACCACATCACTGTCCATAACTGGTCATCTAAAGGCTAGTGGACATCAGGACCACATCACTGTCCATAACTGGTCATCTAAAGGCTAGTGGACATCAGAACCCCGTCACTGTCCATAACTGGTCATCTAAAGGCTAGTGGACATCAGAACCCCGTCACTGTCCATAACTGGTTATCTAAAGGCTAGTGGACATCAGGACCACATCACTGTCCATAACTGATCATCTAAAGGCTAGTGGACATCAGAACCCCTTCACTGTCCATAACTGGTCATCTAAAGGCTAGTGGACATCAGAACCCCGTCACTGTCCATAACTGGTCATCTAAAGGCTAGTGGACATCAGAACCCCGTCACTGTCCATAACTGGTTATCTAAAGGCTAGTGGACATCAGGACCACATCACTGTCCATAACTGATCATCTAAAGGCTAGTGGACATCAGAACCCCTTCACTGTCCATAACTGGTCATCTAAAGGCTAGTGGACATCAGAACCCCGTCACTGTCCATAACTGGTCATCTAAAGGCTAGTGGACATCAGGACCACATCACTGTCCATAACTGATCATCTAAAGGCTATTGGACATCAGGACCATGTCACTGTCCCATAACTGGTCATCTAAAGGCTAGTGGACATCAGGATTACATCACTGTCCATAACTGGTCATCTAAAGGCTAGTGGACATCAGGACCACATCACTGTCCATAACTGGTCATCTAAAGGCTAGTGGACATCAGGACCACATCACTGTCCATAACTGGTCATCTAAAGGCTAGTGACATCAGGACCACATCACTGTCCATAACTGGGTATCTATAGGCTAGTGACATCAGGACCACATCACTGGCCATAACTGGTAATCTTAAGGCTAGTGGACATCAGGACCACATCACTGTCCATAACTGGTCATCTAAAGGCTAGTGACATCAGGACCACATCACTGTCCATAACTGGTCATCTAAAGGCTAGTGACATCAGGACCACATCACTGTCCATAATTGGTCATCTAAAGGCTAGTGGACATCAGAACCCCGTTACTGTCCATAACTGGGTATTTAAAGGCTATTGGACATCAGAACCCCGTCACTGTCCATAACTGGTAATCTAAAGGCTAGTGACATCAGGACTTCTATCTAAACTGTTAAATTCACTAGTTAATTTATTTCTAAACCGTTAAATTCACTAGTTAATGTACATCTAAAGTCGATTGGTTTGCTCACCACCGACTCGCACCTAGCGCTAATTGAAGCCAGGACGATTTCCCCCTCAATACCCCCACCACCACGGCCCTGGCCTGACTTGACCGTATCAAACCTGCAGAGTTGAAAATACTGTTTGTTGCATGGTGTTATACCCCGGTGACGTCAGCGCGAATAGAAGTGCGTTGAACGCGAGGAATACACGAGGGAAATGTTGGAAGCGCTGCGTCCAAAGGGAACTACTGTACGTTCATGAATTATAGAGGCGGTTAAAATGTTCATACGTACAGCCCCGTACAGGTACAAGGTATAAGTATGGCAGTATGGGATATACAAGTTCACTTACAATGTTCATTTGTTATACTGTCAATGCACTGTCGTCATCTACTCGACTGAAAATTGTCTGTCCATCCAACAAACGTCAGTTCGTTCCGCCCGCCCCAACTATCTGTCTTTATGAATATTTATACATGTTTTATATATGTTTTATATATGTTTTATATATGTTTTATATATGTTTTATATATGTTTTATAGATGTTTTATAGATGTTTCCAGATAAAATGAACCCCATATTTTCCCCGTAAATGTTAAACATGATTTCTGGTGGTTATGACAACTTATGACACGTGTTCACATGAACAAAAACTGAAATAATTGACTAATAAAATGTTGACGAATATATGACAGACACACAAGTCCTCCTTTCCGTCTGGCATTCCAAACGGCATTCGCTTGACATGTTATTGCTATCTGAGACAAGCCACGTGGTTTGTTGACATGTTATTGCTATCTGAGACAAGTCACGTGGTTTGTTGACATGTTATTGCTATCTGAGACAAGCCACGTGGTTTGTTGACATGTTATTGCTATCTGAGACAAGCCACGTGGTTTGTTGACATGTTATTGCTATCTGAGACAAGCCACGTGGTTTGTTGACATGTTATTGCTATCTGAGACAAGCCACGTGGTTTGTTGACATGTTATTGCTATCTGAGACAAGCCACGTGGTTTGTTGACATGTTATTGCTATCTGAGACAAGCCACGTGATTTGCGTCTACTGTCTAATATTAATTACTCAATGATGCGGTACACGTTGCGTGTTTTAGAAGTGAAGAGTACACAGTGTGTACACACAATGTACACCGCGAAGCACAACTTTTAAACATAAGAAACAGAAAATGCTTGATCTGTTCTGGAAAATTATAAAAGAATTCTGAGTTTTGATTCGTTTATTATCCCAACGACACAAAAATTGGAACACATTAAATCACCGATGTGGCATTAAGAAATGGAACAATTATCCGTGGCACAATCCGAAAATATGCCACAATTACAATCATATAAACCACAAACACCGAACCTCCAGTTGTCTCGACTGGCCTACAACAGCAGCCACAACCACACCAAACAACAGCAGCCACCAACTGTAGCTCAAATGCGTATTTTGACAGAATGGGCCTCAGCCCAACAGCCACTAACAGCCGGCTGTTCCCCACTACCCCCCCCCCTCCCCCCCCTCCTATAATCCGACTCACTTTCAAACCGTTATGAGGACTGATCGTTAATCCGTATGCAAGCTGTGTTGGTCCGGCCTCCTACGTCATCGTTATCCTAATCCTAACACTCCCCCCTCCCGTTCTTGTATCCCCCCTCTCTCTCTTTCCCCTGCCGCTACCTGAGTAAATAGAGGTTTTTGTTTGTTTTAACCCGCATAAAAATGTCCGCCCGGTCGTCCATTTTAAAGATGAATGATCGACAGTGATGCGTTGGTCACGTGACTGGGCCGGTCAGTTGGCGGAGGCCAGGGACTTGTTCGGCACTGACACTAGCCACGGTTGGACAGATGTGACAGTTGATAGCTGCTGCACTGACACTAGCCACGGTTGGACAGAGTTGACAGTGACAGTTGACAGCTGCTGCACTGACAACTAGCCACGGTTGGACAGAGTTGACAGTGACAGTTGACAGCTGCTGCACTGACAACTAGCCACGGTTGGACAGAGTTGACAGTGACAGTTGACAGCTGCTGCACTGACAACTAGCCACGGTTGGACAGAGTTGACAGTGACAGGTTTCTATTTGCACGTGACAAATCACGCCATTCTTCACCTGAATCAGATTTTCCAGTTATTGATAACGCCAATTAGCTGAAACAAACCTTCCCGTTAGAGATCACGCCAATTCTATCAAAAGACTTTGACCGTGACATATGACAACAATTGGTAGGAAATCTCCCAGTTATAAACCACGATTGTCATCAGATATGAAGTAGTGACAGAATATTATTTCCTCACTATCTCTCTACGGCCACGGGGATAAAAGTGACAGTTGCGTGCCAAAGTGACACGCACAATGTCCGTCAAACCACTACGTCCTACTAAAACACCAGGTCCCAAACGACGTCAACAGACCTAAAGTTGAAGACTCTCCACGAAATAGACAACGTCCTCATACACAAACAACTAGCAGACGTCACTCGCCGGATGCTCGCTCGGGTGGCCGGAGTCGAAGATGACGACCGTTGAATTCACGAGTTAGCTGAGTCCTTCCTGTTAGAGGATTATCCCAACCAAGAACGTCATCCAACTCGAGGTATTTGCGAGGGAGATCGTTAGCTATGTGCTGCGCAACGATTGTTCTGGTCTTGTGTGCGGCCCGAGAGCTGTTTTGTGATGTCCTCACCCTGGCAACATATGCTGCGATCTACGGGCACAATTCTCTGTGTCTGCTTGCTTTTACAAAGTGGGGCGGGGCAGGGGGCACCCTCACGTCACTCAGCTCCCTGCAGGGAGAGGGGCGCGATTTGTTACATTCCTTCTATTGACACAACAAACTCGGAGTTGGTACACCCATCCCCCTCCAGGACAGTCCCCACATCCTCCTACCACATCTCCTCCCTCTTCCAACGGCCCCTCATCAAACTGTGACCAAAAGTACTTTAACCTCGATTTCGTCTCGTGTGATGCTATGGCTATAATGTTGTCTCGTGACATGACGTAGGACAGTATCCAAAGCGCTCTTCAAAAGCCAACCATAATTCACTTACTGCAAACAATCAATACATCACACACCGCGAGTAAATACATCACACACCACGAGTAAATACATCACACACCGCGACTAAATACATCACACACCACGAGTAAATACATCACACATCGCGAGTAAATACATCACACACCGCAACTAAATACATCAAACACCGCGACTAAATACATCACATGACACCGCGACTAAATACATCACACACCCCGACTAAATACGTCACACACGTCGATTAAATACACCAACGAGGTCGACGTATTGCAGCTGTAAAAACCCACTTCGCCCCCTTCTAATTACACCCCACTTGGCCCCCCTTCTAATTACACCCCACTCCTCTTATTAACACCATCACTAAAACCATCTTACACCTTTTAGAGTTTAGAGTATAACATAAATAGGATTGAATGCACCGGGAGATAGATTTTAACGCGTCACCCCTCGTGTTCCCTCAACCGGGATACGCCCTTTCCCTCAAACTTTCCTCTTGTGGTACGTTACAAGTGACGTCATACCACCCACACTCCCTCCCCCACACCCCTACCTCCACAACTCCAAACTACTACTCCCTGACCATTGATTCGATTCTCTTCTTTTGTCCCCTCTCCACTCTCTCGGTGTTTCCCTTACCGGAGAATACACTGACCAAAGAAACTCGTGTTTGCCGACACGGCCCTCATGTGTTTGCTCTATAGCTGAGCTCTGTGGAGGGCCGACGGGGAAAATGTGTTTTTAAGACTATTTTAGAGAGAGAAGAAAGAGAGAGAGAGAGAGAGAGAGAGAGAGATAGAGAGAGAGAGAGAGAGAGATAGAGAGAGAGAGAGAGAGAGAGAGAGAGAGAGAGAGAGAGAGAGAGAGATAGAGAGAGAGAGATAGAGAGAGAGATAGAGAGAGAGAGATAGAGAGAGATAGAGAGAGAGAGAGAGAGAGAGAGAGAGAAAGAGAGAGAGAGAGAAGGAATGAGGAAGAGGAAGAAAGAAACGGTTTTCAAGCGTGTCATTAGAATTAAAGTTATTTGCAATGGAAAAGTGTGAAACTGGGAACGACTACACAAATTGGATGTCAAGTTTTCACTATTAAAATAATACAACATTCTAGTCCAATAGCTTCTTTTCATTATGTAAACTAAAATAATACAACATTCTAGTCCAATAGATTCTTTTCATTATGTAAACTACAATAATACAACATTCTAGTCCAATAGCTTCTTTTCATTATGTAAACTCTTGCCATAAGTCGAATAACTGAAATATTTTTTTTTAAAGATTCATTTTCGACTGATTTAGTTTAGTGGTCAGAGATTAAACTGACCAATTTGTTGGGCGTTGGAAAAATAAATCTGATAAATGATGACGTCATTGTAAAGCGCAACATCCCTTCAAAAAGGAGCAAACACCGAAACGACTGGTGACTGTAACATAGACATATGTCTACCAAGGGAAACAATTGACGTAGACAAAAACGGTGGAGGGTTTTATTTGGAAAGAGGGAAATACTCTGAGAAATTGCTCCGGTAACAATTGGTGAGAGTGGTCTTAAGTTGACTGTGAAAACAAGGGGAGACAAATGCAAAATCACGGATGAAAGGATACAACGGGGATTGGATATAGTAAAGACTAAAAGCTGGATATATAGGGGGGTAGGTGGGGAGGGGTGGATATATAGACAGACGGGGGTAGGTAGGGAGGGGTAGAGGGAAGGTAAAAAATACTGAGAGGGATGGAGGGAGGTAGGGACTGAAGGTCAAAGAAATAATGGACTCGCCCACAGAGACTGAAAGGCAACAGAGGTGGCAGTGTGTCGGGAGTGCAGCAAAACGTATTAAAAAGATTAGTAGACACAGTGGAACAGATGTTCAGGGGGACTTACTCCACAACCGGTATGCGAATAGCCGCCCTTTACTTAGCTGATTGGAGAGTTCCGATCTATAACGGAGGGGTTGAACGAGGTACAGTCGAACAATCGGTATAAAGGGAACGCGATTATGGAAAATAAATCTTCTGATTGGATAAAAGAAAATGTTAGTACAGCCAATGACAATATGGTACAGTTATGAACTGTCCATGTGTATTTGGTGCATGAAAAATATAGATATTTATCAAATTGTTCAAATTAAATGTGGTCCATGTAAATATACTTGGTAAAAATTTGTCAAAAAATATTGTCCAAGTAAATAAGACCAATAAAAATATAGTCCAAGTAAATAAGGTCATTAAAATATGGTCAAAGTAATGCGTGCAGTGACTTATATAGGGCCCAATTCAAAATAATTAACTTTACGTATGCCTCTATATGTGCATACCTTATATTGTGTAACACTGTACAGAGTATATGGTCCTTATCAATTTTATAACTGTCGATATAATCCATGTCTTGACGCAGGCTGACCACATGGTACCATTGAGTCTGACCGCGTAATACCATTGAGTCTGACCACGTGGTACCATTGTGTCTGACCGCGTAATACCATTGAGTCTGACCGCGTGGTACCATTGAGTCTGACCACGTGGTACCATTGAGTCTGACCACGTGGTACCATTGGGTCTGACCACGTGGTACCATTGGGTCTGACCACGTGGTACCATTGAGTCTGACCACGTGGTACCATTGAGTCTGACCACGTGGTACCATTGAGTCTGACCACGTGGTACCATTGGGTCTGACCACGTGGTACCATTGAGTCTGACCACGTGGTACCATTGAGTCTGACCACGTGGTACCATTGAGTCTGACCACGTGGTACCATTGAGTCTGACCACGTGGTACCATTGAGTCTGACCACGTGGTACCATTGAGTCTGACCACGTGGTACCATTGGGTCTGACCACGTGGTACCATTGGGTCTGACCACGTGGTACCATTGAGTCTGACCACGTGGTACCATTGGGTCTGACCACGTGGTACCATTGGGTCTGACCACGTGGTACCATTGAGTCTGACCACGTGGTACGATTGAGTCTGACCACGTGGTACCATTGAGTCAGACCACGTGGTACCATTGAGTCTGACCACGTGGTACCATTGAGTCTGACCACGTGGTACCATTGAGTCTGACCACGTGGTACCATTGAGTCTGACCACGTGGTACCATTGAGTCTGACCACGTGGTACCATTGGGTCTATATCCCACATAAGCCCGAGATCCGAGAAATGTGATTTACCAATCTGTTCCCGGCAAACCAAACCATGGAGTGGGTCAAAACTGAAAAGAACTTCCGGCGTATTGCAGACATGGCTTGGCACAGACCCATCAACTTCAATTATAATAAAAGCATTTCGGGGGGGTGGGGGGGGGCTCGCACTATCCCCGTAGCTGTCCGCAGTCCACAAGAATATTCCCTCCAGTTTCACGCTCCTTGCTCCTGTTAGTATTTACCCACCCCAGAGAGCCCCCACCCCCAACTCCCCTCACAATCCCGACTGCCCTGTACAAATACTTGTCCCAGCCCAAAGGTGGTCGCTGTCCACACTGGTACCTCGTGTTGGCTCATTCGATATCTGCGATTCGATCTCGCCTCGTTCTGTAAGAAACATCCACATCGCTGCACCCCGTCAACCGCTTTCGATATTGTTTGCTCGTGGCTATGAAGAAATGTCCTTTTATACTTGGGACGAGTGCTCACCCAGATTTGACACACTGCACGGCTCGACCCCTTTTCTCCCACCCCAGCTCCCTTTAAATAGCCTTCTCTCCTCCCCCTCCCTCTTATCCTACCCGCCCCTCACCAGCTTCCTTAAACATCCTTTGATCCGTTTCCATTAATACTATCATAATGAAAGCTCAATAATGATCGCCCGAGTGGACTGCACTAGGTAGCCCCTTAGAGCTAGTTGCTACCGGTAGCAATGTTGTGGGTGCCGAATAAGTAAACCAGGCTTTTAGCTCGGGACTAGGGCACGGCAGCAGTTATGCAAAAATAAAGGGACCACGAGCGACGCCGGACGCCCAAGAAGGTACCCCGTGTAAACAGAACACGAATCGCCAATTAGGAGCTGACAGAAGTCGTCACTGATTGCTAGATGGCACTGTCACAACAGTTCATTGCTAGATGGCACTGTCACAACAGTTCATTGCTAGATGGCACTGTCACAACAGTTCATTGCTAGATGGCACTGTCACAACAGTTCATTGCTAGATGACACTGTCACAACAGTTCATTGCTAGATGGCACTGTAATAACAGATCATTGCTAGATGGCACTGTCACAACAGTTCATCGTTAGAGAGAAGCAATTTGGCAAGGGGCTCAGATGGGATGTCTTCTTTTTTTAAAAATTTGTCAAAAATCTAGAATCTAGAGCTATACAGTATTAAATAATCGAAACATGTCGATTAAAAAGAAACGCCGTTTGTAAAGGACTACTTTGGTCACGTGATATCTTTCAGTGCGTCATGGAAATGTGCTAATTTATGGTTGTCATGACATCATCAGAAACGATCCGCCACACGTCATTATCTACCCTTGACATTGACGTCAGATACTACGTTAGTTTGATTTCATTCTATTATCGGAAGTCAGTCAAATTGTCTCCCACTTGTTAAAGTGGTCCCCAATCAGTAGCAATTGTACACGGCGAGCGGCCATTTACAGTGGTCCCCAATCAGTAGCAATTGTACACGGCGAGCGGCCATTTACAGTGGTCCCCAATCAGTAGCGTTTGTACACGGCGAGCGGCCATTTAAACAAATCTATTCGACCACTTCCAGACTATATTTTCTTTTCCAAGACAAGCATTTTTTAAAATTGGATGGGGATAATTTTTTTTTGTTCTTTTCTTTGTTTTTCCATTTCCTAAAATGAAATAATTATATTTGTAGATATTGAAACATTTCTTCAACAATTTTCTAGAAATTGAAATTATGAAGATTTTTCGTTTGTTTGAAACCAGCATTCCTAGCTCCACCTCATCTAACACACCCCTGTGTATTGATTGGTAGGTCTGAAACCACCGCCCCCTCCCCCTGTGTATTGATTGGTAGGTCTGAAACCACCGCCCCCTCCCCCTGTGTATTGATTGGTAGGTCTGAAACCACCGCCCCCTCCCCCTGTGTATTGATTGGTAGGTCTGAAACCACCGCCCCCTCCCCCTGTGTATTGATTGGTAGGTCTGAAACCACCGCCCCCTCCCCCTGTGTATTGATTGGTAGGTCTGAAACCACCGCCCCCTCCCCCTGTGTATTGATTGGTAGGTCTGAAACCACCGCCCCCTCCCCCTGTGTATTGATTGGTAGGTCTGAAACCACCGCCCCCTCCCCCTGTGTATTGATTGGTAGGTCTGAAACCACCGCCCCCTCCCCCTGTGTATTGATTGGTAGGTCTGAAACCACCGCCCCCCACCCCAACTAAAACCCCTGACTGTTGTTTGTCATGAAATTAATTCAACGCACCAATGGGCAGTAAGTTGAACGCACCAATGGGCAGTAAGTTGAACGCACCAATGGGCAGTAAGTTGAACGCACCAATGGGCAGTAAGTTGAACGCACCAATGGGCAGTAAGTTGAACGCACCAATGGGCAGTAAGTTGAACGCACCAATGGGCAGTAAGTTGAACGCACCAATGGGCAGTAAGTTGAACGCACCAATGGGCAGTAAGTTGAACGCACCAATGGGCAGTAAGTTGAACGCACCAATGGGCAGTAAGTTGAACGCACCAATGGGCAGTAAGTTGAACGCACCAATGGGCAGTAAGTTGAACGCACCAATGGGCAGTAAGTTGAACGCACCAATGGGCAGTAAGTTGAACGCACCAATGGGCAGTAAGTTGAACGCACCAATGGGCAGTAAGTTGAACGCACCAATGGGCAGTAAGTTGAACGCACCAATGGGCAGTAAGTTGAACGCACCAATGGGCAGTAAGTTGAACGCACCAATGGGCAGTAAGTTGAACGCACCAATGGGCAGTAAGTTGAACGCACCAATGGGCAGTAAGTTGAACGCACCAATGGGCAGTAAGTTGAACGCACCAATGGGCAGTAATTTGAACGCACCAATGGGCAGTAAGTTGAACGCACCAATGGGCAGTAAGTTGAACGCACCAATGGGCAGTAAGTTGAACGCACCAATGGGCAGTAAGTTGAACGCACCAATGGGCAGTAAGTTGAACGCACCAATGGGCAGTAAGTTGAACGCACCAATGGGCAGTAAGTTGAACGCACCAATGGGCAGTAAGTTGAACGCACCAATGGGCAGTAAGTTGAACGCACCAATGGGCAGTAAGTTGAACGCACCAATGGGCAGTAAGTTGAACGCACCAATGGGCAGTAAGTTGAACGCACCAATGGGCAGTAAGTTGAACGCACCAATGGGCAGTAAGTTGAACGCACCAATGGGCAGTAAGTTGAACGCACCAATGGGCAGTAAGTTGAACGCACCAATGGGCAGTAAGTTGAACGCACCAATGGGCAGTAATTTGAACGCACCAATGGGCAGTAAGTTGAACGCACCAATGGGCAGTAAGTTGAACGCACCAATGGGCAGTAAGTTGAACGCACCAATGGGCAGTAAGCTTTAACAACAAATGAGGTCAGAATGGCCACAACAAGAGAGACAACCGAGAGCAGCAGGAATATTGTAGACGCAGCAGTTATCTGCCCGAAGAATAGTGTTAAATGGTCGCCTTCAAAATGATGGCCGCCTGTATAAGAAACTATCTCTAGCTAGATGTGTAACTACCGACATAGGTCAATAGAAAAGTGTTTAGTAGACATTTGGCGTGGGACAAAGAGCCCATTGTCAGAGAGACAGTTGACAGAGACAGTTGACAAAGAGACAGCTGACAGCGAAACCGTTGACAGAGAGACAGTTCAGAAAGAGACAGTTGACAGAGAGACAGTTGACAGAGACATTTTACAGATAGCCAGTTGACAGATAGCCAGTTCACAGAGAGACATTTGACAGATAGCCAGTTCACAGACAGTTCACAGAGAGCCAGTTGACAGAGAGCCAGGTCACAATCTGACGAACATAATTAAAAATGGGGCCTCAGACCAGGCGAAGAATCCCCGTCACCATGGAAACCGTTTGCTTTTCTTTTCCCAACCACGCTGACAATTAAACACCTGGTATTTAATACGCACCTAATCAATTTCTTCATTTTATTAACATACCAAAATTGTCCTTTTTCTTTTCTTTCTTTCTATCATTTAACTGTGTATCGATCTTCGACCCACTCCCTCGGAAGATTTCGTCCACGCCTCTGTAATTCCCAGCGGCGGATCTAAAATTGGATGCACGACCATGATGTGCCTCTGAATTCATTAAGGTGATGAAAGCGGACTTAGCACCAAGTTGAAGACAAACATGACGGCAGACAGATTCTGGTTAGTAGTGACAAATATGGCACCCTGACCGCGGGCACATGGGCGAGCAAGGGGCATGGACTTTAGAGCGCATGGGCTAGGTGGCGCTTGCGACCGGGTGGCGCATGGGCGAGGTGGCGCTTGGACCGGGGGGGCGCATGGGCGAGGTAGCGCTTGGACCTGGGGGCGCAAGGGCGAATGTGCGATGGGTCGCATTGAGGAGGGTGGATGGACAGTCCATCCACAAGCAAAAGCTTATAGAAGACTTCCCAGACTTAACCACTAGGTGACTATATTGTGGTACTAGGTGACTATATTGTGGTACTAGGTGACTATATTGTGGTACTAGGTGACTATATTGTGGTACTAGGTGACTATATTGTGGTACTAGGTGACTATATTGTGGTACTAGGTGACTATATTGTGGTACTAGGTGACTATATTGTGGTACTAGGTGACTATATTGTGGTACTAGGTGACTATATTGTGGTACTAGGTGACTATATTGTGGTACTAGGTGACTATATTGTGGTACTAGGTGACTATATTGTGGTACTAGGTGACTATATTGTGGTACTAGGTGACTATATTGTGGTACTAGGTGACTATATTGTGGTACTAGGTGACTATATTGTGGTACTAGGTGACTATATTGTGGTACTAGGTGACTATATTGTGGTACTAGGTGACTATATTGTGGTACTAGGTGACTATATTGTGGTACTAGGTGACTATATTGTGGTACTAGGTGACTATATTGTGGTACTAGGTGACTATATTGTGGTACTAGGTGACTATATTGTGGCATACTAGGTGACTATATTGTGGCACTAGGTGACTATATTGTGGCACTAGGTGACTATATTGTGGCAATAGGTGACCATATTGTTGCATTCGTTGAATATATTATTGTATTATTTAACTATCGGGGCATTAGTTGACAAAAGTGTAGCACTAGATGAGCATATTGTAGCACTAGATGAGCATATTGTAGCACTAGATGAACATATTGTAGCACTAGATGACCATAGTGACGCATTAGATGACCATGATATAGCACTATATTATTATGATGTAGCACTATACGACTATTGTAGCACTGACTGAAATGACAGAAACCTGAAATTCTCGACCTTGAAATGTGTGTAAAAAGAAGACGGTATAGTTACAGTTGGGGACAGGGAGGGAGGGAGGGGGTGGTGGCGATAGATCGGAACTCTGAAATTCCTGGTCAGCCACCGACAATTATGAGCGTGGTATTATTGTGTGGATGTTGAGTGGAGGAAAGGGGGGGAGGTGGGACATGGAGGGAGGGGGAGGGGGCAAGGAGGAAGAGCAGAGAGTAATGTGCCGACACAACAGCCGAGACTTCTAGTAATTACGGTTGTCTCGCCCCTGGCTGGGCCGGTGGTCAGTGCTGGTCAGCTGGGACATCGATTTCAGCGACTTGAATCTAGACCCGTTTATTGCAATGTGTGTGTGTAAGTCTGGGGGGTAAAAAGGTGGTAGATAGTGTGGCCTGGGATAGGACCTCATGTTTACAGGCTATAGGACCTCATGTTTACAGGCAATAGGACCTCATGTTTACAGGCAATAGGACCTCATGTTTACAGGCAATAGGATCTCATGTTTACAGGCAATAGGACCTCATGTTTACAGGCAATAGGACCTCATGTTTATAGGCAATAGGACCTCATGTTTACAGGCAATAGGACCTCATGTTTACAGGCAATAGGACCTCATGTTTACAGGCAATAGGACCTCATGTTTACAGGCAATAGGACCTCATGTTTACAGGCAATAGGATCTCATGTTTACAGGCAATAGGACCTCATGTTTACAGGCAATAGGACCTCATGTTTACAGGCAATAGGACCTCATGTTTACAGGCAATAGGACCTCATGTTTACAGGCAATAGGACCTCATGTTTACAGGCAATAGGACCTCATGTTTACAGGCAATAGGATCTCATGTTTACAGGCAATAGGACCTCATGTTTACAGGCAATAGGACCTCATGTTTACAGGCAATAGGATCTCATGTTTACAAGCAATAGGACCTCATGTTTACAGGCAATAGAGTCTTAAGTGATGTGTGCGACATCTGAACCAAGGGTGACCTGGTGATTAGGTGTAATTTGGTGGATGGATGTAATTTGGTGATGGATGTAATTTGGTGGATTGATGTAATTTGGTGGATGGATGTAATTTGGTGGATTGATGTAATTTGGTGGATGGATGTAATTTGGTGGATTGATGTAATTTGGTGGATGGATGTAATTTGGTGGATTGATGTAATTTGGTGATGGATGTAATTTGGTGGATGGATGTAATTTGGTGGATTGATGTAATTTGGTGGATGGATGTAATTTGGTGGATGGATGTAATTTGGTGGATGGATGTAATTTGGTGGATTGATGTAATTTGGTGGATTGATGTAATTTGGTGGATTGATGTAATTTGGTGGATGGATGTAATTTGGTGGATTGATGTAATTTGGTGGATGGATGTAATTTGGTGGATTGATGTAATTTGGTGGATTGATGTAATTTGGTGGATTGATGTAATTTGGTGGATTGATGTAATTTGGTGGATTGATGTAATTTGGTGGATGGATGTAATTTGGTGGATGGATGTAATTTGGTGGATGGATGTAATTTGGTGGATTGATGTAATTTGGTGGATTGATGTAATTTGGTGGATTGATGTAATTTGGTGGATGGATGTAATTTGGTGGATGGATGTAATTTGGTGGATGGATGTAATTTGGTGGATGGATGTAATTTGGTGGATGGATGTAATTTGGTGGATGGATGTAATTTGGTGGATGATGTAATTTGGTGGATGGATGTAATTTGGTGGATGGATGTAATTTGGTGGATTGATGTAATTTGGTGGATGATGTAATTTGGTGATGATGTAATTTGGTGGATGGATGTAATTTGGTGGATGGATGTAATTTGGTGGATTGATGTAATTTGGTGATGTATTGGATGATGTAATTTGGTGGATGATGTAATTTGGTGGATGGATGTAATTTGGTGGATGGATGTAATTTGGTGGATGGATGTAATTTGGTGGATGGATGTATTTGGTGGATGGTGTAATTTGGTGGATTGATGTAATTTGGTGGATGGATGTAATTTGGTGATTGATGTAATTTGGTGGATGGATGTAATTTGGTGGATGGATGTAATTTGGTGGATTGATGTAATTTGGTGGATGGATGTAATTTGGTGGATGGATGTAATTTGGTGGATGGATGTAATTTGGTGGATGGATGTAATTTGGTGGATGGATGTAATTTGGTGGATGGATGTAATTTGGTGGATGGATGTAATTTGGTGGATGATGTAATTTGGTGGATTGATGTAATTTGGTGGATGGATGTAATTTGGTGGATTGATTAATTTGGTGGATTGATGTAATTTGGTGGATTGATGTAATTTGGTGGATGGATGTAATTTGGTGGATGGATGTAATTTGGTGGATGGATGTAATTTGGTGGATTGATGTAATTTGGTGGATTGATGTAATTTGGTGGATGGATGTAATTTGGTGGATGGATGTAATTTGGTGGATGGATGTAATTTGGTGGATGGATGTAATTTGGTGGATTGATGTAATTTGGTGGATTGATGTAATTTGGTGGATGGATGTAATTTGGTGGATGGATGTAATTTGGTGATGGATGTAATTTGGTGGATGGGTGTAATTTGGTGGATGGATGTAATTTGGTGAATGGATGTAATTTGGTGGATGGATGTAATTTGGTGGATGGATGTCATTTGGTGGATTGATGTAATTTGGTGGATTGATGTAATTTGGTGGATTGATGTAATTTGGTGGATGGATGTAATTTGGTGGATTAATTAATGAGTTAGAACTTTGTTGTCAGGATGCCCAAGAACTATCATTACAGGTTACTTCGAGTTCAGACCCTTGCTGTCTGTAACAAAAGTTCAGACCCTAGCTATCTGTGTAACAAGCAAGTCTAAAACAGCTTGCCACACACACAATTCAAGCCTAGAACAGCTTGCACACACACAAAGCAAGACTAGAACAGCTTGCCACGCACACAATTAAAGTCTAGAACAGCTTGCCACGCACACAATTAAAGTCTAGAACAGCTTGCCACACACAATTAAAGTCTAGAACAGCTTGCCACACACACAATGCAAGTCTAGAACAGCTTGCCACACACACACAATTCAAGTCTAGAACAGCTTGCCACACACACACACAATTCAAGTCTAGAACAGCTTGCCACACACACAATTCAAGTCTAGAACAGCTTGCCACACACACAAAGCAAGACTAGAAAAGCTTGCCACACACACAATTAACGTCTAGAACAGCTTGCCACACACACAATGCAAGTCTAGAACAGCTTGCCACACACACAATTCAAGCCTAGAACAGCTTGCCCCACACACAATTCAAGACTAGAACAGCTTGCCACACACACACAATTCAAGTCTAGAACAGCTTGCCACACACACACACAATTCAAGTCTAGAACAGCTTGCCACACACACAATTCAAGTCTAGAACAGCTTGCCACACACACAAAGCAAGACTAGAAAAGCTTGCCACACACACAATTAACGTCTAGAACAGCTTGCCACACACACAATGCAAGTCTAGAACAGCTTGCCACACACACAATTCAAGCCTAGAACAGCTTGCCACACACACAATGCAAGACTAGAACAGCTAGCCACACACACAAAGTGAGTCTAGAACAGCTTGCCACACACACAATGCAAGACTAGAACAGCTTGCCACACACACAAAGCAAGACTAGAACAGCTTGCCACACACACAATGCAAGACTAGAACAGCTTGCCACACACACAAAGTGAGTCTAGAACAGCTTGCCATACACACAAAGTGAGTCTAGAACAGCTTGCCACACACACAAAGTGAGTCTAGAACAGCTTGCCACACACACAAAGTGAGTCTAGAACAGCTTACCACTCAAGCTAATTAGTATCCTCAGCTCCTCTTGACGCCAAGCTACTGCTCTAATCAGCTTTAATGAGGGTAATTTTAAAGGCTACTTATTTTGTTCTCGTTAGTAGCCACCCATACATTCTCTCTTTATATTTTCTGTCTGTCTCTTCCCTTCTTTCGTTCTCTATTTATTTCATATTATAATTATTTTAATGAAATTCTTTTGAAACTTTTGACATTTTTCGAGATTTCTTTCGATTGAAGTTTAAAAAATTGCGTTTTAAACTGTATTTAATTATATTTTTAAAAAAAGATTTTGATTTAATCAAAAGCTATTTTAACATCAAATAACCATCAATTTATCGTATATACTCGTTCTATAGCCCGTTCGTTCATAAGTCGAACCCCCCCCCTTTCATCTTTTGGAAGAGAATAGTAATAAAAGTGTGTAACCCGCTCGTAAGCCGACCCCAAAAATAATAGGACAGCTTAAACAAAATGATACACATTTTTTTTAAACTACAAGAAAGATCGTTTATTATGATTGTTTACTTTGTACTTCATATCTTTGTCTTTGTGCTCTGTGTTAGGCAAGAGTTACCTGTTTATTTTCTTCTGTGGTAAACAGTGGGCGAAAGCGCGTACATTAAAATTCGTTGTTGAAAACGAAATTTGTAAAACAATTTATTAAAACATTCACAATAATAAATAAAATTATTAAATAAGGTAAGTGCAGATGTTTAATGATATTTATAGCTCCTGGTAGAGCAGTCGAATCTTGTAGAATGTAGACAAGGACCTTGATGATCTACAATAACAACAACGATATTCAATGTACATGCAGAGATCACCTATGTCCCGCTCGTAAGCCAACCCCCCCAACTTTTTCGCATAGATTTTGTCGCAAAAAGGGTCGGCTTTAGAAGGAGTGTATACGGTTAAGTCTTTATTTTAAGGGGGCTGGACAGAAACAGAAAATAAAGTTATGTTAAAAAATTTTTATATAAAGTTTGAACAAATTTTTTCAAATTTATTGAACGTCGACTGAACAGAAAAAGTCAAATGTATTTGAAAAAATCCACCAAATTCATGAAAAAAATATTCTTTGTACACTTAATTCATGGCTACGGATTCAAACCATCGTACCGCTGGTGATATACGTGCTCGCCTACCCTTGCTACCCTTGAATATGCACATTTCCTTTAGTTTGCTCTCAGGATGGTCCTGTCCTCACACGATCTCGCCTCGTCCCAGAATGTCAATTAAACTCTCGTGAATTTCATCATTGGTCAAATTGATCTACAGTTCTTAGGCCATCAATTGAATACAGTGGAAAAAATTCATATCTCGAAATTAAGTCTTAAAAACTTAGTTCTTAAAAGTACACTAAGGAAAATCTGCATAAACGGTAACACTAATGCCACGAGATTGTTTTTTTTTAATCTTTACTTTAAATCGCTCCAAACCCCTTTCCGAATTTTATTTTATTCGTGCTAGGCGATTTTATTAGCTATTGACCACTCGTCGCGGCCTCGCGATTTCTTCAATCAGCCACGCGAGAAAATTGCGTCTGATGCATCAAAATGCAATCACGGGAAAACATTCGATGGACGAAAGATTCTGGAAGCAAAGAGGAAAGGGGAAAAAAACACACCCTCGCTAGACGGCTCGGTGACTGAGAGATGAATATTAAATGTCGTATAGATCGAGCATCAGTGCTCAAAAATTGATGATGCGGGCCATGTCGATGCTGATGTGGGCCATTTCGATGCTGATGTGCCATTAAAGAAAAGCGACAAATGTAAAAATGGAATCGATATTCTCCCTTTAGAGGCGATCTAAAATCTAAGAGTAAAATGGTATCGTTTTGGTTTGAATCTGAGACGCCGTTGGGCTTCGATATTGAACAATGAAAGAAATTGTTAGAGGATGCGTGCATTTAGATAATAATACTAATTATTTTTAGACTTTTGATGATTAGAAAACTAGAGTCCTTAAGATCCAACTTTTGATGCAGTTAATAATGCAAACTGAACAATAGATATCATTTTCTTGATATTAAAGGGCATTTTTCAGGCTATTTAAATCATAGTTCAGTAAGATACGTCTGTGCGATCTCGTGCCTAAATAAATGAAATGAAACTAATCATAATAAAACTTAAATTTAATTTTTCTTTAATTTCAGACGATTTAAATCGGAGCCCTCGCCTCCTCCTCGTGTATCTGACAAACTCCCCGCCGCTTCACGCTGAGCTTGGTTTTAATTTTGCCAAGATGGCCGGCTCTGACAAGGAAGTCATTCAAATCAATACCATCGCATGTGTCATGATGCCCAGATTTCTTTTTTTCTTTTCTCTTAATTCGTCGACATTAATGTTTAAAAATTATATTTTATTCCGTTTGTCATGTTGTGATATTTTAGGATTTGATAAACCCTCCCTGCTTCTATAACTATTTCCGCTCCCTGCCCCTCCCCCTCCCACACACACACAACGGTCCGCGGATCTGGGAAGCAATATTTTGATGAAATATTTGTATTGACTGGCCCAAATGTTCAACTGTTTGTTTTCAATTTGTACTGTACCGTTAAAATTGTTGCTCGATAATCGATCTTGTCAGAGTGGTGGGAGGGGGGTGAGGGAGGTGGGGGGGAGGGGGGTGTGGGGAGGGAGGTGTGGGGGAGGGAGGTGTGGGGAGGGAGGTGTGGGGAGGAGGTGGTGGGGGGAGGGGAGGTGGGGGGGAGGTGTGGGGGGAGGGAGGTGGGGGTGGGGAGGGGGTGTGGGGGGGGGTGGGTGGGGGAGGGAGGGGGTGGGGGGGAGGTGTGGGGAGGGAGGTGTGGGGGGAGGGTGGGGAGGGAGGTGTGGGGGGGAGGGGGTGGGGGGGAGGTGTGGGGAGGGAGGTGTGGGGAGGGAGGTGTGGGGGAGGGGGGTGGGGGGGGGAGGGGTGTGGGGAGGGAGGTGTGGGGAGGGAGGTGTGGGGAGGGAGGGGTGGGGGGGGAGGTGGGGGGGGGGAGGTGTGGGGAGGGAGGTGTGGGGAGGGGTGTGGGGGGGGAGGGAGGGGGAGGGGAGGGGGTGGGGGGAGGGGGTGGGGAGGGAGGTGTTGCGACGGAGGTATGGGGAGGGATGTGTGGGGGAGGAAGGTGTGGGGAGGGAGGAGTGTGGGGAGGGAGGTGTGCGGAGAAAGGGTGGTATGGATAGGGAGGTGTGGGGACGGCGGTGTGGGGAGGGAGGTGTGGGAACCACAACTCTCTAATCGCTACCTATTATAGTTTGAGAACTACAACTCTCTAATCGCTACCTATTATAGTTTGAGAACCACAACTCTCTACCTATTATAGTTTGAGAACCACAACTCTCTAATCGCTACCTATTATAGTTTGAGAACTACAACTCTCTAATCGCTACCTATTATAGTTTGAGAACCACAACTCTCTAATCGCTACCTATTATAGCTTGAGAACCACAACTCTCTAATCACTACCTATTATAGCTTGAGAACCACAACTCTCTACCTATTATAGCTTGAGAACCACACCTCTCTACCTATTATAGTTTGAGAACCACAACTCTCTACCTATTATAGTTTGAGAACCACAACTCTCTACCTATTATAGTTTGAGAACTACAACTCTCTAATCGCTACCTATTATAGCTTGAGAACCACAACTCTCTACCTATTATAGTTTGAGAACTACAACTCTCTAATCGCTACCTATTATAGCTTGAGAACCACAACTCTCTACCTATTATAGTTTGAGAACTACAACTCTCTACCTATTATAGTTTGAGAACCACAACTCTCTACCTATTATAGTTTGAGAACTACAACTCTCTAATCGCTACCTATTATAGTTTGAGAACCACAACTCTCTACCTATTATAGTTTGAGAACCACAACTCTCTACCTATTATAGTTTGAGAACTACAACTCTCTAATCGCTACCTATTATAGTTTGAGAACTACAACTCTCTAATCGCTACCTATTATAGTTTGAGAACCACAACTCTCTAATCGCTACCTATTATAGTTTGAGAACTACAACTCTCTAATCGCTACCTATTATAGTTTGAGAACCATAACTCTCTACCTATTATAGCTTGAGAACCACAACTCTCTACCTATTATAGCTTGAGAACCACAACTCTCTAATCGCTACCTATTATAGCTTGAGAACCACAACTCTCTACCTATTATAGCTTGAGAACCACAACTCTCTAATCGCTACCTATTATAGCTTGAGAACCACAACTCTCTACCTATTATAGCTTGAGAACCACAACTCTCTAATCGCTACCTATTATAGCTTGAGAACCACAACTCTCTACCTATTATAGCTTGAGAACCACAACTCTCTAATCGCTACCTGTTATAGCTTGAGAACCACAACTCTCTACCTATTATAGCTTGAGAACCACAACTCTCTACCTATTATAGCTTGAGAACCACAACTCTCTAATCGCTACCTATTATAGCTTGAGAACCACAACTCTCTAATCGCTACCTATTATAGCTTGAGAACCACAACTCTCTACCTATTATAGCTTGAGAACCACAACTCTCTACCTATTATAGCTTGAGAACCACAACTCTCTAATCGCTACCTATTATAGCTTGAGAACCACAACTCTCTAATCGCTACCTATTATAGCTTGAGAACCACAACTCTCTACCTATTTATAGCTTGAGAACCACAACTCTCTAATCGCTACCTATTATAGCTTGAGAACCACAACTCTCTAATCGCTACCTATTATAGCTTGAGAACCACAACTCTCTAATCGCTACCTATTATAGCTTGAGAACCACAACTCTCTAATCGCTACCTATTATAGCTTGAGAACCACAACTCTCTACCTATTATAGCTTGAGAACCACAACTCTCTACCTATTATAGCTTGAGAACCACAACTCTCTACCTATTATAGCTGAGAACCACAACTCTCTACCTATTATAGCTTGAGAACCACAACTCTCTAATCGCTACCTATTATAGCTTGAGAACCACAACTCTCTAATCGCTACCTATTATAGCTTGAGAACCACAACTCTCTACTACTATTATAGCTTGAGAACCACAACTCTCTAATCGCTACCTATTATAGCTTGAGAACCACAACTCTCTAATCGCTACCTATTATAGCTTGAGAACCACAACTCTCTACCTATTATAGCTTGAGAACCACAACTCTCTACCTATTATAGCTTGAGAACCACAACTCTCTAATCCTACCTATTATAGCTTGAGAACCACAACTCTCTACCTATTATAGCTTGAGAACCACAACTCTCTAATCGCTACCTATTATAGCTTGAGAACCACAACTCTCTAATCGCTACCTATTATAGCTTGAGAACCACAACTCTCTAATCGCTACCTATTATAGCTTGAGAACCACAACTCTCTACCTATTATAGTTTGAGAACCACAACTCTCTAATCGCTACCTATTATAGCTTGAGAACCACAACTCTCTAATCGCTACCTATTATAGCTTGAGAACCACAACTCTCTACCTATTATAGCTTGAGAACCACAACTCTCTAATCGCTACCTATTATAGCTTGAGAACCACAACTCTCTAATCGCTACCTATTATAGCTTGAGAACCACAACTCTCTAATCGCTGCCTATTATAGCTTGAGAACCACAACTCTCTACCTATTATAGCTTGAGAACCACAACTCTCTAATCGCTACCTATTATAGCTTGAGAACCACAACTCTCTAATCGCTACCTATTATAGCTTGAGAACCACAACTCTCTACCTATTATAGTTTGAGAACCACAACTCTCTAATCGCTACCTATTATAGCTTGAGAACCACAACTCTCTAATCGCTACCTATTATAGCTTGAGAACCACAACTCTCTACCTATTATAGCTTGAGAACCACAACTCTCTAATCGCTACCTATTATAGCTTGAGAACCACAACTCTCTACCTATTATAGCTTGAGAACCACAACTCTCTAATCGCTACCTATTATAGCTTGAGAACCACAACTCTCTAATCGCTACCTATTATAGCTCGAGAACCACAACTCTCTAATCGCTACCTATTATAGCTTGAGAACCACAACTCTCTAATCGCTACCTATTATAGCTTGAGAACCACAACTCTCTACCTATTATAGCTTGAGAACCACAACTCTCTAATCGCTACCTATTATAGCTTGAGAACCACAACTCTCTACCTATTATAGCTTGAGAACCACAACTCTCTACCTATTATAGCTTGAGAACCACAACTCTCTAATCGCTACCTATTATAGCTTGAGAACCACAACTCTCTAATCGCTACCTATTATAGCTTGAGAACCACAACTCTCTAATCGCTACCTATTATAGCTTGAGAACCACAACTCTCTACCTATTATAGCTTGAGAACCACAACTCTCTACCTATTATAGCTTGAGAACCACAACTCTCTACCTATTATAGCTTGAGAACCACAACTCTCTACCTATTATAGCTTGAGAACCACAACTCTCTACCTATTATAGCTTGAGAACTACAACTCTCTACCTATTATAGCTTGAGAACCACAACTCTCTACCTATTATAGCTTGAGAACCACAACTCTCTACCTATTATAGCTTGAGAACCACAACTCTCTACCTATTATAGCTTGAGAACCACAACTCTCTACCTATTATAGCTTGAGAACCACAACTCTCTACCTATTATAGCTTGAGAACCACAACTCTCTACCTATTATAGCTTGAGAACCACAACTCTCTACCTATTATAGCTTGAGAACCACAACTCTCTACTCTTTAAAAAGCTTTATTTCTCTTTAGATTTTAAACAATTTAAATAAATATAGACACTTATCCCCGTAATGACCTAGATTGAAATCTTCAGGCCTTCTCTCTCTCTTTCTCTCTCTACCCCTCTCTCTCTCTACCTCTCTCTCTCTCTTTCTACCTCTCTCTCTCTGTCTCTCTACCTCTCTCTTTCTCTACCTCTCTCAGTCTCTCTACGTCTCTCTATCTTTACGTCTCTCTATCTACATCTCTATCTTTACCTCTCTCTCTCTCTCTCTCTCTCTACATCTCTCTATCTTTACCCCCCTCTCTCTCTACCTCTCTCTCTATCTTTACCTCTCTCTCTCTCTACCTCTCTCTCTCTCTATCTAATAAAAGACTGAAAGCCACATAGTGATGGAGGGAGACAGAAATGAATACCTAGTGCAGAGGAAAGACGGAGATTTAATGAAAGGTTTTAGGAGAGATAGATAAGAGGTGAGCGAGATTAGAGTGAGAGAATAAGAGAAACAAAGAAAGAGATTTAAGAGCAATAGATTAGAAAGAGAAATAGAAACTAGACAAAGAATAGAGGGGGAGAGAGATTAGAGAGCGAGAGAGAGAGATTAGAGAGAGAGAGAGAGATTAGAGAGAGAGAGAGAAACAAAGAGATTCGATAATGAGATGTGGGAGGGACAGAGAGAGAGAGAGAGAGAGAGAGAGAGAGAGAGAGAGAGAGAGAGAGAGAGAGAGAGAGAGAGAGAGAGAGAGAGAAAGTGAGAGAAAAATATATTACAGAGAGAAATTAGAGAGAGGGGGAGAAATAGAGATAGAGGGGAAAGGGATGGAAGAGAGAGAATGCTTCTGGAATTGCTAATAAAAACCGACTTAAATGACAAAACGTTGTTCCGTACTCACCCCTTTAGAGTCTATGTGGTGCGGCTTGCTCTCCATAACTTTTGTTATACTCTCAGGGTCTACGAATGTAACAAATCCAAATCCCCTGGAATATAAAGAAAACAAAGAAATTAAGACTTAGATCTGACAGACTTAGATCTGACAGACTTAGATCTGACAGACTTAGATATGACATTTCTGGTCGAAATTCTTTCAGCCAACAGGCTGTGAAACACATGACCAAAATTTGAGACACTTTGAAAGAGTTCACAACGTAATTTAAATACAAAACATGGACTTTGGTTGCGTCATTGAATGTAAAACACGGGGCTAATCAAGTCATCAATTGTATGCTCTACACGACTCCAATACTCCCATTGGTAAATAAACTAGTTGATGATGTGCTGCACTTGTAGCTTCAAATGTGTGTGTGTGATGTGGTGTGGAGTGATGTGGTGTGGGTGCTGTGGTGTGGGGTGATGTGGTGTGATGTAGTGTGTAGTGCTGTAGGTTGGTGTGCTGTTGGCCAGATGGCACGGTAACAAATATTGCTCAATGATGGAAAGTGTGTCTGAGACATGCCAGTGCAAGTGTGTCTGAGACATGCCAGTGCAAGTGTGTCTGAGACATGCCAGTGCAAGTGTGTCTGAGACATGCCAGTGCAATTGTGTCTGAGACATGCCAGTGCTAGTGTGTCTGAGACATGCCAGTGCAATTGTGTCTGAGACATGCCAGTGCTAGTGTGTCTGAGACATGCCAGTGCTAGTGTGTCTGAGACATGCCAGTGCTAGTGTGTCTGAGACATGCCAGTGCTAGTGTGTCTGAGACATGCCAGTGCAATTGTGTCTGAGACATGCCAGTGCAAGTGTGTCTGAGACATGCCAGTGCAAGTGTGTCTGAGACATACCAGTGCAAGTGTGTCTGAGACATGCCAGTGCTAGTGTGTCTGAGACATGCCAGTGCTAGTGTGTCTGAGACATACCAGTGCAAGTGTCTAAGACATGCCAGTGCTAGTGTGTCTGAGACATGCCAGTGCAAGTGTGTCTGAGACATGCCAGTGCTAGTGTGTCTGAGACATGCCAGTGCTAGTGTGTCTGAGACATGCCAGTGCTAGTGTGTCTGAGACATGCCAGTGCTAGTGTGTCTGAGACATGCCAGTCTTTGAGCTTTGAGTTTCACGTGCTTTAGAGACTTTCTCAATTTGACTGTCTTCTACAGATGGAAAGCTGGAAGCTTTTAGGATTTGTAACTGTGCTGTATGTAAGTCTAAGTACTCTCTATGTAAGTACTCTCTATGTAAGTACTCTCTATGTAAGTACTCTCTATGTAAGGACTCTCTATGTAAGGACTCTCTATGTAAGTGCTCTCTATGTAAGTACTCTCTATGTAAGTACTCTCTATGTAAGTACTCTCTATGTAAGTACTCTCTATGTAAGTACTCTCTATGTAAGTACTCTCTATGTAAGTACTCTCTATGTAAGTACTCTCTATGTAAGTACTCTCTATGTAAGTGCTCTCTATGTAAGTGCTCTCTATGTAAGTACTCACTATGTAAGTACTCTCTATGTAAGTACTCTCTATGTAAGTACTCTCTATGTAAGTACTCTCTATGTAAGTACTCTCTATTTAAGTACTCTCTATGTAAGTACTCTCTATGTAAGTACTCTCTATGTAAGTACTCTCTATGTAAGGACTCTCTATGTAAGTGCTCTCTATGTAAGTACTCTCTATGTAAGTACTCTCTATGTAAGTACTCTCTGTGTAAGTACTCTCTGTGTAAGTGCTCTCTGTGTAAGTGCTCTCTATGTAAGTACTCTCTATGTAAGTACTCTCTATGTAAGTACTCTCTATGTAAGTACTCTCTATGTAATTACTCTCTATGTAAGTACTCTCTATGTAAGTACTCTCTATGTAAGTACTCTCTATGTAAGTACTCTCTATGTAAGTACTCTCTATGTAAGTACTCTCTATGTAAGTGCTCTCTATGTAAGTACTCTCTATGTAAGTACTCTCTATGTAAGTACTCTCTGTGTAAGTACTCTCTGTGTAAGTGCTCTCTATGTAAGTGCTCTCTATGTAAGTGCTCTCTATGTAAGTGCTCTCTCTGTAAGTACTCTCTATGTAAGTACTCTCTATGTAAGTACTCTCTATGTAAGTACTCTCTATATAAGTACTCTCTATGTAAGTACTCTCTATGTAAGTACTCTCTATGTAAGTACTCTCTGTGTAAGTACTCTCTGTGTAAGTACTCTCTGTGTAAGTGCTCTCTATGTAAGTGCTCTCTATGTAAGTGCTCTCTATGTAAGTACTCTCTATGTAAGTACTCTCTATGTAAGTACTCTCTATGTAAGTACTCTCTATGTAAGTGCTCTCTATGTAAGTACTCTCTATGTAAGTACTCTCTATGTAAGTACTCTCTGTGTTAATACAGTCCATGTAAATAATGTCCATGTCAATATTGCCCATGCCCATGTAAAGGAAACCTATAGACCACCGTACCGAGGGGAAACCTTCAAACAACGGTACCGAAGGAAACCTTCAAACAACGGTACCGACGGAAACCTTCAAACACTTGGGAAATCACTAAGCCAATAAGGGGAACTAATTAAACAATGTAGGAAACCATTTAAGCTCTATAACAAAGTCTCGCGCCCAGATACCCAAACATAAAAACAACGATCTTTTTTTAAAAACACAGTTGCCAAGGGTGAAGGAAATAGTAATCGAACAAATCATAAAGATTTGAACTTCCGACACGCACAGACGGTAGGCGTGGTCAATATTGGCCTGTGTGTTCATTTCAATAGCCCCTCAGAAATGAGCTTAAATTTCATTCCTTTTTATATTTTTATTTTATTTGGTTGTTTAGTCTGCAAACTAAACATTGGAAAAGTTCACTAGTGAATTAATACGTCAGAGAAAAGGGGACGGTCGTAAATAACTGGGTCAGCCCCAAATAAGCAGGCCTCACTACACGGTCAAAGGGAGATAAGATCGGTTCAATATTGACGAGGGCAGATAAGATCTCACCCCCCCCACACACACACACGCCCTGCTGTTTCCGCCTATGATATTACGTGTCACGAACCAAGTTAAGATTTAGGCAGCCATTTTGTGGCCCCTGGGGAAAGGTCTAGAGTTTTTCCTTGTTTTTTTGTCAGTGTATCGGCATAAGAGAAACAAAAGCCGGGGTATTGGTAACTGTGTATGCATGTTGATGACATAGGTGTAAGGATGTATGCGTATTGATGATATAGGTGTAAGGATGTATGCGTGTTGATGACATAGGTGTAAGAATGTATGCGTGTTGATGATATAGATGTAACGATGTATGCGTGTCGATGATATAGGTGTAACGATGTATGTGTGTTGATGATATAGATGTAACGATGTATGCGTGTCGATGATATAGGTGTAACGATGTATGCGTGTTGATGACATAGGTGTGTCATTTAACAGACATGCCCAAAAGAAACATTCACACACAGGCCACGTATATACAACATATTCAAATAGCCACATATATACAACATATTCAAATAGCCACGTATATACAACATAACCAAATAGCCACGTATATACAACATATTCAAATAGCCACATATATACAACATATCCAAATAGCCACATATATACAACATATCCCAATAGCCACATATATACAACATAACCAAATAGCCACGTATATACAACATATCCAAATAGCCACATATATACAACATATCCCAATAGCCACATATATACAACATAACCAAATAGCCACATATATACAACATAACCAAATAGCCACATATATACAACATATCCAAAAAGTCACATATATACAACATATTCACACCATCCCTCACACAAACTTCCGCCACAATAAATTACATTATAAATCTGTTTATCAAGGCGCGTCCACGTGGTGGACAAACCCGATGGTCTTGGTGCCGCCTCTGAATTCTTGTTTATTAAAATTCATTTTTGCTGAACATTTGAGTATATATTTATTTATTTCAATATTGAATTTAACACATGGTGTATATGTAAGTCAATCTGAGATTCAAGATATTTAGACATAATCTAAAACATGATGTGATTTTTAAAAAAAAATATTTTTATTATCTTCTGAGCAACTTAATTTATTGAAACATTTCCTTTACGGAACCAAATTTCTATTTCAGACGGCTCTCACATAAGAAGCTTTTAGGGCTGTTAAAAAACAATCGAGAGAAGATCACATTCGAACCCAATAACCGGATCAAGCCATGGAAAGGAATTTTCTAAGATTGATCTGAGACTAAGAGTCTGTCATTACTCTGAGTCTTGCATATTTCATGACCCACTTCGCACGGCTGGAACCATCCTTTATTTATTTGTCTTGTCCACTGAAGTTGCGCACCGATATGAATTATTGACTGCAGCCGAGCATGCGATCTGCATATCTGATACGGGAAATCCCGTTCTCACGTTACCGCACGGGCCGGCAATTATCTCATACGGTGCTAATAAGTGGACATCGTTAGTGAGACGGGAGATAGCGGGTTTATAGGGAACTGATGACGTGTTGGGGTGAGGGATTGTTAGGACCAGGGGGGTGAGGGCGGGGGAAGGAGGGGGGGGTTAGCTGTCCAAAATTAACTAAATTAAATACCCGGACTAAATAGGCGGAGATTTTAAAGAAAATTTGCTCGAAGGGCTCAATAAATTAATGTCAGTCGGAGAGGGGAGAGTAAATAATTCTTTGTAGTGAATGTAATTGAAAAGTTGTCATGTACTGAGTGTAAGACGGCAGGGTGTGGATGGAGGTCAAAGGTTGGTGAGATAGTGAGACGGCAGGGTGTGGATGGAGGTCAAAGGTTGGTGAGATAGTGAGACGGCAGGGTGTGGATGGAGGTCAAAGGTTGGTGAGATAGTGAGACGGCAGGGTGTGGATGGAGGTCAAAGGTTGGTGAGATAGTGAGACGGCAGGGTGTGGATGGAGGTCAAAGGTTGGTGAGATAGTGAGACGGCAGGGTGTGGATGGAGGTCAAAGGTTGGTGAGATAGTGAGACGGCAGGGTGTGAATGGAGGTCAAAGTTTGGTGAGATAGTGAGACGGCAGGGTGTGGATGGTCTAGTTTTTTGTACACCAGCCAGCACCAGAGGACCACACCACACTACCACACCGTCCCACCACCACACCACACTACCAGACCGTCCCATCACCACACCACACTACCACACCGTCCCACCACCACACCACACTACCACACCGTGCCACCACCACACCACACCACACCACACTACCACACCGTCCCACCACCACACCACACCACACTACCACACCGTCCCACCACCACACCACACTACCACACCGTCCCACCACACTACCACACCGTCCCACCACCACACCACACTACCACACCGTGTCACCACCACACCACACCACACTACCACACCGTCCCACCACCACACCACACCACCACACCGTCCCACCACCACACCACACTACCACACCGTCCCACCACACTACCACACCGTGCCACCACCACACCACACTACCAGCCCGTCCCACCACCACAACACACCACACTACCACACCGTCCCACCACCACACCACACTACCACACCGTGCCACCACCACACCACCACACCGTCCCACCACCACAACCACATTACCACACCGTCCCACCACCACAACCACATTACCACACTGTCCCACCACCACAACCACATTACCACACCGTCCCACCACCACAACCACATTACCACACCGTCCCACCACCAAAACCACATTACCACACCGTCCCACCACCACAACCACATTGCCACACCATCCCACCACCACAACCACACTACCACACCGTCCCACCACCACACCACACTACCACACCGTCCCACCACCACAACCACATTACCACACCGTCCCACCACCACAACCACATTACCACACCGTCCAACCACCACAACCACATTACCACACCGTCCCACCACCACATTACCACACCGTCCCACCACCACAACCACATTACCACACCGTCCCACCACCACAACCACATTACCACACCGTCCCACCACCACATTACCACACCGTCCCACCACCACATTACCACACCGTCCCACCACCACATTACCACACCGTCCCACCACCACAACCACATTACCACACCGTCCCACCACCACAACCACATTACCACACCGTCGCACCACCACAACCACATTACCACACTGTCCCACCACCACACAAACGCCACATCAAACAACCTCGATCCACGCTCAAGTACATCGGTACACATTTTAACCCCCCTTCAACACACACACACACAATGTTACCCACAATACATCAATAATGTGTACGTACTGACACGGGTATCGGCTGAGAAAGGTCAGGCCATTCAAACGGTCTCTCAATTTTCTCAATCTCTGACATTCAATGGGCCGACGGCACACATTCTCTCCCTTGTTATCAACCAACAGCTCTCAGGTACCGTTCACAACAAGGGGACGTAATTATGACACCTCCTCAATAGGGGAGATAAGGGCTGATATAAGGCCTGAACGTATTAATTGCGCTGTAATTTTTGGTCACAGTCTACACACAGAAACAAAGGCGTATATTAAGTCTACTGCAAGGGAAACAAGCTCTTACTTTTTTTGCCCCCTCCCCCCCACCCGCCCCCCGCTTTCCTACAGCCATGTTCCGCCCAGTGCCACTATAAGCGTCAAATGATGTCAGTATTTTCTGTAGTCATCAATGTGCTGCAGCAATAAAAAATGTTGATGAATGACTATCGCTAAAAACTCCTCCACTGACCTGGAGAAGAGACGGGCGCCGCCAAAGTCTACCAAGCCCCGAGAAAGTTCTAATGGAAATATTAGAACCCCCTACGACCACGAGGTTATGGGACACACACACACACAAAAGTAGAAGTCAATGTCCCTAAATATAACCCTGAGTCTTTGACTTGTTTATTCCTACTTCCCTCGTAATCAACTACCATTGATGATAAAACAATTGAGCAGGTTACAATCAGACCCAAAAAGCTGCTAATGTAAATATTTATATATACAACCCAGGAACGTGACATCACTTTATATATGTAATATTTTGTTACTTTTTCAGCTACGTTTTCATTATTTTTTTAGATATGTGCCGTTTATAAATATTTACCCTTCATCTCATTTGTTAGTATAAATAAGTGAAATTTAAGGCGTTTATTAAAGGATGTAGATCCCTAGAATGTCACAGTATAGCTAGATCCCTAGAATGTCACAGTATAGCTAGATCCCTAGAATGTCACAGTATAGCTAGATCCCTAGAATGTCACAGTATAGCTAGATCCCTAGAATGTCACAGTATAGCTAGATCCCTAGAATGTCACAGTATAGCTAGATCCCTAGAATGTCACAGTATAGCTAGATCCCTAGAATGTCACAGTATAGCTAGATCCCTAGAATGTCTCAGTATAGCTAGATCCCTAGAATGTCACAGTATAGCTAGATCCCTAGAATGTCACAGTATAGCTAGATCTCTAGAATGTCACAGTATAGCTAGATCCCTAGAATATCACAGTATAGCTAGATCCCTAGAATGTCACAGTATAGCTAGATCCCTAGAATGTCACAGTATAGACAAGTTATTTAGTTGTAGAAGAACACTGAGAAACCACCGCATGTGCTGTAGAGTTTATCACGTGCTGACATTCATTTCTGCAATTTTAGTCCTTGAACCGTTACTGCTACACACCGCGCCAACAGTTACAGTCTAACAGTCTGTCTTACAGTCTGACAGGTGCTTTCATTGCAAACCCTGGTAAGACACATGGCTTCACAGTCAAGTAAGACTATAACAAGAGCAACGTCGTGAATCTGGTGAAACGGACATCCGTTAATCACGCCCCTCGATCCGCCGCCACTTGACACCCTCGTCACGAGAGGCGACGCCCGCCCTCGCCAACACAACAGCCACCCGACGACCACAACGGTATCACATCACTTCCGGCGCGTCATGTCTTGCATGACAGCTTCTCGTAACACCAGGGCCCCGTCAGACGATCAGGGATAATTGGAGATGAATAATTAATAACGGCCTGTGTTTCTAAGCGATCACAATCAACGCGGTGGTTTATGCGAACTCCGGCTGTACAGGTCACAGCAACAAGCGTTACTTAAAGTAGTGGCGGGGGGGGGGTGGGCTCGGGGGCATTCTGGACCTACAGGTCAAGGAAACAAGGGTAACTGGTGACAACCAAAGGTAACTGGTGACAACCAAAGGTAACTGGTGACAACCAAGGGTAACTGGTGACAACCAAAGGTAACTGGTGACAACCAAAGGTAACTGGTGACAACCAAAGGTAACTGGTGACAACCAAAGGTAACTGGTGACAACCAAAGGTAACTGGTGACAACCAAAGGTAACTGGTGACAACCAAAGGTAACTGGTGACAACCAAAGGTAACTGGTGACAACCAAGGGTAACTGGTGACAACCAAAGGTAACTGGTGACAACCAAAGGTAACTGGTGACAACCAAAGGTAACTGGTGACAACCAAGGGTAACTGGTGACAACCAAAGGTAACTGGTGACAACCAAGGGTAACTGGTGACAACCAAAGGTAACTGGTGACAACCAAAGGTAACTGGTGACAACCAAAGGTAACTGGTGACAACCAAAGGTAACTGGTGACAACCAAAGGTAACTGGTGACAACCAAAGGTAACTGGTGACAACCAAAGGTAACTGGTGACAACCAAAGGTAACTGGTGACAACCAAAGGTTACTGGTGACAACCAAGGGCAAGGGTAACTTTCTTTTTGTCTCTGTACGTAACTGCCATCAGCCTATAGCTTGGAAGTGTCTATGATGTCACTTGCCAGCACAGTTGGCCACCTCATACATACATACAACACAGTTGGCCACCTCATACATACATACATACATACATGCATACAACACTGAAATGACTGAATAATAGTAAATAGTAAGCCACAGTGGTTCTCACACCACTCCATAAGACAGTGGACCGGGCTATGGGTCAGGGTAGTCTCTGACTGGTCAACCCTCTGTCCAAGCTTGCAAGCCTCGCTCCCACGACCCCGTGGCGGACCTAATACGTCAAACAGCCGGGACCCAAAACGAACCCAACATCTTAACCAATTAATGGCTACGCCGCTGCCATACCGGTGCCCCCCGAAGGCGTATCTAATGGCTACTATCCAGTTACAAGGGTATTGCATTAAAAAGTCCATTTACCTTGCCTTGTAATTACGCCCCCCTCACTCCCTCGAACCGCCGCCATTCCAAGGACTGAATTAACACTTCCTTCCTCGCGCGTATTCCTACGCCGGCTGATTGATCGGTTACTACACTTATTACCATCCATTCGCGGACTATTTTAAGGCGTTAATAGTCGGTGGCAATAAGCGTGGAGTAAACAGAAGAAATGGCGTCTTTCTTTCTTTCTTTCTTTCCTTCTTTCTTTCTTTCCTTCTTTCCGATTCGTTCTTTCTGGTAAACCTTAGAGGCCTTCAATACGTCATTAACCCAATAAACATTGCCGCAAAGAACAAGCGCCGGCCAAGATTTGAGCAGACGACTTGTTTGATGTTGGACGGGACAACAGTGATACATCATTTTCTAAGAGATGTTGATATTGAGGATTAAGTTGTAAACATTGTTGATATTGAGGATTAAGTTGTAAACATTGTTGATAGGACTGTTAGTATTGGTGATGGGGTTGTTAGTATTGGTGATGGGGTTGTTAGTATTGGTGATGGGGTTGTTAGTATTGGTGATGGGGTTGTTAGTATTGGTGATGGGGTTGTTAGTATTGGTGATAGGGATATTACAAATTGTGACAGGGCTGTTAATATTAATGATTTGAATGCTAACAATGACGGTATTATTTGATCTGACATAGAGATACTGGATTGGAATGCTAACAATGACGGTATTATTTGATCTGACATAGAGATACTGGATTGGAATGCTAACAATGACGGTATTATTTGATCTGACATAGAGATAATGGATTGGAATGCTAACAATGACGGTATTATTTGATCTGACATAGAGATACTGGATTGGAATGCTAACAATGACGGTATTATTTGATCTGACATAGAGATACTGGATTGGAATGAAAAACAATTGAATAGAAAATAACCATTCGTTTGACATCGTGAACTTCCTTAACTTCCAGCTATTAAACACATCAAAGACAACAGAGCAACAAATGGATCTCGTTACATCAAGTACATATTCTACACCAATTGCGAACGACGACGTGACGTAAACACGAGGGGGTGGGTGAACTTTAGAAGGGAACTTGTCACTGAACACAGCCCAAAGTTGAACGCCGGGTAAATGATGAACACGACATCATTTACACTAACCAGAAGTAAAGCTCTTCGATTTTGGCTCGACAACGGCTGAAGGATCGAAGGACAATTTTTACCTGTACGAATGTCACCTGTCTTTAAAGGTCGTCACGAGTAAGTACTCCCAATCCGACGTAAGGGGTCGACATATGGTGACTCAGAGAGGCAATCGGAGTCATTGGACTCTGTACCCCAGATATGCAATTCAGACGCAACCTTGATTTTGTGCGGCAGAAACAATAGATTTTTCCGAACAATAAGCAGAAAATAGATCGCGCGCGGACTAAACATAGATTCGATCTTTGACGAGGGCGTGGCGAGGGTGTTGGTGTGTATCGTGTCGCCAGGGTGAGATAACAATGTTGACCTATTGCAGAACAATAATCAGGCGAACAAATGGTTGGAGAGTAGCTGATTTTGATCAGGGATATTTTTGTTTTAAATGTTTTCCGACAGCGGTGTTTCGGTAGACGTATTTGGAATGGTGACAATTATCACAATATAAGACAAGTGGGTGGTATACGTGAGTTGTGGGGCTTAAGAATGGCATTTGTCTTTAATGGTGACGTGCAGCCAATGGTCGCGCCTAGCTGTCACAGCCAATGGTCGCACCTAGCTGTCACAGCCAATGGTCGCACCTAGCTGTCACAGCCAATGGTCGCACCTAGCTGTCACAGCCAATGGTCGCGCCTAGCTGTCACAGCCAATGGTCGCACCTAGCTGTCACAGCCAATGGTCGCACCTAGCTGTCACAGCCGATGGTCGCGCCTAGCTGTCACAGCCAATGGTCGCACCAAAGCTGTCACAGCCAATGGTCGCACCTAGCTGTCACAGCCAATGGTCACGCCTAGTTGTCACAGCCAACGGTCGCGCCTAGCTGTCACAGCCAATGGTCGCGCCTAACTGTCACAGCCAATGGTCGCGCCTAGCTGTCACAGCCAATGGTCGCACCTAGCTGTCACAGCCAATGGTCGCGCCTAGCTGTCACAGCCAATGGTCGCGCCTAGCTGTCACAGCCATTGGTCGCGCCTAACTGTCACAGCCAATGGTCGCGCCTAGCTGTCACAGCCAATGGTCGCGCCTAGCTGTCACAGCCATTGGTCGCGCCTAGCTGTCACAGCCATTTGTAGCGCCTAGCTGTCACAGCCAATGGTCGCACCTAGCTGTCACAGCCAATGGTCGCGCCTAGCTGTCACAGCCAATGGTCGCGCCTAACTGTCACAGCCAATGGTCGCGCCTAGCTGTCACAGCCAATGGTCGCGCCTAGCTGTCACAGCCATTGGTCGCGCCTAGCTGTCACAGCCATTTGTAGCGCCTAGCTGTCACAGCCAATGGTCGCACCTAGCTGTCACAGCCAATGGTCGCGCCTAGCTGTCACAGCCAATGGTCGCACCTAGCTGTCACAGCCAATGGTCGCGCCTAGCTGTCAAGGTCATCATGGGACGCTATGTCGTAAAGTTTATGCATCGTTACATCAACTAGGTCGATTATTGTTACATCAACTAGGTCAATTATAGTTACATCAACTAGGTCAATTATAGTTACATCAACTAGATCAATTATATTTACATGAACTAGGTCAATTATAGTTACATCAACTAGGTCAATTATAGTTACATCAACTAGGTCAATTATAGTTACATAAACTAGGTCGAGATGTGTGAGATTTCTATCAATAATTCATAGCCTGAAACTAGGACACAAATGATGGGTCATCTGAAACTAGGACACAAATGATGGGTCATCTGAAACTAGGACACAAATGATGGGTCATCTGAAACTAGGACACAAATGATGCGTCATCTGAAACTAGGACACAAATGATTGGTCATCTGAAACTAGGACACAAATGATGGGTCATCTGAAACTAGGAAACAAATGATGGGTCATCTGAAACTAGGTCACAAATGATGGGGTCATCTGAAACTAGGCCACAAATGATGGGTCCTCTGAAACTAGGTCACAAATGATGGGTCATCTGAAACTAGGTCACAAATGTGGGTCATCAAGAACGGTAAATCAATAAATGCTTTCCCTTTACTCAAGATTTAAAGGCCCGTAACCATAGACGTAAATTATCTATCCTGTTGGCCGTCCACTCCGTGTAAACATTACGTTTGGCCAGTCAATAAGCAAGATGTTGGACAATTGACCCACGGTTTTATTCATGACCAGTGTGACCATCGTTAGGAGTTGAAACCAGGGAAACAGCCACGGGTCTTGGTAGCCTCTGATATTATATAAGATTGATAGCCTCTGATATTATATAAGATTGATAGCCTCTGATATTATATAAGATTGATAGCCTCTGATATTATATAAGATTGATAGCCTCTGATATTATATAAGATTGATAGCCTCTGATATTATATAAGATTGATAGCCTCTGATATTATATAAGATTGATAGCCTCTGATATTATATAAGATTGGTAGCCTCTGATATTATATAAGATTGATAGCCTCTGATATTATATAAGATTGATAGCCTCTGATATTATATAAGATTGATAGCCTCTGATATTATATAAGATTGATAGCCTCTGATATTATATAAGATTGATAGCCTCTGATATTATATAAGATTGGTAGCCTCTGATATTATCCTACTTTGTAGATTCGTTTCTTTAAGTCATAAAAAATGAAAATTGAAATATAATAATAATAATCATCTCTCTGATAGTTTTTTAACTAATGAGAACTCTGTCAGATATAAATAGCATCTATTAAAATAATAATAGTAACAACGACACGAGGGAGAACGAACCCTTCACCAGTAACAGCCCTCGCCACAACAGCCCTCGCCACAACAGCCCTCGCCACAGGATCCATCTGTTGTTCAACAATATACACATTTTTTGTTGGTATTTGCTGTTATTTGTGTATGTTATTTGTGTATGCTCTAACAAACGCCATTGCGTCAAATGAACCGTCACTAACATATTCCCTCGACGACCTGTACTCGTACTCACCACACTTCCCCGCCACACCCCCCAGCACATTTATCTCACACACCAGGAATCGATACTGATGCCACGTCAAACCAAAAACCATCTAATGAGCAGTATTGGGTTTGACCTACTTTCTTAAGTTACTCGTTAGCCTCGTCACGGTTATTGACTCTCGTCTTGTCCTCGCGCATTAAGCAATCCACACGGAGTGAGCAGCCACAGCGGCACACGAGAGTTTTTATTTTAGAAACATTTTTCAATTATTCAACTTCATTTTTTTGGTTGAGGGGGTGTATGCCATGAACCATGAGTCCCCACTTCCTCCCATGAGTCCCCACTTCCTCTCCAAGTTTTCAAGTAGTTCAAGCCGCAGTTTCGCACATTATGGGTGGGATCGAATGTCTTGTACCCAGCACCGGGATCGTAATGCATGCGATGCCTGGAAGGAATCGATTTATCTGTTCAAGGTGGAAATGTCAGTCTTTCCAGCAGTCCACTCCGACCTCATACCATTTTGACATCCGTGGATGCATGGATATTTCTCTAGAACATTTTGACTGCTATTGATATATATCTGGACCATAGCTAATTTGGAAGCATGTCTAAATGGATATTTACCAGAACCATGCATGAACATTTAAAAAATCTATAAACTGTATTTTAAGTTCTCTTCAGTATATATAACATCAAGGAAATATCAAGGGCGCATCATAGAGTGGTCCCCAAAACGTGACAAATGGTACAAGTATAAAAATAAACCGAAATAGATTATAATTTTATTTTGTAAATTACGTAACTTATTACAGTTTTTTTTTCTCTTTAAGATCTCTGCACGTGGTTCCTCTAAAAATGTCTTTATGTCAAGGAAACAACGAGTCATATGATAACTGGGAAACCCCGTTAGCTATTAATATTAGAACCGCTTCAGCTCAGATATCTTCTGAGAGCAAATTATTTATTGGAAGTCTTAGATGTAGCGAGTTTGATTAAATACACGCGAGGGTCTTGTGTGGGGGGGGTTGGGGGTGGGGGAGGTGGGTGGTGGGGGAGGTGGGTGGTGGGGGAGGTGGGTGGTGGGGGAGGTGGGTGGTGGGGGAGGTGGGCGGGGTACAATCTGCTTAACGTTGACGGGTCTTTAATCTTTTTGAAATTAGAGCCCGTAGAAGGGCAGACTAACAGATGATCAGACTAACAGATGAGCAGACGACATGTCAGGGTAAGTAGTTTAACACGGTACAGGCCAGTGGTAATAGGGGCGAGGGATGGGGGAGATGGGTGAATAAAGTGGCCATCAGGGTGCCTGGTCATCAGATTGACCGGCCATCAGGGTGCCCAGCGATCATAATGCCCAGCAACCAGGGTGCCGGCCATCAGGGTGCCCATAGATAAGAGTGGCAGGCCGTCCAATATATTTTAAGTAGATAATCAAGTGTATGCTATTTGTAACATGAGATAACCAAGTGAATGCTATTGGTAACATGAGATAACCAAGTGTATGCTATTGGTAACATGAGATAACCAAGTGTATGCTATTGGTAACATGAGACTGAATGTGCGAATGAGTGTAAAGAAATAAGTCTTTAAAGTCAATGAGTGCTTCTCATGTTATTAGATCATCCGTTATTTGAATAACTACAACAGGGGTCCCCAACCTTGACCCTCAGAGCCCCATGTAAAGTCACTTTATATGCGGCATCACTTTAGAAGGACCCCATGTTTACAAATTGTGTTTTAATGTTTGATATTTTCGTAGCATGATCACTGAACTATTTAGAAGTGCACATGTGCCGAGCATAGTTTAAGAACCACTAGATAAACGAATCATATCAGGATTATAAAACTGTGAATGTGGTGGATGCACACTATTAGAGAACCATCGCATTCAAATCTCCGAGTGCTCAAATTGTCATCTACTCATCATTAATGAAGAAATAGTTATTCTCCGTATCAACTAAAGGTAACCACCTCAATTATACAAGACATCCATGTTTGTCAACACTTACAACAAGCACAATGTCGTCAATGTCTTGTCTCTCACCAAATGTTGTTAACTTAAAGTCAAGAAAATGGTATAATGGTATAGTGGTATAGTGGTATAATGGTATAGTAGTATAATGGTATAGTGGTATAATGGTATAGTGGTATAATGGTATAGTGGTATAATGGTATAGTGGTATAATGGTATAGTGGTATAATGGTATAGTGGTATAATGGTATAATTGGTATAGTGGTATAGTGGTATAATGGTATAGTGGTATAATGGTATAGTGGTATAATGGTATAGTGGTATAATGGTATAGTGGTATAATTGGTATAGTGGTATAATGGTATAGTGGTAAAATTGTATAATGGTATAGTGGTATAATGGTATACGTATGTGAGAAAACCTACGTCAAAAGTGCACCGCAAAAATAACCGGGAACAACTCCATCCTCCCGCCAAAGTGAGTTAGTTACCCCTGACCCCCCTCCCCCGCCGTTTTTTTGTTTTGTTGTTCCTCCACCTCCCACCCTTACCTAGCTCACCTGGGATGAATTTCTTTCCCTGGCTCTAACCATCAAACTTCACGAGCGCCGTGACGTAGGCTGCTGATGATTTCCTGTCCTGCCACACCACGAGCCCAAGGCCGAGTGGTTTAAAATAGAGCAACATGGTCACGTGTGAACCATCGTGTGTACACTGTCCTAGAAGTTAACAAACCACTAGGACAGGGTTTCATGACTGTGAGACCATAACAAACCACTAGGACAGGGTTTTCTTGACTTTGAGAACATAACAAACCACTAGGACAGGGTTTCTTGACTTTGAGAACATAACAAACCACTAGGACAGGGTTTCTTGACTTTGAGAACATAACAAACCACTAGGACAGGGTTTCTTGACTTTGAGAACATAACAAACCACTAGGACAGGGTTTCTTGACTTTGAGAACATAACAAAACACTAGGACAGGGTTTCTTGACTTTGAGAACATAACAAACCACTAGGACAGGGTTTCATGACTGTGGTACCATTGCAAATCACCAGATCTATCTCACCACTCTAACAGAATAAATTACATTTATATCACTCGTTTATTCCTGGAATTGTTTGACGAGGGCGGACTAAAAGAAAAGGAAATTTCAATGCCGAATGCGGGTGGAGGGGGGGGGAGAGGAATGGAAGGCGGACAGGGAGAAGGGAGACAAGCAGGTAAAGACAAGTTGGTACCAATTAAAACCTGTGTGTACATTGCGATACATGATTAATGACGAATTTAAAGCAGATGCCATTAAACAATTGTCCGACAAGAAACAATTATTAGTGGAGCGTTTAGCCCATGCCGAGCCCCCCCCCCACAATTATAAAATCTCTATGTCGTCTCCTTGCGTGTCGTGAGAACGAGCAAATATTCCAACCAATCAAATCATAGACCCTAGATGTTTGTACTTAAACTGAAATCGATCTCAATCACTGGATACACGGTCACGTGACGTGATCTCAATCACTGGATACACGGTCACGTGACGTGATCTCAATCACTGGGTACACGGTCACGTGACGTGATCTCAATCACTGGGTACACGGTCACGTGATGTGATCTCAATCACTGGGTACATGGTCACGTGACGTGATCTCAATCACTGGGTACACGATCACGTGACGTGATCTCAATCACTGGGTGCACTAACTGTACATTTAACATCAAGCTCTCTGACGTCATTACGGTCACTGTACATTTAACTTCAAGCTCTCTGACGTCATTGATGTCATGTGACGTGAGAATTGACGGAGGCTGAGATGAAAGAATTATCCAATCAAATGCCAGTTTGCATGGAACTCGCGAATCACAGTGTCGGATACAGAAGCACTACAGAAAATGATACATTTTATTTGTGGAGAAAATATGGCCGAGGAAAATTTATTTCTATCAAATAATAACTACAACAAGACCCGCATGGCTTCCTGCTCACAACATCAAGTGTCAGCCATTGTGTCAGCCATTGTGTCAGCCATTGTGTCAGCCATTGTGTCAGCCATTGTGTCAGCCATTGTGTCAGCCATTGCTTGCATGTTTCTGTCTGCATTTTAGATAGTCTAAACAAAGTATCTTGATGTTCCATCTAACATCCACCACAATGTTCCCAGGCACCACAATGTTCCCTGGCACCACAATGTTCCCTGCACCACAATGTTCCCTGGCACCACAATGTTCCCTGGCACCACAATGTTCCCTGGCACCACAATGTTCCCTGGCACCACAATGTTCCCTGGCACCACAATGTTCCCTGGCACCACAATGTTCCCTGGCACCACAATGTTCCCTGGCACCACAATGTTCCCTGGCACCACAATGTTCCCTGGCACCACAATGTTCCCTGGCACCACAATGTTCCCTGGCACCACAATGTTCCCTGGCACCACAATGTTCCCTGGCACCACAATGTTCCCTGGCCCATTTCGGCACCACAATGTTCCCTGGCACCACAATGTTCCCTGGCACCACAATGTTCCCTGGCACCACAATGTTCCCTGGCACCACAATGTTCCCTGGCACCACAATGTTCCCTGGCACCACAATGTTCCCTGGCACCACAATGTTCCCTGGCACCACAATGTTCCCTGGCACCACAATGTTCCCTGGCACCACAATGTTCCCTGGCACCACAATGTTCCCTGGCACCACAATGTTCCCTGGCACCACAATGTTCCCTGGCACCACAATGTTCCCTGGCACCACAATGTTCCCTGGCACCACAATGTTCCCTGGCACCACAATGTTCCCTGGCACCACAATGTTCCCTGGCACCACAATGTTCCCTGGCACCACAATGTTCCCTGGCACCACAATGTTCCCTGGCACCACAATGTTCCCTGGCACCACAATGTTCCCTGGCACCACAATGTTCCCTGGCACCACAATGTTCCCTGGCACCACAATGTTCCCTGGCACCACAATGTTCCCTGGCACCACAATGTTCCCTGGCACCACAATGTTCCCTGGCACCACAATGTTCCCTGGCACCACAATGTTCCCTGGCACCACAATGTTCCCTGGCACCACAATGTTCCCTGGCACCACAATGTTCCCTGGCACCACAATGTTCCCTGGCACCACAATGTTCCCTGGCACCACAATGTTCCCTGGCACCACAATGTTCCCTGGCACCACAATGTTCCCTGGCACCACAATGTTCCCTGGCACCACAATGTTCCCTGGCACCACAATGTTCCCTGGCACCACAATGTTCCCTGGCACCACAATGTTCCCTGGCACCACAATGTTCCCTGGCACCACAATGTTCCCTGGCACCACAATGTTCCCTGGCACCACAATGTTCCCTGGCACCACAATGTTCCCTGGCACCACAATGTTCCCTGGCACCACAATGTTCCCTGGCACCACAATGTTCCCTGGCACCACAATGTTCCCTGGCACCACAATGTTCCCTGGCACCACAATGTTCCCTGGCACCACAATGTTCCCTGGCACCACAATGTTCCCTGGCACCACAATGTTCCCTGGCACCACAATGTTCCCTGGCACCACAATGTTCCCTGGCACCACAATGTTCCCTGGCACCACAATGTTCCTGGACACAATGTTCCCTGGCACCACAATGTTCCCTGGCACCACAATGTTCCCTGGCACCACAATGTTCCCTGGCACCACAATGTTCCTGGCACCACAATGTTCCCTGGCACCACAATGTTCCCTGGCACCACAATGTTCCCTGGCACCACAATGTTCCCTGGCATTTGGTGGCGTACCCCCCCTCCACCCTTATTCCCCATCATCCATCATCAGCCCTGTCACGCGTCCTATAAGGTACCAGTTCTGGGACACGTGTACTCTGGGTTACGTTGAGCTGTTTCACAGGTAATGCGTCTTCAACATATGAAGTGAGCCAAGTCTACCTGTCAGCTGTTTGTTTATACATCTACTAGTGACGCACCCAAGTGCTAGCTGGCCAGCGACGCACCCAAATGCTAGCTGGCCAGTGACGCACAGAAGTGCTAGCTGGCCAGTGACGCACCCAGGTGCTAGCTGGCCAGTGACGCAAAGAAGTGCTAGCTGGCCAGTGACGCACCCACGTGCTAGATGGCCAGTGACGCACCCACGTGCTAGATGGCCAGTGACGCACCGAAGTGCTAGCTGGCCAGTGACGCACCCACGTGCTAGATGGCCAGTGACGCACCCACGTGCTAGATGGCCAGTGACGCACCCACGTGCTAGATGGCTCTTCACGTTAGATGGACAGGTGGCTTATTGCAAAGGTGGGTCATGACACCCCCCATCTACCCCCAAACAATGCCTCCCAGCCAGCAGGATCATATCCCACCTTAAAACCCCACCCCCCAGACCCACGCATAATCTACTTAGCCTACCTTAACCTCCCCCAGACCCACACATAATCCACCGAGCCTTACTTTACTTCCCGGACGATGCAGGCAAAAATCAAATAGTGGCCAAAACAAAATTCCATAAATTCTAATATGTCTCCTTGTCTTATACATTACCGAAACCATTTCTATAAAGAATATCAGTGCGTCCTACGCTTGTCCATAGTTTATGTCAAGTCTTGCACTTTTATTAGAGATTTGAATTTTGATAGCGTGTTGGTTTTCTTGGCTTGTTCATGCAACCCATTCCATGCCCGGATGTCNAATAGACGCAGACAGAAGATCATGACAAGACCCGCGGGTCCGGGCGCAGGAACAGAAAGATGTTGATTGGGGCGCAATGGGGAAGATCTTGGGCGCCCTGACAGGAATTAGCACAAAAGCATTTTGTGGTGTTCTATGATCTATGTTTAATATTTTCTATATGTGCTATATGTTCTATATGTGCTATATGTTCCATATGTTCTATATGTGCTATATGTTCTATATGTTCTATATGTGCTATATGTTCTATATGTGCTATATGTTCTACGTCTCTTAGAGGAAATAAAGTCACACACTGGTACAATAACTATAGTTATCTACTGTCACGTTATTACAATGGTTTAGTTATTTGCTGAACATATTTAACAAGCTAGTTATTGCCCTCATCTCACCCTCAATAAGTTGCACAAATAATGGCCTTGGATGTACACGAGTTCTTGCACACCATTCAATAAGTTACACAAATAATGGCCTTGGATGTACACTAGTTCTAGCACACCATTCAATAAGTTGCACAAATAATGGCCTTGGATGTACACGAGTTCTTGCACACCATTCAATAAGTTGCACAAATAATGGCCTTGGATGTACACTAGTTCTAGCACACCATTCAATAAGTTGCACAAATAATGGCCTTGGATGTACACTAGTTCTAGCACACCATTCAATAAGTTGCACAAATAATGGCCTTGGATGTACACGAGTTCTTGCACACCATTCAATAAGTTACACAAATAATGGCCTTGGATGTACACTAGTTCTAGCACACCATTCAATAAGTTGCACAAATAATGGCCTTGGATGTACACGAGTTCTAGTAGCACTATCGTTAATAAATAGTATTCATGAGATGTGTATACGTTTGCCTTCAGCACCGTTTTGATTTAGATGGTAGTGAATTTGAGGATGCGGCGAGGGCAAATCTCACGGAAGTGTGTCTGTACACGGCAGAGGTAGGGTGGAGAAAGGCCTAAAAACGATAGAGGTGGACTCCATAACATGTGACTGCGATTCATTCATACTTCAGGACAAATAAATCAAGGTAAATAAAAGTACAGGGACACTCTGAAGAATTTAATGCGCCCAAGCTTGAGGTAAAAACTACGCCAGCGAGGACATAAGCTTCTCTTCTCTCTGTAACATACCACTTTAACTACGCCAGTGAGGACATAAGCTTGTCTTCTCTCTGTAACATACCACTTTAACTACGCCAGTGAGGACATAAGCTTGTCTTCTCTCTGTAACATACCACTCTTTAACTCATGTGGACAGTTCGAGACTTTCTTGTGTGTGAAAACTCACAACCCGTCGTCATCCATCTCCCCCCCCCCTCCCCATTAAATGCACTTGTAATGACATAGGTGATAATTGTTAGGGTCTGACCTTCACCTTCACCTGTACGCCACGCACGTAATTAACTGAATTTATTTACCTGACGATTACACCAGCACGCAGGTCTACACACCCTAAATAGTGGACGTAGCAATATTTTCATTTCTTAAAAAATAACAGCACACTACTGCACCAGACATATGGCTAACAAAGTCCAGTGGTTATGCAATCAGTGGGGCAGTGACGAATTTGTAACAAACAGCACACAAACACACAACAACGCTGTATCTATGAATGAGGTGCCTACCTGACATATCGTCGCACCTGTCTATTCACTGACCTATCCATTCACTGACCTATCCATTCACTGCTGACCAGTCCATTCACTTACCTATCCATTTACTGACTTATCCATTCACTGACCTATCCATTCACTGACCTATCCATTCACTGACCTATCCATTCACTGCTGACCAGTCCATTCACTGACCTATCAATTAAATGCTGACCTATCCATTCACTGACCTATCCATTTACTGACCTATCCATTCACTGACCTATCCATTCATTGACCTATCCATTCACTAACCTATCCATTCACTGACCTATCCACTCACTGACCTAACCATTCACTGACCTAACCATTCACTGACCTATCCATTCACTGACCTATCCATTCACCGACCTATCCATTCACTGACCTATCCATTCACTGACCTATCCATTCACTGACCTATCCATTCACTGACCTATCCATTCACTGACCTAACCATTCACTGACCTATCCATTCACTGACCTATCCATTCATTGATATGCCAATTCACAATCTGATTCCATTGAATCATCTTTATTATACCAATTCTTGTTACTATGCTTCCAATCATAATACTTACATTTTCTTTTTGGATAGCATAATACAAATGAAAGGACTTGAAACTCATTTAACTTTGTAGATCTAAGTCAAAATACCAGACTCGTGGTTGTTATTACCAGACTCGTGGTTGTTATTACCAGACTCGTGGTTGTTATTACCTGACTCGTGGTTGTTATTACCAGACTCGTGGTTGTTATTACCAGACTCGTGGTTGTTATTACCAGACTCGTGGTTGTTATTACCGGACTCGTGGTTGTTATTACCGGACTCGTGGTTGTTATTACCGGACTCGTGGTTGTTATTACCGGACTCGTGGTTGTTATTACCGGACTCGTGGTTGTTATTACCAGACTCGTGGTTGTTATTACCAGACTCGTGGTTGTTATTACCGGACTCGTGGTTGTTATTACCAGACTCGTGGTTGTTATTACCAGACTCGTGGTTGTTATTACCAGACTCGTGGTTGTTATTACCGGACTCGTGGTTGTTATTACCGGACTCGTGGTTGTTATTACCAGACTCGTGGTTGTTATTACCGGACTCGTGGTTTTTAATAGTGAACGTAAGGCAAAAGAAATGAACTCGTGGTCGTCCCCGTGGCTTTACGTCATTAACCGCCGTCCTCTAAGTTTCAAGACATATTTCCAAACACTAATAGACAAACATTAGCCAATAACCGGCGACGCTTACCTTTCACAACCTTGACCTTGTGGTCAGGGCTATAAATAGCAACAAAACATTAAAGTTCGATAATTTAAGCTAACACATGATTAAAACTTCTAAACGCCGTTTAAACACAACACCGGAACACACTCATCTGAGTCGTGACCAGGAAACCGTAGACATCGAAACACTAAACTGTCAATCGTTTTATCAAATGTCAACAACACGATCAATCCGACAGCCATTTTTCAGTCAAGACCAACATTTACACGGTCTCGCTAGAACAACTCGGGGATTTCTTTGACCTCGGCTCTGAAAAAAGCCCCTCGCCAAACAGCCTCGCTAGGGATGAACGACTAAACAAAGGAAATGTGAGATGACTGAGTTTTCCTTTATTCAGATATTATTACCGCTTTGTTTGAAGTCCTGGGCATTACAAGGGAACGATCCAATAGAAGGAAATTACCATTTTAGACACAGAATAAAAGGTCGACAATTTAAAAACTGAATACAGACTACGGTAGTTATACCCCTTACCACTAGCTTAAAAGTTCGGATGGTCATTATATCTCGAAATAACGAAACTCATTTATATCTCGAAATAACTAAATTGATGGACGTCTAATGGAAATTAATGGAAACAAAATGGACATTGAAGGCAATCTATTGTGCATGCATGTACATCCATTTTACTTAGATAGGCACCTGGAATTCTCAATGAACTGGAGGAATAACGATTGAAAATTTATAGAAATAAATTTGACATTGATGGACACCTATAGGACAGTGATGGACATCTACAGGACATTGATGGACATCTACAGGACATTGATGGACATCTACAGGACATTGATGGACATCTATAGGACATTGATGGACATCTACAGGACATTGATGGACATCTATAGGACATTGATGGACATCTATAGGACATTGATGAACATCTATAGGACATTGATGGACATCTACAGGACATTGATGGACATCTACAGGACATTGATGGACATCTACAGGACATTAATGGACATCTATAGCACATTGATGGACATCAATAGGACATTGATGGACATCTATAGGACATCTATAGGACATTGATGGACATCTATAGGACATTGATGGACATCTATAGGACATTGATGGACATCTATAGGACATTGATGGACATCTATAGGACATTGATGGACATCTATAGGACATAGATGGACATCTATAGGACATTGATGGACATCTATAGGACATTGATGGACATCTATTGGACTTCAACTTATTTGTAGGAATAATGTTACCTGCCACTAGTGACGTTACCTGCAAATAATGACGTTACCTGCCACTAATGACGTTACCTGCCACTAATGACGTTACCTGCCACTAATGACGTTACCTGCCACTAATGACGTTACCTGCCACTAATGACGTTACCTGCCACTAATGACGTTACCTGCCACTGGTGACGTTACCTGCCAATAGTGACGTTACCTGCCACTAGTGACGTTACCTGCCACTAGTGACGTTACCTGCCACTAATGACGTTACCTGCCACTAATGACGTTACCTGCCACTAATGACGTTACCTGCCACTAATGACGTTACCTGCCACTAGTGATGTTACCTGCCACTAGTGACGTTACCTGCCACTAATGACCTGCTTTTATTTAGCGGGTTTGTTGAACGCACCAACCTAGATTCATTGAACCGTGTCGGCGTAAAGTAAACTCAATTACAAATAACCAATTAACCAGTTAACCAAACTCATCAAAGGTTGTCAATTAATGTAGCCCCAGGATGAACTTGCCCAATGTCACAATGACCAGGTGCAGTTCACATGACATTACACGAGAGGTGTACGACAAGGTCAACTAGACAACCGCCATCCCGGGTCAACTTCCGGATTAACATACACAACTTACATTGGTCTCAACATACACAACTTACATTGGTCTCATCATACACAACTTACAAGTTTATCAGCATACACAACCTACAAGTTTATCATCATACACAACTTACAAGTTTATCAGCATACACAACCTACAAGTTTATCATCATACACAACCTACAAGTTTATCATCATACACAACCTACAAGTTTATCATCATACACAACCTACAAGTTTATCAGCTTACACAACCTACAAGTTTATCATCATACACAACCTACAAGTTTATCATCATACACAACCTACAAGTTTATCATCATACACAACCTACAAGTTTATCAGCTTACACAACCTACAAGTTTATCAGCATACACAACCTACAAGTTTATCATCATACACAACTTACAAGTTTATCAGCATACACAACCTACAAGTTTATCATCATACACAACCTACAAGTTTATCATCATACACAACCTACAAGTTTATCATCATACACAACCTACAAGTTTATCAGCTTACACAACCTACAAGTTTATCATCATACAAAACCTACAAGTTTATCAGCTTACACAACCTACAAGTTTATCAGCATACACAACCTACAAGTTTATCATCATACACAACCTACAAGTTTATCATCATACACAACCTACAAGTTTATCATCACACACAACCTACAAGTTTATCAGCTTACACAACCTACAAGTTTATCAGCATACACAACCTACAAGTTTATCATCATACACAACCTACAAGTTTATCATCATACACAACCTACAAGTTTATCATCATACACAACCTACAAGTTTATCAGCATACACAATGTACAGGTGAACTCCTGTACCACATCCTCTGTAGGATTTTATTACTGAAACATCATCCTATTATACCGTGGCATTATTGAAGGTTTTCCCACTTTTCGGGTTGCCCTTTATAGTGTTGCCCTACCCAAGGGTTGCCCTACCCAAGGGTTGCCCTACCCAAGTGTTGCCCTACCCAAGGGTTGCCCTACCCAAGGGTTGCCCTACCCAAGTGTTGCCCTACCCAAGGGTTGCCCTACCCAAGTGTTGCCCTACCCAAGGGTTGCCCTACCCAAGGGTTGCCCTACCCAAGGGTTGCCCTACCCAAGGGTTGCCCTACCCAAGTGTTGCCCTACCCAAGGGTTGCCCTACCCAAGGGTTGCCCTGCCCAAGTGTTGCCCTACCCAAGTGTTGCCCTACCCAAGGGTTGCCCTACCCCAGGGTTGCCCTACCCAAGTGTTGCCCTACCCAAGTGTTGCCCTACCCAAGGGTTGTCAAAGTTACCCGTTGTCTCGTATTTGCTGTTCGTGTGAGCTAAACGTTATTTGATGCATGCCGAATGTCAAGACAAGAACCTTAAAGCGCACATCTATGTTATTTAACAACTAAAAATAACACGTGTCTCGGGAATTCCCGTAAATGCTTCCCTGCTCATTAAAACCTCCCGTATAACCCGGATAACGAATGCTAAAACATAAACCTTATCTAAAAAAACACCATGTACTTCTGACAGTGAACATATCAAGTACGCGAGTTTTTTGTTTCTGTTTCACAAAAACGACTCGCGACTTGCTCGATGCGCGTACATTGAAATTTATTCACGACTCGTTTTTAACACTTACACCAACAAAGGCGACACCCCAGACATATTTGTGGGTGGGTTTTTTGTAGCATTATCTCACAGCATGGAAAAGATCATTAAAGACAGATAAAGTCTGCTGCTTCAGACAACACACACAAACCTTGTTAAAATACCTTCAACACGAACAGTTTATTAATGGGGCGTTACGGGGGCAAGGTTGTCAGCACTGATTCTTAACATTTCTCTTTTTTAAAGTGGCGCAATATGGAAAGTAAAACGGTCATTTTTGACCACCAGCAATGGTCCCTCTAAGGTTTATTGGTCCGTGTGCAAATTTAAAAAAAAGAAAAACAAACTCGTGTGCAAAGTGTGCACATCCTCAATTTTGTGTGCAATATTTTACCAAATTTGCTACGCGAAAATTCTAAACTTCTGCGCGGTATCAGTCAAATATCTGCGCACCCGCCAGCCGCGCAGCTTAAAGGGACAATCGACCCCCAGTATAACCTTACGAATGTCCTTACGGTTAGCGTCAAGGTAATTTTGTCCCCAGCACCATTGAAGGTTTTAAAAAACGCATTCAGTTTGTCTTGTCAGAAAATGTTTTAGGTGGGGAAGTTTTCAACTGTTCTAAGATACCGAAATCGTGAATAGAGTTTTTTTTACATGTATAATATATTTATGTAGAGAAATAATGGAAGAAATTTACAAATTAAAGATAGCTGGGGACTCGAAGCAAGTGAGTGCGCCCTTTGATGAGGTCGGTGGGAGAAGTTAGTCTTAGTCTCAGGGTTGCCAGATTGTAATTTGGGTAAAAGGCCAAACCGACTGCCAAAAAAGGCCAAAAAAGGGCCAAACTTATGTTATATGAAAAATGTCAACAAAAATGACGTCACGCACCTAGAGGGCGGGATGGGGTCACAAATTTGTGCGATGTATGACGAGGCGGAGGGTGGTTTTAAGAACTGTGACGTCATATTGGAAAGGTCTAGCTCTTGATTACGTTGGACGAGGGGGGGGGGTGAAAATACATTTAAAAATCTGCCAATATCGCGTGACGTCATTTGTGGACTGCTCATAACGGCTGAAAATAAGTTTAACTATTTAAAATGAAGGTAAACCAGGAGAAAAAGAATAATAAATGTGTAAATGCCAATTTTCGTATGTATGGTTGTACTCACAAAATAAATATACTTTGATACTAACATACAAATTTGAAAGAAAAGCTTCAGGTCATCCTTTTCATCTAGACTGCTATATGCAGTATTATTATAAACTTTATCAGATGTCAAGTCATCAAGCAATCTTGGTGACATGACAAAGTCCTTACAGTATTTATTTTAAACAAAAGCTCAGCCCTGACTCTAACAATATCGTCTAAAAGTGTGAGCTGTATTCTGTATCTGGCTTTCTCTTAATAGCCTCTTCGTTAAACTTTAAACAAACTTTTAAATGTCTAAAATACACGTAAGCTATTCCAAAAGAAAATAATTAATAAGGTCATTGACTTATTGGCGAATTTTTATTTTTATATATATTTTTTTTTGTGATAAAGATTATTTTTATATATATATTATATATTTTTATTTATTTTTTTAAGAAAAAGGCCAAAAAAAATTTTAAGGCCAAACCCTCTTAAAAAAGGCCAAATTTTGAGAATTTGGCCTTAAAAAGACCAATATGGCAACCCTGGTCTTGGTGGAAGTTCGTGGCGTCATATATCCCTACGAGTCTAAGCCGCGTGAGAAACTCATCTCTCGTGTGGCCACGTCGAGGGCAGTACGTCATCAGATGTAACGCTCCTTCTAGCGCAGTGGTTCTAACCTGGGTTCGATCGAACACCAGGGGTTCGGTGTTTGAGTCTCAGTGGTTCGGCGGAGGTCAAGACACACACACGACTCATATGACTCGTGACGACACGCCGCGCCTGCCCGTCATTGAGAATGGTTCGGTGAATGCCCATGTGAAACTGGTGGGGCTCAGTACCTCCAACAAGGTTGAGAACCACTGGTTTGGCGGTTAAAACGCAGACTTGAAAAGAACATGATGATAGAGGGAGGGGGGGAATCCTTGCTTGTTGTCTCCCTTGAAGTGTTATCGTTTAAAAAACAACAACATTCGAGTGTCAAAGATGTGAGACGGCAGGTATCAACAGCTGAGCTTCATTGCCTCGTGTTCAGGTAAGTTTTTCAAAACTCACCATTTCACACTAATACCCTTTAAAAATATAAATAAATAAAAATCAAACATAAATATTTATATTTTCCAAATGCTGCAGGAATAAATAAGTCATGTAACACCAATTAATAAATTATCACCTTCAGTGGCGCGCAAACATAGGATTATGTAGTTATCTTAGTTATCTGAGTTACCTTAGTTATCTGAGTTATCACACATAGCGATGTTAGGAAATGTCTGTGGTCGGGGATGGGATCAAGGGTAGGATAAACCATCATTTGAATTGGGAAAAAGTTGACCACTGTCCAAGACCCGATCAAATTTATTAAATATCGAAATAAATTATATAAATGTTATCAACTTTGCCGCGCGCGCGAGGTCTTACAAAATAACGCGAGACTCTCTGTTCTACCTATCGGAAGTGACCTTTGTGTCAACCTATAGTGTAAGTTAACTTGGACGTGATTCCTGGAAGCTGATGGGTTGTAACAAGCTCTTGGTTTCCTGGAAGCTGATGGGTTGTAACAAGCTCTTGGTTTCCTGGAAGCTGATGGGTTGTAACAAGCTCTTGGTTTCCTGGAAGCTGATGGGTTGTAACAAGCTCTTGGTTTCCTGGAAGCTGATGGGTTGTAACAAGCTTTTGGTTTCCAGGAAGTACTCAATGGTAATAAACATATTTTTTGTAAGGAGCACAGTATCGTCTTGTTGTTGTTTGTTTGTTTGTTTGCATTTTGTGTTGGTTTTTGCTTGATCAGTTTGAAATCGATGAATTTATTCATAAACATTTATTAAATTTAAATATAGAAACAGTATAATAATTTTTTTTTAAACTGTTATTGCCCGCTTCAAAAAACTAACCGTTATTGAACGGTTCTAAAGCCATGTCAAGTGATTGTAAATAATTGTGTTTTTATTGAGAATGTGATATACTGGGTTGGGTGTTATAATAAACAAAGCTGGTCATTGTAAGATTGGAACACCCGGGGCTCAGGGAACAATGTGGGTTATTGTCAGAGAGAAAGCCTGGCAGGGTTATTTGAGAACCGCTGTACAAGAACGAGGGGAGTGCCAGGCAGGGTTATTTGAGAACCGCTGTACAAGAACGAGGGGAGGGCCAGGCAGGGTTATTTGAGAACCGCTGTACAAGAACGAGGGGAGGGCCAAGCAGGGTTATTTGAGAACCGCTGTACAAGAACGAGGGGAGAGCCAGGCAGGGTTTATTTGAGAACCGCTGTACAAGAACGAGGGGAGGGCCAGGCGGGGTTATTTGAGAACCGCTGTACAAGAACGAGGGGAGAGCCAGGCAGGGTTATTTGAGAAACGCTGTACAAGAACGAGGGGAGAGCCAGGCAGGGTTATTTGAGAACCGCTGTACAAGAACGAGGGGAGAGCCAGGCAGGGTTATTTGAGAACCGCTGTACAAGAACGAGGGGAGGGCCAGGCAGGGTTATTTGAGGTGATGAAATGTGTTGGGGGGGGGTCGTATTGGTGTGACGTTGATGTGACGGGGCAGACGTTTGGAGATACCCAATCAACATTGGAAACCGGTTTAAGTGCAACCTGAACACAGAAGGGAGACTAACTACCAGTTTAACATAGAAGGGAGACTAACAACAACTTTAACATAGAAGGGAGGCAAACTACAACTTTAACATAGAAGGGAGACTAACTACGAGTATAACATAGAAGGGAGACTAACTACAAGTTTAACATAGAAGGGAGACTAACTACGAGTATAACATAGAAGGGAGACTAACTACAAGTTTAACATAGAAGGGAGACTAACTACGAGTATAACATAGAAGGGAGACTAACTACAAGTTTAACATAGAAGGGAGAGTAACTACAAAAATAACATAGAAGGGAGACTAACTACAAGTTTAACATAGAAGGAAGGCAAACTACAACTTTAACATAGAAGGGAGACTAACTACGAGTATAACATAGAAGGGAGACTAACTACAAGTTTAACATAGAAGGGAGACTAACTACAAAAATAACATAGAAGGGAGACTAACTACAAGTTTAACATAGAAGGAAGGCAAACTACAACTTTAACATAGAAGTGACTAACTACAAGTTTAACATAGCGAGCGGTGTACGGGCCGCGTGAAAGGTGAAGAATTGGATACACGAGTATTAGTAGTTAAGGTCACTGGATTATGGATGTCTTCTTTGGATGTTTATCAAAGCTGTTTATCAAAGCTGTTTATCAAAGCTGTTTATCAAAGCTGTTTATCAATGAAAGAAGCCAAATCTTGTATTGAAACAGGATAGAAAGTAAAACAATATTTTAAAATGTATAAATGGATATTAAAATTCCCTTCAAAGTGATCTTCCGCCCATGTACACTTGCCATGCGGGGCAACTGACGTAGAAAACTGAATAAAAAGTAAAATACAAACTAATTTTTGGTGTAGAGATTAACAGAGCTGGCTCCTGGCTGTAACATTTCACGGTGTGACGTCATTGAGCTTTGTAATATAATAAATACGAAGGTCACTGTAAGTCACACAATCTTTACATTAGTGAAATTATTTTTGTTTAAAGACAACATAACGCGTATGTCATTTCTTTTGTAAAGGTTCATTTACATATTCTTCTATATGGTCGAGCCAACAAATCTTACGAAATGCTTACACAATAGAAGTGAGCAAGTTTAACCCTTGTGATTACAATAGAAGTGATCAAGTTTAACCCTTGTGATTACAATAGAAGTGAGTAAGTTTAACCCTTGTGATTACAATATAAGTGATCAAATTTAACCCTTGTGATTACAATAGAAGTGATCAAGTTTAACCCTTGTGATTACAATAGAAGTGAGTAAGTTTAACCCTTGTGATTACAATAGAAGTGATCAAGTTTAACCCTTGTGATTACAATAGAAGTGAGTAAGTTTAACCCTTGTGATTACAATATAAGTGATCAAATTTAACCCTTGTGATTACAATAGAAGTGATCAAGTTTAACCCTTGTGATTACAATATAAGTGATCAAGTTTAACCCTTGTGATTACAATAGAAGTGATCAAGTTTAACCCTTGTGATAACAATAGAAGTGATCAAGTTTAACCCTTGTGATTACAATATAAGTGATCAAGTTTAACCCTTGTGATTACAATAGAAGTGAGCAAGTTTAACCCTTGTGATTACAATAGAAGTGATCAAGTTTAACCCTTGTGATTACAATAGAAGTGATCAAGTTTAACCCTCGTGATTACAATAGAAGTGAGCAAGTTTAACCCTTGTGATTACAATAGAAGTGATCAAGTTTAACCCTCGTGATTACAATAGAAGTGAGCAAGTTTAACCCTTGTGATTACAATAGAAGTGAGTAAGTTTAACCCTTGTGATTACAATAGAAGTGAGCAAGTTTTACCCTTGTGATTACAATAGAAGTGATCAAGTTTAACCCTTGTGATTACAATATAAGTGAGCAAGTTTAACCCTTGTGATTACAATATAAGTGAGCAAGTTTAACCCTTGTGATTACAATAGAAGTGATCAAGTTTAACCCTCGTGATTACAATAGAAGTGAGCAAGTTTAACCCTTGTGATTACAATAGAAGTGAGTAAGTTTAACCCTTGTGATTACAATAGAAGTGAGCAAGTTTTACCCTTGTGATTACAATAGAAGTGATCAAGTTTAACCCTTGTGATTACAATATAAGTGAGCAAGTTTAACCCTTGTGATTACAATATAAGTGAGCAAGTTTAACCCTTGTGATTACAATAGAAGTGAGCAAGTTTGACCCTTGTGATTACAATAGAAGTGAGCAAGTTTGACCCTTGTGATTACAATAGAAGTGAGAAAGTTTAACCCTTGTGATTACAATAGAAGTGAGCAAGTTTAACCCTTGTGATTACAATAGAAGTGATCAAGTTTAACCCTTGTGATTACAATAGAAGTGATCAAGTTTAACCCTTGTGATTACAATAGAAGTGATCAAGTTTAACCCTTGTGATAACAATAGAAGTGATCAAGTTTAACCCTTGTGATTACAATAGAAGTGATCAAGTTTAACCCTTGTGATTACAATAGAAGTGATCAAGTTTAACCCTTGTGATTACAATATAAGTGAGCAAGTTTAACCCTTGTGATTACAATAGAAGTGAGCAAGTTTAACCCTTGTGATTACAATAGAAGTGATCAAGTTTAACCCTTGTGATTACAATAGAAGTGATCAAGTTTAACCCTCGTGATTACAATAGAAGTGAGCAAGTTTAACCCTTGTGATTACAATAGAAGTGAGTAAGTTTAACCCTTGTGATTACAATAGAAGTGAGCAAGTTTTACCCTTGTGATTACAATAGAAGTGATCAAGTTTAACCCTTGTGATTACAATAGAAGTGATCAAGTTTAACCCTCGTGATTACAATAGAAGTGAGCAAGTTTAACCCTTGTGATTACAATAGAAGTGAGTAAGTTTAACCCTTGTGATTACAATAGAAGTGAGCAAGTTTTACCCTTGTGATTACAATAGAAGTGATCAAGTTTAACCCTTGTGATTACAATATAAGTGAGCAAGTTTAACCCTTGTGATTACAATATAAGTGAGCAAGTTTAACCCTTGTGATTACAATAGAAGTGATCAAGTTTAACCCTCGTGATTACAATAGAAGTGAGCAAGTTTAACCCTTGTGATTACAATAGAAGTGAGTAAGTTTAACCCTTGTGATTACAATAGAAGTGAGCAAGTTTTACCCTTGTGATTACAATAGAAGTGATCAAGTTTAACCCTTGTGATTACAATATAAGTGAGCAAGTTTAACCCTTGTGATTACAATATAAGTGAGCAAGTTTAACCCTTGTGATTACAATAGAAGTGAGCAAGTTTGACCCTTGTGATTACAATAGAAGTGAGCAAGTTTGACCCTTGTGATTACAATAGAAGTGAGAAAGTTTAACCCTTGTGATTACAATAGAAGTGATCAAGTTTAACCCTCGTGATTACAATAGAAGTGAGCAAGTTTAACCCTTGTGATTACAATAGAAGTGAGTAAGTTTAACCCTTGTGATTACAATAGAAGTGAGCAAGTTTTACCCTTGTGATTACAATAGAAGTGATCAAGTTTAACCCTTGTGATTACAATAGAAGTGATCAAGTTTAACCCTCGTGATTACAATAGAAGTGAGCAAGTTTAACCCTTGTGATTACAATAGAAGTGAGTAAGTTTAACCCTTGTGATTACAATAGAAGTGAGCAAGTTTTACCCTTGTGATTACAATAGAAGTGATCAAGTTTAACCCTTGTGATTACAATATAAGTGAGCAAGTTTAACCCTTGTGATTACAATATAAGTGAGCAAGTTTAACCCTTGTGATTACAATAGAAGTGATCAAGTTTAACCCTCGTGATTACAATAGAAGTGAGCAAGTTTAACCCTTGTGATTACAATAGAAGTGAGTAAGTTTAACCCTTGTGATTACAATAGAAGTGAGCAAGTTTTACCCTTGTGATTACAATAGAAGTGATCAAGTTTAACCCTTGTGATTACAATATAAGTGAGCAAGTTTAACCCTTGTGATTACAATATAAGTGAGCAAGTTTAACCCTTGTGATTACAATAGAAGTGAGCAAGTTTGACCCTTGTGATTACAATAGAAGTGAGCAAGTTTGACCCTTGTGATTACAATAGAAGTGAGAAAGTTTAACCCTTGTGATTACAATAGAAGTGAGCAAGTTTAACCCTTGTGATTACAATAGAAGTGAGCAAGTTTAACCCTTGTGATTACAATAGAAGTGATCAAGTTTAACCCTTGTGATTACAATATAAGTGATCAAGTTTAACCCTTGTGATTACAATATAAGTGATCAAATTTAACCCTTGTGATTACAATAGAAGTGAGCAAGTTTAACCCTTGTGATTACAATGACATATTAAAGATTGATTTTGTTACATATACAAATATTATTTTATTACATATTCCAATAATTTTTGTTAAATATGCACATATTATGTTGTTTCAGACATTAAAATTTGTTTTCAGATTTTGAAAACAAGTGCGAAAGAATTTCAAATTTATTATTAACTAAAAATGTAGTTGGTCTTGTCGGACTTGAGAGAGTTGTCACTAATTTAATAACTTGAGAATCTTGGAACTTTCAACGCCTATTAGATTATCTATTTAATGACACGACTTGCTATCTTTCCGGCCACTCAAGTAATGGTAACATCGCTCGACGGTTATTACAACACCATAACACCGTCACTACAAACTTTGTCCCCGATTACCCCATGTCAATATATGTAAGATCCGCCCCTGTAAGTAGATATATCTAGGTTGAGGCGGCCATACAGTAGGTCACAAGAGCTCAGGTGAGAAATCGATGCCAGGCTTTCACTTGCAGTAGCCACGAGTAAGACAGGTGTCGTCACCGTGTGATACGTCATCTGTGACGAGCCTGATCTCGCCCTAACGGTTCAGGGGCACCCACCATGTGACCCCGTGGTCTGTGACTGTGTAGTGTAACGTTTCGGCCTTAAGTACTTTCTCCTGTTCTGTCTTGTCTGGACTTTGATTTCTGTGGTGAGTTGATTCCCTTTAGTGGAATGTTAGACGTGTTGTGTCCCTTTGACTAATGCTGTGCTTAAAGCTTTGGTGTGGTACGTAAGACAAGGTTGTGTCCTTATGGCTAGGGGGCCCTGGTGCTTAGGTGGGCCACCAACGGTAGCTTTGGTATGGTACGTAAGACAAGGTTGTCTCCTTATGGCTAGGGGGCCCTGGTGCTTAGGTGGGCCACCAACGGTAGCTTTGGTATGGTACGTAAGACAAGGTTGTCTCCTTATGGCTAGGGGGCCCTGGTGCTTAGGTGGGCCACCAACGGTAGCTTTGGTGTGGTACGTAAGACAAGCTTGTGTCCTTATGGCTAGGGGGCCCTGGTGCTTAGGTGGGCCACCAACGGTAGCTTTGGTGTTGTACGTAAGACAAGGTCGTGTCCTTATGGCTAGGGGGGCCCAGGTGCTTAGGTGGGCCACCAACGGTAGCTTTGGTGGGCAATGAGCCTTATTATCTAATGGGCCCTTATGGCATACGTCAGCCTCGGTTTGGGTGGGCCCTCATGTCTTGGGTAAGCCCTTGGGCTTATTGCTACCTAGTGTACCATTGTCGCTATGGACCCACATGAAAATCACGTGACCAAAGACTTAAGTTATATCCTGGTATGACTAATGTTGACTTAATACTTGATGGATGCGGAATGTTGTATATTTTATTGGAAATTGGGGAGAGTGGCCAAGAGCAGCACCAACAATAACATCCACAACAATATCACCACCAACAATAACATCCACAACAATATCACCACCAACAATATCATCCACAACAATAACATCCACAACAATATCACCACCAACAATAACATCCACAACAATATCACCACCAACAATATCATCCACAACAATAACATCCACAACAATATCACCACCAACAATATCATCCACAACAATATCACCACCAACAATAACATCCACAACAATATCATCCACAACAATAACATCCACAACAATATCATCCACAACAATAACATCCACAACAATATCACCACCAACAATATCATCCACAACAATAACATCCACAACAATATCACCACCAACAATATCATCCACAACAATAACATCCACAACAATATCACCACCAACAATAACATCCACAACAATAACATCCACAACAATATCATCCACAACAATAACATCCACAACAATATCATCCACAACAATAACATCCACAACAATATCACCACCAACAATATCATCCACAACAATAACATCCACAACAATATCACCACCAACAATATCATCCACAACAATAACATCCACAACAATATCACCACCAACAATAACATCCACAACAATAACATCCACAACAATATCATCCACAACAATAACATCCACAACAATAACATCCACAACAATAACATCCACAACAATATCATCCACAACAATATCATCCACAACAATATCATCCACAACAATATCATCCACAACAATATCATCCACAACAATATCATCCACAACAATATCATCCACAACAATGTCATCCACAACAATATCATCCACAACAATAACATCCACAACAATATCACCACCAACAATAACATCCACAACAATAACATCCACAACAATAACATCCACAACAATATCACCACCAACAATAACATCCACAACAATAACATCCACAACAATAACATCCACAACAATAACATCCACAACAATATCATCCACAACAATAACATCCACAACAATAACATCCACAACAATATCATCCACAACAATAACATCCACAACAATATCATCCACAACAATATCATCCACAACAATAACATCCACAACAATATCATCCACAACAATATCATCCACAACAATAACATCCACAACAATATCATCCACAACAATATCATCCACAACAATAACATCCACAACAATAACATCCACAACAATATCATCCACAACAATATCATCCACAACAATAACATCCACTACAATAACATCCACAACAATATCATTCACAACAATAACATCCACAACAATATCACCACCAACAAATGTCAAAGTTCGGGTCAAACGTAGTGCAGAAGAAGGTTCTTTGGCCGAAACGTTTGTTGTTTTGTGACGTCTTGTCAGGCTCATACATAGCCTGTTTGTATGTCATCTATGCACTGTAGTACAGAAGAAACGTTAAAAGTTTCTTAATTGCTACTACACCCCCCCACGCCCTTATGACACTACACCTGTGAGCTTGTTGATACCCCCCCTCCCCTCACACCTGTGAACTCGTTGATTTGTCGTTTTCTCACGCCAGCCGATGTGTGACGTCTTCATGACACTATAAATAACCCTCCGGTACAAGAACCTGTTTGGGACATATAGAGTGCGTGCTCTCCTTTGCAATTTTGACATCAGGTTCTGGCGCCCTCGTACGACTGCACAGGGGAGCCGGTAATGGGAAGGAGGGAGTCGGTGACAGGCAGGGTGGAGGGAGGGAGGGTTGTCCAACTAGTTTTCCAAAAAGACCGGCTTTGGTTCTTTCTATCTTAGCGGCTTGCATTATTATAAGGCCACGGCGAATCCGTGTGTAGACAGTAAAGAAATAATCTATAAATAGATCAGCCCTTTTTCACAGGTCGGTAAGCGGATTTTAAGGAGTGTGTCAAGTTTCTGTGAATGAATCGCTTCAACTGTCAAGTTCCCAGCACAGCTGATGGGTACACCATGGGGCATTCAGGGGGTGGGGGTGAAAGGTGACGTCACTGGGTCAAGTTTCCCTAACCGCTGTGTTCCAATCATAAAACAAAATTTATTCGGTAACTTTTACAGCTGTGCACTTCTACGGGTGTGCACTTCTACGGGTGTCCAATTCTACGGGTGTCCACTTCTACGGGTGTCCACTTCTACGGGTGTCCACTTCTACGGGTGTCCACTTCTACGGGTGTGCACTTCTACGGGTGTGCACTTCTACGGGTGTGCACTTCTACGGGTGTCCACTTCTACGGGTGTCCACTTCTACGGGTGTCCACTTCTACGGGTGTGCACTTCTACGGGTGTGCACTTCTACGGGTGTCCACTTCTACGGGTGTCCACTTCTACGGGTGTGCACTTCTACGGGTGTGCACTTCTACGGGTGTCCACTTCTACGGGTGTGCACTTCTAGGCATGGACGCAAGAGTTCAGGAAACGGACACTGGTCACCGCGTCTGTCGGCCACCATGCCTCCCACTATTTTATACACCCCCCCCCCACTTATTAATTACATACATGTCCGCCTCTTGTTGCATACTTCAATGAAAGTAACGTTGTGTGTGAGGGTCGGAGGTAAATAATCTATATACCGGTACATAATTCACCAAAGCGAGTATGTGCAAATGAGCTTGACGAATGACCCTCGCTGGGGTCGACCAATGTCTCGAGACCAACAATGGTTTTTAAGTTCAGTTGCGTTGTTCCTTCACAGGATAACACGATATTCGTAGTGTAGTGGCGATCACGTTCGCCTTACACGCGGAAAGTCCTGGGTTCAAGCCCAAGCGGAAACATGATTTTAATTATTTTTTTTAAATGTGTGTTTGTGCCCGTTCTCCCCCCCCCCTTTTTTTGTGTGAACATGGCTGACCCTCGCTAGGGTCGACCAATCACAGTTTATGGTTGGCAAGCTAGGGTGGTGGGCAGGTAGATAACCTCAGTGCGAATGTCTCGAGACCAACAATGCATCGGAGGTTACCCCCCCCCCACCGACTCGCCATGTTTTGATTTCTTCTAACTGTAGTTTGTGTCCGTTCTTTACCCCCTTACTTTGCATTGTCCATGAGCAAGTCTGCGGCGCATGCTACGCCGCTGGTCGTATTTAGCCGTTACTAACCCACCTCTTACAGAACGGTATCTTCTCTCACAAGATGAGACTCCTCCAATTAGTAGATAAGAACCTCTTTCAAAACATGAGGCCCCTTCTCATAAGACGGGATCCACTGACACAAGGTGCGACCCCTTCTCATAAGACGGGATCCACTGACACAAGATGAGATTCTAGAAGAGTAGGTGAGTCAGTTCAATGGAAATAATTGATGGATAGTAAAATCAAGACTAGTGGAATGACACACACACAATCGTGCTATCTTTAACCTCGTGCTAAAAATGCCCCTAAGTACCATCCCGGGTTGTAGCAGAAGGCCAGATGACCGTGACGCTTGACAACCCAAATCGTCTCTTGAACGAAGGGAATGTGTTTGTTAGTTGGAATGTGTTTGTTAGTGGGAATGTGTTTGTTAGTGGGAATGTGTTTGTTAGTGGGAATGTGTTTGTTAGTGGGGATGTGTTTGTTAGTGGGAATGTGTTTGTTAGTGGGGATGTGTTTGTTAGTGGGAATGTGTTTGTTAGTGGGAATGTGTTTGTTAGTTGGAATGTGTTTGTTAGTGGGAATGTGTTTGTTAGTGGGAATGTGTTTGTTAGTGGGGATGTGTTTGTTAGTGGGAATGTGTTTGTTAGTGGGAATGTGTTTGTTATATGGGATGTGTTTGTTAGTTGGAATGTGTTTGTTAGTGGGAATGTGTTTGTTAGTTGGAATGTGTTTGTTAGTGGGAATGTGTTTGTTAGTTGGAATGTGTTTGTTAGTGGGAATGTGTTTGTTATATGGGATGTGTTTGTTAGTGGGGATGTGTTTGTTAGTGGGAATGTGTTTGTTAGTGGGAATGTGTTTGTTATATGGGATGTGTTTGTTAGTTGGAATGTGTTTGTTAGTGGGAATGTGTTTGTTAGTTGGAATGTGTTTGTTAGTGGGAATGTGTTTGTTATATGGGATGTGTTTGTTAGTGGGGATGTGTTTGTTAGTGGGAATGTGTTTGTTAGTGGGAATGTGTTTGTTAGTGGGAATGTGTTTGTTAGTGGGAATGTGTTTGTTATATGGGATGTGTTTGTTAGTGGGGATGTGTTTGTTAGTGGGAATGTGTTTGTTAGTGGGAATGTGTTTGTTAGTGGGGATGTGTTTGTTAGTGGGGATGTGTTTGTTAGTGGGAATGTGTTTGTTAGTGGGGATGTGTTTGTTAGTGGGAATGTGTTTGTTAGTGGGGATGTGTTTGTTAGTGGGAATGTGTTTGTTAGTGGGAATGTGTTTGTTAGTGGGAATGTGTTTGTTAGTGGGAATGTTATTTGTTATATGGGATGTGTTTGTTAGTGGGGATGTGTTTGTTAGTGGGGATGTGTTTGTTAGTGGGGATGTGTTTGTTAGTGGGAATTCTTTCATAAATCAATTATCGTATTCTCTCCACATGATCGGCAGCTAAAGTTTTTAGGAACGCGTGTTTTTGTGACGTATTACACACAGTTTGATGATGTCTTAAATGTTTTGGGAAAACCTTTATTATTGTAAACATTCAAATCGTTCGGTAATTATACAAATTATTAACTGTGTCATTTTTTGCTATTCCTGGCTGAAACAAATGTCAAATGTTAAATTATTGATTTTTTTCTCTTTTTTCTACAAAATAAAATTATGTAAACAGCTTTAGCTTTCACAGAAAAAACAAAACAATAAAACAACACATAGGGCAACACATAGGGCAATTGAACGCTTCATCTGTTCTACCTGCATGGATCAAACGAAATTGTCGGTGAGCCGTCAACTGACCTACTGTCGGATGTCTCAGTGACGTGTGTCCAGTCTGTGGCTTCACTTGCACACCTGACGATGTTTCCCCTGCATCTAGAGAGTCAACTGTCACCCTCCGACTGAAGCACGTTACGTGGCGGGGACAAAAACGTGTTTAATGAATGCACAACTATACATTTGATGACGTCATAACGACAAGCTATTCGCGTTGGTCCTTTGAGTATTCTACCCAGTACTCTCAAACCAATTTTGCCTGGGACTCCCATCTTTTCTGGCACAGACTCCGTGCAAAGTATTCAACTCATGCTGTGCACGAATGACGGCAAACTCATCATTTATTAAATACGTTTACTTTCATTCCACAAAAGATTGTATACTATATATAAAGTATAAATTGCCAAGAAAAAACCCTTGGACCTTAGAATAATTAAGAGGCCTTGGTAAATACATGCCTAAACACCAGTCTTTAAATTTGTGCATCTTTGATGACGCACCTTGTGAAGTATTTATTGAGGCGCCGACTCTGATGGCTTAGAGATTAAAGAAACCTTTGTCTTATCGTGGTGTGGACACGGCAGGGCTTGAAGGTAATTGATGGTCAAAGGTAATGTGACTGGCGTTACCTTTGAGATCCAGAGAGGTCAGACGTGTATGAACCTGTGATGTAGGGGCACCAGTATGAAGATTGAACCAATCTGAACTTTGAGCCCATTTGAGGATCGAACTAATCTGAACATTGAGCCCATATGCGGATCGAACCAATCTGAACATTGAGCCCATTTGAAAATTGAACCAATCTGAATATTGAGCCAATATAAAGACCGAGCCGATGTGAACATGAAGATTCGCAGCAATAACCGGATATGACGACACAAAGAGACTATAATTTCTCTCCAGTGATAACAAGGTGGAAAGATTGGTACACACTTGAACAAGGGGAAAGTAATTCATCATACGAGTTTTGTCTGTGACCTTGACAAGGTAAAAGGTATTCCCCGCCCCCTCCACTCATGTGTAGAGGTGAGACTTAAGGCCCTTTCCCCTTTATTTTCGTGGGTTTTTAAATAGAGACTGCACTCTTAGGGTCAAGGGTCACACAGTTGAAATCACGGAAATGGCTTGTGATTTAAAATCCCCTGTCATTGTTTCGTTAAATTTAGGTTAAAGATTCCATAAATAAAAGGAAAGTTAAATATCGAGTTTCAATGACGTCATCGCCGTACAGGTGTGAAAACACGACACGTTCCTTGAGCCGGGAAAATACACAAAACTAATAGCACGGAACTAACTACAAACACAACCTGTTTTTAGAAGAACAAAATAGGAAGCTAAATTTTTTTTAAAAATGTCTAATGACTTCAATGTAAAATGGTAAGTACACAAAGGCAAACTTAAGTCTAGCTGACCACAAGGCAAACTTAAGTCTAGCTGACCACAAGGCAAGCTTAAGTCTAGCTGACCACAAGGTAAGCTTAAGTCTAGCTGACCACAAGGCAAGCTTAAGTCTAGCTGACCACAAGGCAAACTTAAGTCTAGCTGACCACAAGGCAAGCTTAAGTCTAGCTGACCACAAGGCAAGCTTAAGTCTAGCTGACCACAAGGCAAACTTAAGTCTAGCTGACCACAAGGCAAGCTTAAGTCTAGCTGACCACAGTCTAGCTGACCACAAGGCAAGCTTAAGTCTAGCTGACCACAAGGCAAACTTAAGTCTAGCTGACCACAAGGCAAGCTTAAGTCTAGCTGACCACAAGAAGTTGGACGTTTTAAGTGATTACAATAACATAAATCTAAGAATTTGTCACCAAGATGGTTGAATATTTTAGCGAGTGAAGGGATGATCTCGGAAACAGGTGATCTTAGCTTGATGGTTCGATCGTTTGCAAATAACAGACTACAACTTTGAAACAAATCGAATGCGTATCGTAATTTTAAAATATCGATCTCATAAAATCGTGTTCTTTTTAAAGTATCGACTTGATACAGTACTCATTGCCAAGTATCGATCTGACACAGTCGTGATTGCAAGGTATCGACCTTTAACCGTCGCGATTGTCAAGTATCGATCCTCCCCCAGCCATCATATCCCCCATCTATCGACTACCAGAGCAATCTCACATCTATCGACTACCAGAGCAATCTCACATAGGTCAGAAGTGAAAGACGACGCGCGGGAAAGATATTAAAATCCGCAAATAGATTTGCAGCGAGGGATGTTATCATGGTGGAACTCGTTTTTTATTAACCGCCATTGTGAAGAGAGCCCCCAGACTCTTCCACTAAATGTAGTGGCGCAAAGCGATCGACGTCTAATCACCATCTACGAGTACCAGTCGGGCGGCTCGCTTTAAACGGCCGGGAATTGTGGGTACACACGGGGATTTGAAATGTGTCGGGGCAGGCGTCGAGTCTGTACTTTTATGTCATATCTATTTTTAAAATGATGATTTGAAATGTGTCGGGGCAGGCGTCGAGTCTGTACTTTTATGTCATATCTATTTTTAAAATGATGATTTGAAATGTGTCGGGGCAGGCGTCGAGTCGGTACTTTTATGTCATATCTATTTTTAAGATGATGATCTGAAAAGGTCACAAAACGATCAATTTCTAATTGCGATGACATAGTGGTGACCTGGCTCCCACCACCATCTAGGGTGTACCAGATTTAGGCACCGGCTCCCACCAACATCTAGGGTGTACCAGATTTAGGCACCGGCTCCCACCAACATCTACGGGTGTACCAACATCTACGGGTGTACCAGATTAAGCACCGGCTCCGGCAAATCCCGAATCTGGTCATTTTTACAAATCCAGCCCCGGCAGGACTTCACTTCATAAATCTGGCCTAATCTGGGTCCGGCCGGATTTCAAAAATTAGAATCCAATACAGCTCTACATCTCTCTTTTGGTCAGTAGATGTGTTATAGTGTGTGTGTGTGGGAGGGGGTTCGTGACGTATTAGCTTACGTCATTAAGTACACATTTAGAAATAGAAAATATGATTACTTGAAAGTTTACCTCAGTACAACACAAGTGACCTGTGTCCAAACGTTACCTCAGTACAACACAAGTGACCTGTGTCCAAACGTTACCTCAGTACAACACAAGTGACCTGTGTCCAAACGTTACCTCAGTACAACACAAGTGACCTGTGTCCAAACGTTACCTCAGTACAACACAAGTGACCTGTGTCCAAACGCTCAGTACAACACAAGTGACCTGTGTCCAAACGTTACCTCAGTACAACACAAGTGACCCGTGTCCAAACGTTAAGAAGAGACGGCAAGCGCAAGGGACAGAACCAAGTAGAGGAATAGATAAAGAGAGAAATATTACAGAGAAAATGAGACAGGCAAAAAGGTAAGAAAATAATGAAAAGCATTTCCTCACCGGCATGCACGCTGTTCGGCTATTATACGGCTGCACGCTGTTTGGCTGATATTGTATGGCTGCTCGCTGTAGGGGGGCTGTTGTATGGCTGCTTGGGCCCAACCCCAAATCGCGGGAGCAACGACGACAAAAAAAGATACGTAACAAAAAGAAATCATTGAGGCTAAATAACGGAAGCTTTAATAAACTTTAAAAAAATGTTTCTCTATAGATTCTCTGCTCTTTTAAGATCCAATTTTTGTGTGCATCTGCCCCCCCCTCCCCGCACTGCCAGCACGCCCAGGACAACAAAGCCAATAGCCGGAAATGAAAGGCATGACGGGAAGCTGCCTGTAGAAATTAGACGTAAACCAGGGCGTATTTAAGATAACATTTCATTTTTATTACATTGACGTCTTGTTGACAACATATATCGGTGTGGATATGGATGGCATGGTGGGAAATTGTTGACAACATATATCGGTGTGGATATGGATGGCATGGTGGGAAATTGTTGACAACATATATCGATGTGGATATGGATGGCATGGTGGGAAATTGTTGACAACATATATCGATGTGGATATGGATGGCATGGTGGGAAATTGTTGACAACATATATCGGTGTGGATATGGATGGCATGGTGGGAAATTGTTGACAACATATATCGATGTGGATATGGATGGCATGGTGGGAAATTGTTGACAACATATATCGGTGTGGATATGGATGGCATGGTGGGAAATTGTTGACAACATATATCGGTGTGGATATGGATGGCATGGTGGGAAATTGTTGACAACATATATCGATGTGGATATGGATGGCATGGTGGGAAATTGTTGACAACATATATCGATGTGGATATGGATGGCATGGTGGGAAATTGTTGACAACATATATCGGTGTGGATATGGATGGCATGGTGGGAAATTGTTGACAACATATATCGATGTGGATATGGATGGCATGGTGGGAAATTGTTGACAACATATATCGGTGTGGATATGGATGGCATGGTGGGAAATTGTTGACAACATATATCGGTGTGGATATGGATGGCATGGTGGGAAATTGTTGACAACATATATCGATGTGGATATGGATGGCATGGTGGGAAATTGTTGACAACATATATCGATGTGGATATGGATGGCATGGTGGGAAATTGTTGACAACATATATCGATGTGGATATGGATGGCATGGTGGGAAATTGTTGACAACATATATCGGTATGGATATGGATGGCATGGTGGGAAATTGTTGACAACATATATCGATGTGGATATGGATGGCATGGTGGGAAATTGTTGACAACATATATCGATGTGGATATGGATGGCATGGTGGGAAATTGTTGACAACATATATCGGTGTGGATATGGATGGCATGGTGGGAAATTGTTGACAACATATATCGATGTGGATATGGATGAAATAATGGGGGTGAGACTGCAACCAGGCTTTTAAATTAGTAAATGTATAACATATAAACAGGGTATTACACATGTGTTACGTCCTTGCAGGCTAACTAATACCCTGTTTATATGTTATACATTTGGATATGGATGGCATGGTGGGAAATTGTTGATGTATTTACGTCCCATCTTCTCTATTTAATCGTTTAAATTCCTGTAATCCAGTAGTGACGACGTCTATGCCAAAGAACAGCCGGGGTGGGGGTGGGGGTGGGTGCGAAGTGAAAACTCCCCCGGGCGTCAAAGTCTGAGGTCGTAAAAACCTTGTAATAATAACTTACTGGAAGGGGGCGGGTCAATGGGCTCACATGAGACAGACATGGTATGGGGTTGAATCAGACAGACATGGTATAGGGTGGAATCAGACAGACATGGGAAGGTGTCCAAAAAGACAGACGTGGTAAGGAGTCCAATAAGACAGATATGGTATGGGATCAAATCTTTTGGATATTAATATTTTATGTAAAAATTCATTTTTTTCTGTTTGTTAATTTCGCTGCTTCTTTACTGTGCCAATTATGCGTCCCGTTGAAAGTAAATTCGTATGATGACTTTCAATAATTTAAATATATTATTATTATTATTATTTTGTTGTTGTTGAAAAACCTTTAAAAAAATATTATTTTAAAAAAGATAACTTTCCTTCGCCCACTTACAGCCACTCGATTACATCCCCTTGATGACCACCTCCATTTTGACCCAATTAATTACATTTGGACAAATAATCCCACATGAACGTAACGCGAGACAATTGTATTTTTTATTGAGCAACATCGTGACGTAATCGTGTGTAGATTTCTTGGAACGGAAATTGAGTTGCAGACAGCGGACCGTAGATTTTGGCCAGAGAATCTTAGTACCTGACATGCCAGCATGCAACAAATGAACGACGTCATGTCTTGATGACGTCATCGCTTGCTGTGAATGCTTCGATCAGAAATACATGGATCAGTTGAGATTTGAGTGCAGGCATGAGTGTAACATGAGTGTAACATGAGTGTAACATGAGTGTAACATGAGTGTAACATGAGTGTAACATGAGTGTAACATGAGTGTAACATGAGTGTAACATGAGTGTAACATGAGTGTAACATGAGTGTAACATGAGTGTAACATGAGTGTAACATGAGTGTAACATGAGTGTAACATAAGTGTAACATGAGTGTAACATGAGTGTAACATGAGTGTAACATGAGTGTAACATGAGTGTAACATGAGTGTGAGTGTACGATGGATGTGTAACATGAGTGTGAGTGTAGGATGGATGTGTAACATCAGTGTGTGTGAAGCATGAGTAAAGAATGGCTGTGAATCTATATTTGTGTGTGTAAGACGCTTGTACATATTTCTTTGGAGGAAGCAAATCTAAGATGTCATCTTCAATGTACATCACATATCTAAGATGTCATCTTCAATGTACATCACATATCTAAGATGTCATCTTCAATGTACATCACATATCTAAAATGTCATCTTCAATGTACATCACATATCTAAGATGTCATCTTCAATGTACATCACATATCTAAGATGTCATCTTCAATGTACATCACATATCTAAGATGTCATCTTCAATGTACATTACATATCTAAGATGTCATCTTCAATGTACATTACATATCTAAGATGTCATCTTCAATGTACATCACATATCTAAGATGTACATCACATATCTAAGATGTACATCACATATCTAAGATGTACATCACATATCTAAGATGTACATCACATATCTAAGATGTGCATCACATATCTAAGATGTACATCACATATCTAAGATGTACATCACATATCTAAGATGTACATCACATATCTAAGATGTACATCGCCTTTGTTGGCAGTAGAAAACAGTTGTGATAAAAAATTGAATACATTAAAACAGTCTACCTCATCCAAGACTTAAGTGTGTGCATGTGTGTGTGTTTGTGTGTGTGTGTGTGGGGGGGGGGTGATAGATTGGTGTGAATTGTTTGTGACTATGAGTGTACCGGATTCAATTTTTTAAAATCCGGCCGGAGCCTGGGCCGGAGACGGATTTGTAAAAAATAGCCGAATTCCGGATTTGCCGGAGCGGGCGCCATTATATATATATTTATTTTGTGGCTCTACCGCCCAGCCAGATTTATAAAGAGAAATACTACCGGAGCCAGATTTGTAAAAATTGCCAGATTCCGGATTAGCCGGAGCCGAAATCCGGTATACCGTTATTTGTAACCAACAATTAGCATGACGTCACAGAAACGGTTACGGTGTTTGACAAGCTGACAGTGGTGCATGGCGGGATGGTGAGCAACCCAATTCTCATGGTGGGATGGTAATCAAACCAATTCTTATGGCGGGATGGTAATCAAACCAATTCTTATGGCGGGATGGTAATCAACTCAATACTCATGGCGGGATGGTAATCAACTCAATTCTTATGGCGGGATGGTAATCAACTCAATTCTCATGGCGGGATGGTAATCAAACAAATTCTCATTGCGGGATGGTAATCAACTCAATTCTCATGGCGGGATGGTAATCAAACCAATTCTAATGGCGGGATGGTAATCAACTCAATACTCATGGCGGGATGGTAATCAACTCAATACTCATGGCAGGATGGTAATCAAACCAATTCTAATGGCGGGATGGTAATCAACTCAATACTCATGGCGGGATGGTAATCAACTCAATACTCATGGCGGGATGGTAATCAAACCAATTCTCATGGCGGGATGGTAATCAACTGACTTCGGTGGGACTTAGAACAACACAATCTCCCAGTTCCTAATAGCAAGACTCACTTTGGGCGAGTTATATTTACAGAGTCCAATCGATATTTTAGATGTAAGCAACAGAGACGTTGTCAGTTCATCTGCCCAATGGAACCGAGGCGGCGCCGAGTGTGTGAATTACAACAGCGACATACACTACACAGAACTATATGAACCAACATACTCACACTTTCAGTGCATACATACACACACACACACCCCATCCACACACATACAAACACAGACACTCACGGCACACATAAACACACATACACACACAGACACTCACGGCACACATAAACACACATACACACACAGACACTCACGGCACACATAAACACACATACACACACAGACACTCACGGCACACATAAACACACATACACACACAGACACTCACGGCACACATAAACACACATACACACACAGACACTCACGGCACACATAAACACACATACACACACAGACACTCACGGCACACATACACACACGAAAGGGCATACATAAACTCACATGGACATACCCAGGCCACACACAAACATACACAATACACACATACATACACACACAAACATACACACACAAATACACATACACACAAACATACACACACACCAAGTTCACACAAACACTCAGGTCACACACAAACACACATGGACACACCTAAGGCACACACAGACATACACACACCAAGTTCACACATATACAAACACTCAGGGCACACACAAACACATGCGTATACCCCGGGTATTGTGAAAAAATGAACATGTCCTTGTCATGGATATTTTAATATTACTTTGAGAAATGCAACACATGTCCACCCCATATAGGCTGAGGTCAGACAGCCACTATAGGGAAATATGGGGCAACTGTGGGCACCTGTGGGGCAACTGTGGGCAACTGTGGGGCAACTGTGGGGCAACTGTGGGCAACTGTGGGGCAACTGTGGGAAACTGTGGGAAACTGTGGGGCAACTGTGGGCAACTGTGGGGCAACTGTGGGGAAACTGTGGGAAACTGTGGGGCAACTGTAGGCAACTGTGGGGCAAATGTGGGCAAGTACAATGAAAGTTTGGTGGGGCATGGTGGAACTAACGATCATAATTAAACCTAGCGGTGGGTCATAGTTGTCTGGCTAACAGAAACAGCGGATGTGACGTAGTCATCAGAATTAGCCAGTACTGTTATGCCGTCATCAGAATTAGTACTGTTATGACGTAGTCAGGGATGACAACGAATGAGGCTCTTAGACCCACACACTTTCTTTAGACCCACAAACTTTCTTTAGACCCACAAACTTTCTTTAGAACCACACACTTTCTTTAGACCCACAAACTTTCTTTAGACCCACAAACTTTCTTTAGAACCAAACACTTTCTTTAGACCCACAAACTTTCTTTAGACCCACAAACTTTCTTTAGGACTAAAAAAAAGAATGGCGAGCTGAGATTTAAACCCCGCTAAAAAAAACAACAACAAACAAACAAACACATTTTAAAAAGTATATATTAAAGACAGGCGAGAAACGACCAAAACATAATTTTGTGTGTACAACCCAGTAAGTAGTGAGACTTAAGACATTTGTACAACCTAGTAAGTAGTGAGACTTAAGACATTTGTACAACCTAGTAAGTAGTAAGACTTAAGACATTTGTACAACCCAGTAAGTAGTAAGACTTAAGACATTCGTACAACCTAGTAAGTAGTAAGACTTAAGACATTTGTACAACCCAGTAAGTAGTGAGACTTAAGACATATGTACTTAACGTCTAAAAATGTCAACCCTTCGGTTTTAACAATTCCGCCAGAAACTACTATGAGAGAATCACAGCCTCACTCAGACCAACTTATAATCAATACTGCATTATGCCAGAGAATGGGACGCCAAGCGATGGTAGTTACACCAGGCGATGGTATTTACACCAAGCGATGGTAGTTACACCAAGCGATGGTAGTTACACCAGGCGATGGTAGTTACACCAGGCGATGGTAGTTACACCAAGCGATGGTAGTTACACCAAGCGATGGTAGTTACACCAAGCGATGGTAGTTACACCAAGCGATGGTATTTACACCAGGCGATGCTAGTTACACCAAGCGATGGTAGTTACACCAGGCGATGGTAGTTACACCAGGCGATGGTAGTTACACCAGGCGATGGTAGTTACACCAGGCGATGGTAGTTACACCAGGCGATGGTAGTTACACCAGACAAAAAATGGTGACGTCATTCCGAAAGAAGAGAGACCACAGACATTGAAGTCCCTCGCCGCGTCCTCCCGCAACTCGGCCATTTACAAGTCGTCGGACCACGAGAAGTAATCCCCCATGACAAAGGGACGTAATCCATCTAACTGAGACATTTCATACAATCATCTGCCGCTACTGTGCAGTTGGCGAGTACGGCTGCTGGGGGAATATGGACGGACCATTGTTTCTATCTCTATCTCACCATTTTATTTCCTCCCTTCCAAATGTTACGCCTCCGTCTCTTTATTCAAACTGGTTATCTAAAGAATTCCTCTCATGCTTTACTCAAGTTTCTAGTTCTCTCTTTCTCTCTCTCTCTAAGTTTATTTCTCTCTGTCTCTCTCTCTAAGTTTATTTCTCTCTGTTTCCCTTTATCTATCTTGTGTCTCTCTATCTCTCTTTATGCCCATTTCTCTAGTTTCTTTCTCTCTCCACCCCCTCTAAGTTCCCTCTTAAGTTTCGTTCCCAACGTTTCTTTATTTCTCTCTCTGTAAGTTCCTATCGTTCTGTCCCCTTCTGTCTCTATTCCTCTCTATTTTCTCTCTCTCTCTGTCCCTCTCTAACTTTCTTTCCCCCGTCAAGTCATCGATATGTTCTATACATCCGACTCCCTCGTGTGCCGTGTGTTCAGGATACTTTCATAGACTAATTTATAATCCCACCGCCCCCACCCCTACAATTTTGTAAACTACTGACCAGTGTCTTACCCCTACTCCTCCCTCCCCCCATCTCATAAACTGATCCAGTTGTCCACTCCTGACCAGCCCAAGTGGTCGGTATTCCTGCTGCACATCTTCGCCCGTTCCCAAGAGATTTGGCGTAACTTAATTTACCCATCGGCGGGAATGTTTGTCACTTGTTTGTGTGTGTGTGTGTCTCTATCTCTCTCTCTCTCTCTCTCTCTCTCTCTGTTCTTTTTTTCTCCAAATGTCACTGCCTGTGTTTCGTTCTCTTTCTAACTCTCATAGTCTTGCCACTACAGCTAGTCCATTTTTCGTGTAACAATTAAACAGACATGAAACACACTTTTAATCATACATGAAACGCACATAAAACACACTAATTAAACACACAAGGAACACATTAAACACACGTGAAACACATTAAACGCACACGAAACACACAATAACAAACAATAAACACACTTTCACATGCAAATTGTGATGCAGCTTCACATGTATTTGTGTGGCGGAGTGCAGCATTATACAACACTGGGACCAGTTAATAAACACTCCATAGGTTTGATACAACAATTTAATGTGCAGGAGATGAATGACAGAGGGGTGGTGTTGAATGATGGACAGGGGAGAGGTGGTGTTGAATGATGGACAGGGGAGAGGTGGTTGAATGATGGACAGGGGAGAGGTGGTTGAATGATGGACAGGGGAGAGGTATGTGGAATGATGGACATGGGAGAGGTGGTGTTGAATGATGGACAGGGGAGAGGTGGGGTTGAATGATGGACAGGGGAGAGGTGGTGTTGAATGATGGACAGGGGAGAGGTGGTGTTGAATGATGGACAGGGGAGAGGTGGTGTTGAATGATGGACAGGGGAGAAGGGGGGCATAAAGGAATCATACAATCCTGATATTTACCTAACGGCTTCCGCGTGACGAGCACCCCCCCCCCATACAATCCACTATCCACCTTAATCCACTCATTAAACTTGACGGGTCTATAATCTCGTTATCCGAGTACGCAGCACTCACATCGGTGCTGAAATATTTTTACACCGGCGCTCTTCATGTTACCAATTACACCATTCACATTTTTGGTCCACGCAAGGTTCACTATTACGTCTAAAGTGCAATTAGTCGGCCAACGAGCCAGGATTAATCAAATAGGCAATAGAATTTTTTGTTTCTTTGTTTGTGCATCGTTGTTTTTGTGTTTTACTTCAAAATACGACATTAACTGAAATACTTGTGGAAATCTAGAACATGTTCTTATATAACCACCACATGTATAACATCCGTTGTTGGTCTAATATTATAACCATCACATGTATAACATCCGTGTTGGTCTAATATTATAACCATCACATGTATAACATCCGTTGGTCTAATATTATAACCACCACATGTATACCATCCGTTGGTCTAATATTATAACCACCACATGTATACCATCCGTTGGTCTAATATTATAACCATCACATGTATACCATCCGTTGGTCTAATATTATAACCATCACATGTATAACATCCGTTGGTCTAATATTATAACCATCACATGTATAACATCAGTTGGGCTAATATTATAACCATTATATGTGCATGCTGAGGTAAACTGACACGTGTGTGGGGTGTTGTACTGAGATGGGGTAAACTGACACGTGTGTGGGGTGTTGTACAGAGATGGGGCCAACTGACCAGCTGTTGTTGTGTAGTGCCTTAAAGCCGCGTTTGTCTGACGTACGATATAAACAATTTCTTACCTGGATCTCCTCGTTGTCGGATCCTTCATAACTTGAGCTTCTTTTATTTCTCCGAATTTATGAAAATACTCCCGTAAGGTATCTGTGGGATAAAAGAGGTGGACACTGGTCAGTTATTGATGTCCAGTCAGTGAATAAAGAGGTGGACATTGGTCAGTTATTGATTTCATGTCAGGTAGAATGTTCGTGATGTCAATAAGTCATGTAGATAGTGGGAGAACAAATACATTGATGATGCAATGGATACATTTAAAATTGTGAGATTTAGAAAACCTTGCAATTAACGCAAACCCCGTGGGCTCCAAGCAAAAGTTGCGCTATTCGCCGGGATTTTGTTATTTCCAAAGACGGCACTGTTTGTTACAAGCTATTGTTTAACATCATTCCATGACGTTATGAGTGAGCGCATGTACCTGGCATAGCGCTATTTCAAGGTCACCTTGCAATTGACACGAGGGCGCAGAGGTAGTTGATGATCCATTATCCGACGTTCCCCCCAATCTAAGTCACATTTATCACGTATCAAACAACTGACTGAGTGTGGAACGATTGTAACATGTCACGAGACAGAATGCTTGCTAACATGCTTCCGCTAAATGGCCCACTCGTCTCGAGGGATGCCAGGTCCCCGTGGAGGTAAAATTAGGTGCCGAGGAGAGAACGAGGGCCGCTTGATTTGTGGGAACAAAGTAACGACATTTATTTGGGGGCGTTTTTGTCACGTGATGGCCTCCATTGATGGGGCGTAATTAGCGTTTAAACTTTTCTTGTTTCAACTACCGTGTCATTTTATGTCATTAGCTCCCTTTACGTCCTTAAACACAAAGGCCCTGTAATGACGCATGGCATTATGGTAGCGCCGAGCGTAACAACACAAAGGATAAATCAATGGTATGATGATAAAACATTTCTATACCAATAAATGAAACATTGTTAGAATATGTAATACTACAGACAAGCTATCCACGATATGTAATACTACAGACAAGCTATCCACGATATGTAATACTACAGACAAGCTATCCACGATATGTAATACTACAGACAAGCTATCCACGATATGTAATACTACAGACAAGCTATCCACGATATGTAATACTACAGACAAGCTATCCACGATATGTAATATCATTGATCTTGAAAGTGTGGCCCTATTATATGAAATATTTTTATCAGCCGCATCTAGTTACAGGTTTATATGTCTCAAGCGGTGCCATTCTATGTCAAATGTATGAACGATCTTGCTCTCCGCCATCGCAGTACGCGGAAACCATACAATCATCGATCCCCCCCCCCAAAATAGTTTCAGAAGATTACTTCCCCTATGAAGAGCAACTCGTGTATCCTGTGAGGCTGTGTCTACCTGTGAGGCTGTGTCTACCTGTGAGGCTGTGTCTACCTGTGAGGCTCTCTGGCTACCCGTGAGGCTGTGTGTCTGCCCGTGAGGCTGTGTCTACCTGTAAGGCTGTGTCTACTTGTGAGGCTGTGTCTACCCGTGAGGCTGTGTGTCTACCCGTGAGGCTGTGTGTCTACCCGTGAGGCTGTGTGTCTACCCGTGAGGCTGTGTCTACCCTGTGAGGCTGTGTCTACCCGTGAGGCTGTGTCTACCCGTGAGGCTGTGTGTCTACCTGTGAGGCTGTGTGTCTACCCGTGAGGCTGTGTGTCTACCCATGAGGCTGTGTGTCTACCCATGAGGCTGTGTGTCTACCCATGAGGCTGTGTGTCTACCCATGAGGCTGTGTGTCTACCTGTCAGACTAGTGTGTCTACCCATGGGGCTGTCTACCTGTGAGCTATGTATCGTACCTGTCAGACTATGTGTCTACCTGAGCTATGTTCACCTGTAGCTGTGTCTACCTGTCAGACTATGTATCTACCTGTCAGACTATGTATCTACCTGTCAGACTATGTATCTACCTGTCAGACTATGTATCTACCTGTCAGACTATGTATCTACCTGTCAGACTATGTATCTACCTGTCAGACTATGTATCTACCTGTCAGACTATGTATCTACCTGTCGGACTATGTATCTACCTGTCAGACTATGTATCAACCTGTCAGACTATGTATCTACCTGTCAGACTATGTATCTACCTGTCAGACTATGTATCTACCTGTCAGACTATGTATCTACCTGTCAGACTATGTATCTACCTGTCAGACTATGTATCAACCTGTCAGACTATGTATCTACCTGTCAGACTATGTATCAACCTGTCAGACTATGTATCTACCTGTCAGACTATGTATCTACCTGTCAGACTATGTATCTACCTGTCAGACTAGGTATCTACCTATCAGACTATGTATCTACTTGTCAGACTATGTCTCTACCTGTCAGACTATGTATCTACCTGCCAGTTATAACTTTCATCCATTTCAAACGGTCAGTGCTAAAAACCTGTGAATTTCTTGTAGCACACATTATTTGACGTTCTATACCAGGGGTCGGGAAACTTTTTGTCTTAGAGAGCCATAAACACCACACATTTTTAAGAGTAATTCTGTGAGAGCCATAGATCTATATTATTTTCAAAACTAAAAATTCATGTAAATGTGTGCATTTTGTGTAATTTCAACACTTAAACTTCAATAATTATGTCTCTGAATTCTTTTTAATAACATTTTAACGCTGTCTTTATATGCAATTAATATGTACATCAAAGGCGTCCGAATAAAAGTTTTCTGTCAATAATCGAACATTTGTCTGAGAGCCAGATGCAGCCATCAAAAGAGCCACATATGGCTCACGAGCCATGGTTTCCCAAGCCCTGTTCTATACCATAGCAGATCTATATTTTATCTGTTCTATTTATCAAGCGACTAGTTTTTCAGCTGTCCTTTATTCCAGAAATCTCACAAACTGATTCGTCTTTCTCCTGGGTAACATTTAATGCCATATCCAAGTAGAAACTCTCGTATCCTCTGTGACGGAAGTTGTCTGTTCTTGGACTATTATCTTATCTTATCTGTTTACAGACGCTCCTTCCATACAGAAGATTATTGCGTCCTACGCTTATCTATGGTTTGTGTTTAGTCCTGCATTTTTATTAGAGATTTAAATGCTGATAAAGTGTTGGTTTTCCTGGTTTCTTCAGGCAACCCATTCCACGCCCGAATTCCGGACGGGAAGAAGGAAAACTTGTATGTGTTTGTTCTTGCATACGGAATAAGAAAGGTGTTTTTATCCTTATGTCTATCTGAGGGTTGTATTAAGTTATCTTTGTGTTGTATTTCTAAATTAGAATTAATTGCTTTATGTATGATTACTACTTTGCTCTTGGTTCTTCTATCCTCTAGTGTTTCAAGGTTTAATGATTTAACTAATGGTGTTACTCTTGTCAGTTTCGAATATTCTCCAGTAATGAATCTGGCAGCTCTTTTTTGAATTTGTTCTAGTTTATCAATGTTTTCTTTGGTGGATGGGTCCCATACAGAAGATGCATATTCTAGTACAGGTCTCACCAAAGTGAGGTAGCATTTTAGTTTTATATCTCTATTACATTTCCCCATAAGTAAGTCCGACAGTTCCAACAATTGCACCAAGAGGTTATTGTCCTTGCGCTGCCGGTAGAGACGCTTGCAGTTTGTCTGGTGGAGCAGCCCATTGTAACTACTGGTGGAGCAGCCCATTGCAACTACTGGTGGAGCAGCCCATTGTGACTACTGGTGGAGCAGCCCATTGTGACTCTGGTGGAGCAGCCCATTGTAACTACTGGTGGAGCAGCCCATTGTAACTATTGGTGGAGCAGCCCATTGTAACTACTGGTGGAGCAGCCCATTGTAACTACTGGTGGAGCAGCCCATTGTAACTACTGGTGGAGCAGCCCATTGTAACTACTGGTGGAGCAGCCCATTGTAACTACTGGTGGAGCAGCCCATTGTAACTACTGGTGGAGCAGCCCATTGTAACTACTGGTGGAGCAGCCCATTGTAACTATTGGCCCGGACCTTCGCAACTCTCAGGGCATAAATCAACCTGCATTGGCTGGGACTTCAAAATAATGCAGATTTATAGCTATCAACGGGCAAAAGGGTGGGGGAGGGAGGGATGATATGTGAGCTGTACTCAACAGACTAGAGAGAGATGGAGTGTGGTGATAGACGACGACAGACATATGAGCTGTACTCAATAGACTAGAGAGAGGTGGAGTGTGGTGATAGACGAGGGCAGACATATGAGCTGTACTCAATAGACTAGAGAGAGAAGGAGTGTGGTGATAGACGACGACAGACATATGAGCTATACTCAATAGACTAGATATAGATGGAGAGTGCGGTCATAGACGAGGGCAGACACATTAGCTGTACTCAATAGACTAGAGATAGAGTGAGAGTGCGGTCATAGACCTGGCCGATCTATTGAACCAAAGTCTATTTCATTTCTGGTTTCAAGTGGCAGCTGTAAATCTAATTCTTTGCAACACAGTTCTGGTTAGACTGTGTCCGAGCCTAGGGACCGGTTTGGGGGAAGGGGGTCCTAAATTCTTGAGCTACAGTCAGGGGCGTTTATTATTTCTTACTCTTGAGGCGTTCACATCTCTTTGGTGTATATCACGGGCATCTATATTCCTCACATGAAACGTGAAAGTTTAATTAATTATAATACGAAATTTAATCACACTATTTATCTGACTACAGCGGGAGAAACTATTGTCATGATAGCCTCTACTGACAAAAGTTGTGTCATAACTTGGGACAACATTAACGTCACCTACACGTCACCATAACTTGGGACATCATTAACATCACCTACACGTCACCATAACTTGGGACAACATTAACATCACCTACACGTCACCATAACTTGGGACAACATTAACATCACCTACACGTCACCATAACTTGGGACAACATTAACGTCACCTACACGTCACCATAACTTGGGACATCAACAAAATAGTTCTGGTCATTTCGACTGTAGGAGCCAAACTCATGCACTGAAGTGGAGGGAGGGGGGAGGGAGGGATGGGGGGAGGGAGGGAGAGAGAGAGAGAGAGAGAGAGAGAGAGAGAGAGAGAGAGAGACGAGGGAAGAGAAAAGAGAAGAGAAGAGAAAAAGATTGGTTAAAGAGAGATAGATAGAGAGAGATACGAGGGAAGAGAAAAGAGAAGAGAGAAAGATTGGTTAAAGAGAGAGAGCGTGGTGAGAGAGGCAGAAGTGGACAGAAATAAGCGGGAGAGTGAGTCAGATCTAGGAGACAAAATCCGAGTTGGGAGACAGAGAAGGAGATGAAGGAGATAGTAGAGAGAAAAGGGAGAAAGAAGTATAGAAAGACAACTCTCTTACTCTCTCTCTCTCTCTCTCTCTGTCTCAAACTCACTCACTATTTTCCCCTCTTTTTCTCGATCATGTAGCCAATTTGAGTTTTTGTTAAATACACCGCTAGGAAATTGTCTGTGAGGTGCCAAGTGTTGGGGGCTGGTGTTACAGAGCTGGGTGTAAAAAAAACCGTGTGTGAGGGGGGGGGTAGCTGTGAAGTAAATTACTCTCTTGTTCAGCGGTTCTAAAATTGTATGTCATTGAATGAACGAGACAGGAAGACCAACGAGTACCATAGCGACCATTGTCATACACATCATATAGTAGTAGGTTTAGGTCAGTTTCATGTCGGTCAATTTTTGTGTCATATCGGCCGTCGGTTTGTGAACTTGTGAAAATTCTGGCAATTGTATCATGCCGACATGAGGGTGAGGCTGGCGATTGTATCATGCCGATGTGAGGGTGAGGCTGGCGATTGTATCATGCCGACATGAGGGTGAGGCGGGCGATTGTATCATGCCGACATGAGGGTGAGGCGGGTGATTGTATCATGCCGACATGAGGGTGAGGCTGGCGATTGTACCATGCCGACAAGAGGGTGAGGCGGGCGATTGTATCATGCCGACAAGAGGGTGAGGCGGGCGATTGTATCATGCCGACAAGAGGGTGAGGCAGGCGATTGTATCATGCCGACATGAGGGTGAGGCTGGCGATTGTATCATGCCAACATGAGGGTGAGGCTTCTATCTCAATCTCACTCTCCCCCCTCTTCCTGCCTCTTTCACCACATTCTTTCTCTCTCTCTCTCTTCCTATCTCTCTTTCTGTCGGTCTCTCAGTCAAAACAAAGAAATCTCGGGTTATATCAAACAATAGTGAAAGATTAAAACGATTTCACAAAAACAGCGTCAAGTTTCGCGCACACAATTCAAGTTTCGCCAGCATCCGACCCTGGCTCTTGATTTGACCTTTCCAAGAACAGGGGTCAACAGATGAGAACGTTTATGATGGAGAGTTCACGCCATTCAGCGCGGTGCTGGTGTGCACAGGAAGTTCGTCTCATTACCGCTGAACTTTGGTGTTCATCTTGTGTGTTGTATGACAGGATTGTGTGTTGTATGGCATGATTGTGCGTTGTATGGCATGATTGTGTGTTGTATGGCATGATTGTGTGTTGTATGGCATGATTGTGTGTTGTATGGCATGCTTGTGTGTTGTATGGCATGATTGTGTGTTGTATGGCATGATTGTGTGTTGTATGGCATGATTGTATGTTGTATGACATGATTGTGTGCGGCTGGCTGCTATCAAGTTGTACTTAGAGAATCATAACTCGATTATAGGAATTGATTGGGAACTGTGGTCAGCTGTCCGAATGAAATACGAAAATATGTCATTAAAGAGTTAACGTATAGGTGCATTTTTACTTAGCACCAGACAAGTGCTCTGTTCTATCTACATAGGACCAGACAAGTGCTCTGTTCTATCTACATAGGACCAGACAAGTGCTCTGTTCTATCTACCTAGGACCAGACAAGTGCTCTGTTCTATCTACATAGGACCAGTCAAGTGCTCTGTTCTATCTATACATAGGACCAGACAAGTGCTCTGTTCTATCTACATAGGACCAGACAAGTGCTCTGTTCTATCTACATAGGACCAGACAAGTGCTCTGTTCTATCTACATAATACCAGACAAGTGCTCTGTTCTATCTACATAATACCAGACAAGTGCTCTGTTCTATCTACATAGGACCAGACAAGTGCTCTGTTCTATCTACATAGGTCAGTTCTCAAATAATAAACGCCCCTGGGCCCACATGCGGCCCGCCACATAACTTTTTGCAGCCCACCAAGACATTTAGAAAATCCACACTTTTCTAGTTTCTCGGTTTTATTTCAACTTTGTCTTTGTAATAGTAACATTTTAAAAAGGTCCATATTGTCCATATTGTCCATATTCAGGAGTAAAATTAGTGATGAATCCCGCGTATTTAATAAAGAATGGAAACACAAATATTTATTTGGTCATGCAGACAAGACAGCAGTGTGTTTACTGTGTTATGCAACGATTGCCGTGTTTAAGGCAGTACAATCTGAACAAGACAGCAGTGTGTTTACTGTGTTATGCAACGATTGCCGTGTTTAAGGGAGTACAATCTGAAATGACACAGCAAAACCAAACATAAAACCATTATGGCGACAAACTTTCTGAACGCAAGAAAAAGGCAGCAAATATCAATATATATAATTTGCTATGTATGTTCGTTCTTTCATAACACTTTGTAATCAGGCAATAAAAGATTTTAGAAAGCGCACCGCTAAAAAAAACCCTTGAAAAAAAATTACAGCACCAAAAATAACTCTTTTCGAACGTCCGTATAAAATTGTTCAATATGGAAATGATATTTAATTTTTTTCTCTTTGTCTCTACATTTTCTAATTATTTACTATACGGCCTTCAGGCAAAAGGGACATGACTATTTCAGCTGAAATATATTTATTTTGAAAACTTCCACCATTTTTACCACGTTTTTATTAACTTGCTTTCATGTCTGTCTGTCCGCAATTTTTCAAATTTGCAAACGTACAATTAAACCACTTCTGATGGTCCTAGAGGGCTCACATTTCTACCACAGATAGATCTTGGATGACAATACATTGTATCAAAATTTCAGATCGATCGAATTTACCGTAATACAATTAATTCATTTTTTTAGTAATCGCTATCTAAGCATCTGTATCCGACTGCCGTTGTTAGATTTCACGTGCCGAGTTCACCACGTGACCTAATTGCCGTGGTATTAACGTTGGGCGGGTACTGGTGAGGTGTTTATTGAAATAAATAGAGGTAAAAAATAATATTTAATAAACAATTTTTAATGGTGGACTAAAAAGAAGAAAATAAGTTAAAACTTATAAGTTCAAGTACTTAGATTTAATATGACTAAAAACGTGGGGCGGGCGGTTATGAGGTTTTACATATGCAGTTCACTCATTCTCTCACGTATAGATCTCTCTTTTGCCTTCTAAATAAGAAATCTTTAATTTTTATACCAAACACCCGCTCAACGTTTTTAGTCATATTAAATCGAAGTACTTGAACTTATTAGTTTTAAATTATTATCTTCTTTTTAGTCCACTTATAAAAACGTGGTTTTTTAAAATCCTTTTTTACCTTAATTTATTGAAGGGTAATAAACTAGTTTTTTAAAAATTTTTATTGGTATAAATATAAATTTGAAGAAGCAAAAAAATTATTTGAAAGCAACCAACACTTCCACATAGTGCTACAGAGGACATGAGCATGATAGGCTACAACCAACACTTCCACATAGTGCTACAGAGGACATGAGCATGATAGGCTACAACCAACACTTCCACATAGTGCTACAGAGGACATCAGCATGATAGGCTACAACCAACACTTCCACATAGTGCTACAGAGGACATCAGCATGATAGGCTACAACCAACACTTCCACATAGTGCTACAGAGGACATCAGCATGATAGGCTACAACCAACACTTCCACATAGTGCTACAGAGGACATGAGCATGATAGGCTACAACCAACACTTCCACATAGTGCTACAGAGGACATCAGCATGATAGGCTACAACCAACACTTCCACATAGTGCTACAGAGGACATCAGCATGATAGGCTACAACCAACACTTCCACATAGTGCTACAGAGGACATGAGCATGATAGGCTACAACCAACACTTCCACATAGTGCTACAGAGGACATCAGCATGATAGGCTACAACCAACACTTCCACATAGTGCTACAGAGGACATCAGCATGATAGGCTACAACCAACACTTCCACATAGTGCTACAGAGGACATCAGCATGATAGGCTACAACCAACACTTCCACATAGTGCTACAGAGGACATCAGCATGATAGGCTACAACCAACACTTCCACATAGTGCTACAGAGGACATCAGCATGATAGGCTACAACCAACACTTCCACATAGTGCTACAGAGGACATCAGCATGATAGGCTACAACCAACACTTCCACATAGTGCTACAGAGGACATCAGCATGATAGGCTACAACCAACACTTCCACATAGTGCTACAGAGGACATCAGCATGATAGGCTACAACCAACACTTCCACATAGTGCTACAGAGGACATCAGCATGATAGGCTACAACCAACACTTCCACATAGTGCTACAGAGGACATCAGCATGATAGGCTACAACCAACACTTCCACATAGTGCTACACAGGACATCAGCATGATAGGCTACAACCAACACTTCCACATAGTGCTACAGAGGACATCAGCATGATAGGCTACAACCAACACTTCCACATAGTGCTACAGAGGACATCAGCTAGATAGGCTACAACCAACACTTCCACATAGTGCTACAGAGGACATCAGCATGATAGGCTACAACTTAGCTAAGCCCAGCAAGTCTTTAATTATATTTCTACTCCCCAAATGACGTGTAATGTAATTTAAAGAAACAATCATGTTTAATACTGTGCCCCCAAGCCGGAACCCCCCCTCCCCCCCCCCGTGTTTATTCTCCAAACACACACACGACTAGCAGATTATTAATACAAGCCATTGTGACGTAGATGAACACCATTGTGACGTAGATGAACATCATTGTGACGTAGATGAACATCATTGTGACGTAGATGAACATCATTGTGACGTAGGTGAACATCATTGTGACGTAGATGAACATCATTGTGACGTAGATGAACATCATTGTGACGTAGATGAACATCGTTGTGACGTAGATGAACATCGTTGTGACGTAGATGAACATCGTTGTGACGTAGATGAACATCATTGTGACGTAGATGAACATCGTTGTGACGTAAATGAACATCGTTGTGACGTAGATGAACATCGTTGTGACGTAGATGAAAATGATTCAGGTCAGGGTTTTTAAACTACGTCATCTCTAAAAACAAGATCTAAAAAAACCAACAGGTGATGTGACGTGGTCTTGTCAAGTCAAGTCAATGTCAGGCAAGTTTTTATAAGTCAACCAGTTTATCTCTACAACCAACAGAATATCAACTATTATAAACTAACTTCTCCGACATTATGAACTAACTTCTCTCACATTATAAACTAACTTCTCCGACATTATAAACTAACTTCTCCGACATTATAAACTAACTTCTCTGTCATTATAAACTAACTTCTCTGACATTATAAACTAACTTCTCCGACATTATAAACTAACTTCTCCGACATTATAAACTAACTTCTCTGACATTATAAACTAACTTCTCTGACATTATAAACTAACTTCTCCGACATTATAAACTAACTTCTCCGACATTATAAACTAACTTCTCCGACATTATAAACTAACTTCTCTGACATTATGAACCAAACTTCTCAGCCACCCGAATCAAACCAGCACACAAGCATTTAACTCTAAACTCATCTTCCCACATTGTAACTCATCTCTGTCTATCTATATTGCCATCTCCACATCTTCCCCCTCTCTTCCTTCCCTCAAGTAATCTCATTTCTACCCCCCCCACACCGCGCCCCTCCTTGCCCCCACCCCCAACCCTCCTTGCCCCCGAACCATTTTTCCCAATACAATTTTCTGCAAAAATCGCCCGTTTGCACGTCCGTGTGTCCGCGAGTGTGACTCACACGGAAGACATCACAACTGAACTCACACACATACACAACTGAACACACGCACACACATATACATAAACACGCACACATACTTACACACACACACACAGAAAGCAGCTGCCAATCTGGACGGCTTGATTAGATTTTTCCCAATTCCCATGTATGTCTATCCAAATATAATGACGTCAATGTAGCTGAGGACATCTGCTATAACCAGTTTGGACGTGTCCACAGTACAGAGACTTTAGACCTTAGACTAGATTTGAACAGTGAGGTCAGACTTTAGACCTTAGACTAGATTTGAACAGTGAGGCCAGACTTTAGACCTTAGACTAGATTTGAACAGTGAGGCCAGACTTTAGACCTTAGACTAGATTTGAACAGTGAGGCCAGACTTTAGACCTTAGACTAGATTTGAACAGTGAGGCCAGACTTTAGACCTTAGACTAGATTTGAACAGTGAGGTCAGACTTTAGACCTTAGACTAGATTTGAACAGTGAGGCCAGACTTTAGACCTTAGACTAGATTTGAACAGTGAGGTCAGACTTTAGACCTTAGACTAGATTTGAACAGTGAGGCCAGACTTTAGACCTTAGACTAGATTTGAACAGTGAGGCCAGACTTTAGACCTTAGACTAGATTTGAACAGTTAGGCCAGACTTTAGACCTTAGACTAGATTTGAACAGTGAGGCCAGACTTTAGACCTTAGACTAGATTTGAACAGTGAGGCCAGACTTTAGACCTTAGACTAGATTTGAACAGTGAGGTCAGACTTTAGACCTTAGACTAGATTTGAACAGTTAGGCCAGACTTTAGACCTTAGACTAGATTTGAACAGTGAGGCCAGACTTTAGACCTTAGACTAGATTTGAACAGTGAGGTTAGACTTTAGACCTTAGACTAGATTTGAACAGTGAGGTCAGACTTTAGACCTTAGACTAGATTTGAACAGTTAGGCCAGACTTTAGACCTTAGACTAGATTTGAACAGTGAGGCCAGACTTTAGACCTTAGACTAGATTTGAACAGTGAGGTCAGACTTTAGACCTTAGACTATATTTGAACAGTGAGGTCAGACTTTAGACCTTAGACTAGATTTGAACAGTGAGGTCAGACTTTAGACCTTAGACTAGATTTGAACAGTGAGGTCAGACTTTAGACCTTAGACTAGATTTGAACAGTGAGGCCAGACTTTAGACCTTAGACTAGATTTGAACAGTGAGGTCAGACTTTAGACCTTAGACTAGATTTGAACAGTGAGGTCAGACTTTAGACCTTAGACTAGATTTGAACAGTGAGGTCAGACTTTAGACCTTAGACTAGATTTGAACAGTGAGGTCAGACTTTAGACCTTAGACTAGATTTGAACAGTGAGGTCAGACTTTAGACCTTAGACTAGATTTGAACAGTGAGGTCAGACTTTAGACCTTAGACTAGATTTGAACAGTGAGGTCAGACTTTAGACCTTAGACTAGATTTGAACAGTGAGGTCAGACTTTAGACCTTAGACTAGATTTGAACAGTGAGGTCAGACTTTAGACCTTAGACTAGATTTGAACAGTGAGGTCAGACTTTAGACCTTAGACTATATTTGAACAGTGAGGTCAGACTTTAGACCTTAGACTAGATTTGAACAGTGAGGTCAGACTTTAGACCTTAGACTAGATTTAAACAGTGAGGTCAGACTTTAGACCTTAGACTAGATTTGAACAGTGAGGTCAGACTTTAGACCTTAGACTAGATTTGAACAGTGATGGGTTGTTAATGTGTGTGATGTGTTTATGTGTGTGATGTGTTTAGGGGCCGTCCATAAATGACGTCACGCACCTAGGGGGGGGGGAGGGGGGTCATACTTGTGTGACGTTGCGTGACGAGGGGGAGGGAGGGAGGTTGAAGAAATGTGACGTCACATCAAAAGGGTAACTTTAAATAAAACATCCACTGAAATATTTGGTCGCTTACAATTTATTTAATGATTTATTTTTTCTTTAAAAAAAAATAAATCATTGCTTCTCAATGTGCTGGTCGGTAGGCCATCAGACGCTGGTTGGCGTATGCTATCAAGACACGGAAATTAAATCTTATTATAATCCTTAAGTTTGAGAATCCACAAGATAACATATGAAATTGTTACACTGCGTCGTTTGATGTTGACATCAAAGCATTTGTGATCTAACCGCAGCTCCGTTTGGTTCTCTCATGCCCGTTACCACAAAATATACAATTTTATCTATGTTACCCCCCCCCCAGACTCTAGGTCCTGCTCATGTGACTCGGGGATTTGGGGGAGCGTCTTTAGCACGCCCCCCCCCCGAAAATGCTACTGGTGAGTTTTACAAGCATGACAAGTGTCTAAAAATTATTTGAATAGGATTATGTGTAGATATTTTAAGTCAAAACGACACGGAATATCCTTTTTCTTTAAAAGGGGAGGGGGGGAGGGAATCTATTTGATAGAATTAAAAACGTTTTAAGTTTTATATAATTGTTCGATGGTTTTTTATAAAACGCCCCTGGCCATTCTAGTCTTCTAGATCAGTGCTTCTCAAAGTGGTGGTCCGCGGACCGATGCCAACCGCTGCCGGTCCGCAGATGTTCTCAAAAAAAGGACAGAAAAAAATGTCAGTGCAGGGAAAATAGTGCACAGGTCCCTGGTACAATGGAAAAAATTCCTGCTGGTCCGCAATACTAAAAAGTATGAGAAACACTGTTCTAGATATAATGGTAAATGAGCCCATTTAAAATTAGTCAAGTATTCATTAACTTTATTGAATGCATCAAATTCTTGACATTGCAATTCGAGAGGAGAACAAAACAACTTTTCTTCTTAGCTCAGTTTTTAAGGCATTAATTTTAAATATCACAGAAATGATAGAGACGAGTCATGTGGATTAAGATTATTGTCACTCGTGTCAATATAAATGAAAGTAGGGTAGATTTAGATGTCTTCGTATAGTACATAGGTAAGAAATCTACATAGTTGTCAAATTTTTAAAAAATGCATTTTCTGGAAGGAACCTGTTTAATAATGGGCATATGTTCCAAGCGTACACGTACACATGACGTATTTTAATATATCTAGCGGATTGTAGTGGATGTTATATGTCCCAAATGAGTCTGCATTACCCCCAAGAATTCCCTTTTTGACCCCAGTTCAGGTTATTTACCTCTTTTCGCCGACCTCTGTCTTACGGGATGCCCGTCAGTCAATTGAGGGATTTAAAAAAAATACATTTTAAAAATGTTATTTTTAAATTTTTTTTTCTAAAGCAAAGACGTTAACCGTGATGATCAATAGTCAATGTTTAATTTGTATTCATTAAAATAAAATATAATCTAAGGATGTTAACACAGTTCGTTTTCTGAAGGCAGGTTAAACGTTTTTTTAAAATGATTCACGCGGGTTACGATATTACAATGTGGATCTTCACTAAATAAATAATAAATACTTAAATGACAATAAAAGTGATTGGAAACATATTTATTTTCAAATAGTAAATAAAGTTGTTGTTTATTTTGTTTCTTTGTCATTATTATTTTTATTTTATTATTTTTTTTTGGGGGGGGGGTGTCAAAGATTTGTGACGTATTTTTAGAGGGGGGGGGTCTAAGTTTTTGTGACGTCGCGTGACGAGGGGGGGGGGTCAAAAATCGGCAAAAATCGCGTGACGTCATTTATGGACGGCCCCTTATGTGTGTGATGTGTTTATGTGTGTGATGTGTTTATGTGTGTGATGTGTTTATGTGTGTGATGTGTTTATGTGTGTGATGTGTGTGACTGTCAAGATTGCAATGACCTATGACTAAGATTATTTCACGTGCCATAAGACTTGCTGAACGAGTTCTCAAAAATTCATCTTCTTATATTATTTTCCTCAATTTTTACCACACATGATAAGATCCCTGCCGAGCTTGTCGGGGTGTAGTTTTCTTAAACCGGGGTAGGAAGTGTTTCTCTTGTTTGGTGTTAACCTTTCCGTTGAAGTAACCAATTGACGTCATTTGGTTTGTCTAAGAGAGTTGTGATGGAGCTGTCAGTCGGTTAACACCATAAATAAACTGAGGGTAGTATTGGAATACTAGACTTAAAATGGTGGTAAGAAAAGTTTCGCTATGTCATTGCTTCTCAGTCATTTTAAAGCGAGTACATATGGACCGGACTTAAGATATTAACCGTGATGACGTCATGGACAAGATCTGGACGAGGATTTGACGACATGGCAATAACTCAGTACTTATCAACATTTTAGAACAAAAATATCATTGATTAAAGCACCACCACCCTGTGCACACCACCACCTGCACCACCATCCTGTGCACCACCACCATGTGCACCTCCACCATGTGCACCTCCACCATGTGCACTACAGCCCTACCCACCATCACGCTGTCCACCACCAATTTCTCCCTGAACTGACCAAACATCTTCAAGTGATCCAGGTCATTCCCAGCTGATCTTCAATGAAAATATTTTTGATTTGACAACTCTCCTTACCTGACAACACACCTGTAATGGAACCTCCCCCCCCCCAACCCTCGTCCAATGTCTAAGCGCCGTTGGCGTGTGACAATTTCTATAACATTTTATTAGGGGGTCCAGGGGATTAAGGCGGGATGGGACCTGGGGAATGACGGACATACAATGGGGTTTAACGTCTGGGCAACACACCTCCCGAGGGCTGAATGCACGAGTCTTTGAACTCGTCAATTGTAAGGTTGACTGATATTAAGGGCTTTTGAAATATATAATTATAACAAAAATTGAAACGATGGGCAGTGTTGGGTGATGTGGATGGTTAATGGGGGATGGGTGGATGGTTGATGGGGTTGAGGGTAATGTAGATGGTTGGCGGGGGATGGGTGGATGGTTGATGGGTGGATGGGGGTGAGGGTAATGTAGATGGTTGGTGGGGGATGGGTGGATGGTTGATGGGTGGATGGTTGATGGGGGATGGTTGATGGGGGATGGGTAGATGGTTGATGGGGATGGGTAGATGGTTGATGGGGGATGGGTAGATGGTTGGTGGGGGATGGGTGGATGGTTGATTGGGGATGGGTAGGTCGCACGGCTGCTAAGTTAGTTAAGATTATTTGTAGAACTCAACAAGACGCCATTTAATGACACAGCATTCAGTGTGTAGTGGTGAGGTACAAGGCCTGTGTGTGTGGCCTTTAAATTTAACGGAATTTAATAAGATGTTTGGGGCTGTAACTTAGACGATGTGGGTTTGTCAGGTGTGGCTTGTGGGGAGAAACGGGGTTTGGGGAGAAACGGGGTTTGGGGGAGAACATACATTTACCTATTTAAAAGCCTGATTGCAGTCTCACCCCCATTACTTTTTTGAAGAGAAGTAGGTCTTTGGGGAAAGGTAGGTTTGTGGATGGTGGCTGTTATGGGGTGGAGGTGTAGAGTGGAGGTGAGGAGTGGAGTGGAGGAGTGGAGGTGAAGAGTGGAGGTGAGGAGTGGAGTGGAGGAGTGGAGGTGAGGAGTGGAGGTAAGGAGTGGAGGTTTGGAGTGGAGTGGAGGAGTGGGGGTGAGGAGTGGAGTGGAGGATTGGAGTGGAGGAATGGAGTGGAGGAGTGGAGGTGAGGTGTGGAGGAGTGGAGGTGAGGAGTGGAGTGGAGGTGAGGAGTGGAGTGGAGGAGTGGAGTGAAGAGTGGAGGTGAGGAGTGGAGGTGAGGAGTGGAGGTGAGGAGTGGAGGTGAGGAGTGGAGGTGAGGAGTGGAGTGGAGGTGTGGTGTGGAGTGGAGGTGTGGAGTGGTGTTGTGGAGTGGTGTTGTGGGGTAGTGTATTGTTGAAATTGCCATCTATATAGAATGTGTCACATAAAAGCAGAAATGACTTTGAATAAGAAATATGTCCTATATAAACAATAAATGATTGACTACGATAGAAACGATGAGGAGATAGAACACGAGGTAATCTCTAGTCTCCTCACCGAGCCGTCTGGCGAGTTGTTTTATTCATGGCTTTGCTGTAATATACTTGGAGGTGGGAGTGTCAGGGAGGGTCCACATGTGGCCGGAAGACTGGCAAATTCCACAAAGATCATATGATCATATATCATTAAGTAGAGTAATTATAAACAAGCATACATAGAGAATATGCTTTTGTCTATGGGTTTATTGGCTAAAATGTCTTTTAAATAAGACATCGAATGTAGGAGACATGTGCTCAGATGTATCATTCTGTCAGCCCTGATGTCATCTTGTGAAATTCACGACAGCCCTGATGTCAGTGTCCTCAACACGCCCTGGCGCTCCTAAAGTACGGACGCTGGACGGGGCCTTACGCCGGTTTTAAATACCCGCAGGTCACGCGAGGTGAAAAAGCTGGATGAACCAGAAACTCAATGTCAGTCAGTCGTAAATAAAAGTCTGTGGTTTGTGGCGCGTAAACGTGAAGGGAGAACCACCGGAGTAGATAGGGTAAACTACTAGAGTAGATAGAGTAAACTACTAGAGTAGATAAAGTAAACTACTAGAGTAGATAAAGTAAACTACTAGAGTAGATAAAGTAAACTACTAGAGATAGTATATGAGTATGGTTATACAAATGTCAGGGTGTATGGATGCCATAGATGACATTTGACAACAACTGTCACCCAATAAATACACATACGTAGTGTATAGGACACACGAACACACACACACACTGGTGCAGAACACACCAACATAAATTAAACACACACACACATCACATTTATTTACAGGCATTTATTTGCCCACTCGCTTATTCAAACACAAAATTGACAGATACTCGGAATAGATAACTATATCCACGAGCAAACTGTGATGGGCACCCTTCCCTCCCCTCCTCCCCCCCAATCCTGCAACCGACCTCCGTAATCGGGTCAAGTTTCCTAGAATAGCTCAAGGGTGAGCACCCATTCGGTTAATACCGTTATTCTCGTTGTAGCGGTGACGTCCCCTGGTGACTGGCCACGAGTATCGATCTGCTGCTGTAAACCTTCTCCTTGTGTGGCCGCCACAACTAAACTGTCGGGCCCAGAACAGCCCCGCCGGTGGGCTAACGTTGGGTGTCGGTACTAGAGACTCGCCAACGTCATCGGAAGGAAGGTGTATTTCTGGGGTAGGGGGGAGGGCGGGGATGTTGAGGGTGGCAATGTGTGAGGGGGTGTCTCGAGGGAGGAAGGGAAAGGAAGTGAGGTCTTAGGCTTCTAGGGGTTGTAAGGTTAGGGAGGCGGCATAGCGTGCAGCCTGTTAATGGAAGGGGACGGATGGGAAATGTGTTATGGTGTGCGGTGTGTTAGGTCTCGTTTTCAGCCTGGTGGGGTGAGGGTTAGGGCCTGGTATAAGTACTCATTCAAAGGTCAAGGACGGTGGCTTGGCGTAAATGATGTCAACGGGTGTTTTGGCATTTCATGTGCTGAGTTTGAAATATGGGAAAATAATTGACCTTATCCACGGATTATTCCACTAGGTGACCCATGGATTGTTCCATTAGGTGAACTATGGATTGTTCCATTAGGTGAGTTATGGATTGTTCCATTAAGTGATCCACGAATTGTTCCACTACAGATGGACATATTGTAAGAGATACGTGTTACCATGTAATTAATAAACTGCCTTGTGTAAGGTCTCAGATTTCTGGGGTCACATAGCGGAGGTCACAGAGCTGGGGTCACAGAGCTGGGGTCAGAGCTGGGGTCAGAGCTGGGTTAAGAGCGGGGTCACAGAGCTGGGGTCAGAACTGGGGTTAGAGGTGGGGTCACAGAGCTGGGCTCGTTGTGTCGAGGTGTATAGACATACAATCAACATACCCCGTCTTGTATTTAGTTTTAAACCTTCATATACCTGCACCAATGCCGTCAAACCTTCATATACCTGCACCAATGCCGTCAAACCTTCATATACCTGCACCAATGCCGTCAAACCTTCATATACTGACAATGTCAAACCTCTGGGCGTCAATGCCAGAAATAGGTCGGGCGCCTAAGGCCAGGCCGTCATTGCCCTGATAAGACCGTCAGACCGGCGCACTTTTACACTGACGCCCTCTTAACTTTTATCTATAACACACCCCACTCCTCTTTTAATTCAACGATCACTCGAGAGAGAAGTGAAAGACAACTGGGGCTGACATATCAGTGAAGGAGTGGACTTGTGTGTGTGTGTGTGTGTACCTGGGTGTCTGCATATGTGTGTATATGTGTGTGCGTCTGCCTGTGTGTGTATGTATGTGTGTGTATGTATGTGTGTGTATGTATGTGTGTGTACATGTGTGTGTGTTTGTATGTGTGTGTGTATGTGTGTGTCTGTGTGTGTGTGTATATGTGTGTGTCTGTGTGTGTGTGTGTAACTGTGATATCCAAAAGTTATGTCCATAAATGTGTGTGTAGCTGTCCAAGTTGTGTGTATAAATGTGTGTGTAGCTGTCCAAGTTGTGTGTATAAATGTGTGTGTAGCTGTCCAAGTTGTGTGTATAAATGTGTGTGTAGCTGTCCAAGTTGTGTGTATAAATGTGTGTGTAGCTGTCCAAGTTGTGTGTATAAATGTGTGTGTAGCTGTCCAAGTTGTGTGTATAAATGTGTGTGTAGCTGTCCAAGTTGTGTGTATAAATGTGTGTGTAGCTGTCCCAAGTTGTGTGTATAAATGTGTGTGTAGCTGTCCAAGTTGTGTATAAATGTGTGTGTAGCTGTCCAAGTTGTGTGTATAAATGTGTGTAGCTGCCCAAGTTGTGTGTATAAATGTGTGTGTAGCTGTCCAAGTTGTGTGTGTAAATGTGTGTAGCTGCCACATTTGTGTGTGTAAATGTGTGTGTAAATGTGTGTGTAGCTGTCCAAGCCGTCCAAGCAGGTAGAACGAAGAAAGCCGTCCACACAGATATCAAAGTTTGAACCAGGAAACGTTGATTAGTTCCCTTCAGGTCTGAGTTGTGCTGCTACAGCAACAGCAAAGTTCAGCCAGTGCTGCTGGACGGAAGCCATATAAATACCAATAGATGTAATCAATACCAATAGATGTGATCAATACCAATAGATGTAATCAATACCAATAGATGTAATCAATACCAATAGATGTGATCAATACCAATAGATGTAATCAATACCAATAGATGTGATCAATACCAATAGATGTAATCAATACCAATAGATGTGATCAATACCAATAGATGTAATCAATACCAATAGATGTAATCAATACCAATAGATGTAATCAATACCAATAGATGTAATCAATACCAATAGATGTAATCAATACCAATAGATGTAATCAATACCAATAGATGTAATCAATACCAATAGATGTAATCAATACCAATAGATGTGATCAATACCAATAGATGTAATCAATACCAATAGATGTAATCAATACCAATAGATGTAATCAATACCAATAGATGTAATCAATACCAATAGATGTGATCAATACCAATAGATGTAATCAATACCAATAGATGTAATCAATACCAATAGATGTAATCAATACCAATAGATGTAATCAATACCAATAGATGTAATCAATACCAATAGATGTAATCAATACCAATAGATGTAATCAATACCAATAGATGTAATCAATACCAATAGATGTAATCAATACCAATAGATGTGATCAATACCAATAGATGTAATCAATACCAATAGATGTAATCAATACCAATAGATGTATCAATACCAATAGATGTAATCAATACCAATAGATGTAATCAATACCAATAGATGTAATCAATACCAATAGATGTAATCAATACCAATAGATGTAATCAATACCAATAGATGTAATCAATACCAATAGATGTAATCAATACCAATAGATGTAATCAATACCAATAGATGTAATCAATACCAATAGATGTAATCAATACCAATAGATGTAATCAATACCAATAGATGTAATCAATACCAATAGATGTAATCAATACCAATAGATGTAATCAATACCAATAGATGTAATCAATACCAATAGATGTGATCAATACCAATAGATGTAATCAATACCAATAGATGTGATCAATACCAATAGATGTAATCAATACCAATAGATGTAATCAATACCAATAGATGTAATCAATACCAATAGATGTAATCAATACCAATAGATGTAATCAATACCAATAGATGTAATCAATACCAATAGATGTAATCAATACCAATAGATGTAATCAATACCAATAGATGTAATCAATACCAATAGATGTAATCAATACCAATAGATGTAATCAATACCAATAGATGTGATCAATACCAATAGATGTGATCAATACCAATAGATGTAATCAATACCAATAGATGTAATCAATACCAATAGATGTAATCAATACCAATAGATGTAATCAATACCAATAGATGTAATCAATACCAATAGATGTAATCAATACCAATAGATGTGATCAATACCAATAGATGTGATCAATACCAATAGATGTAATCAATACCAATAGATGTAATCAATACCAATAGATGTAATCAATACCAATAGATGTAATCAATACCAATAGATGTAATCAATACCAATAGATGTAATCAATACCAATAGATGTAATCAATACCAATAGATGTAATCAATACCAATAGATGTAATCAATACCAATAGATGTAATCAATACCAATAGATGTATCAATACCAATAGATGTAATCAATACCAATAGATGTAATCAATACCAATAGATGTAATCAATACCAATAGATGTGATCAATACCAATAGATGTAATCAATACCAATAGATGTAATCAATACCAATAGATGTAATCAATACCAATAGATGTAATCAATACCAATAGATGTAATCAATACCAATAGATGTGATCAATACCAATAGATGTAATCAATACCAATAGATGTGATCAATACCAATAGATGTAATCAATACCAATAGATGTAATCAATACCAATAGATGTAATCAATACCAATAGATGTAATCAATACCAATAGATGTGATCAATACCAATAGATGTAATCAATACCAATAGATGTAATCAATACCAATAGATGTAATCAATACCAATAGATGTAATCAATACCAATAGATGTGATCAATACCAATAGATGTGATCAATACCAATAGATGTAATCAATACCAATAGATGTAATCAATACCAATAGATGTGATCAATACCAATAGATGTAATCAATACCAATAGATGTGATCAATACCAATAGATGTAATCAATACCAATAGATGTGATCAATACCAATAGATGTAATCAATACCAATAGATGTAATCAATACCAATAGATGTAATCAATACCAATAGATGTAATCAATACCAATAGATGTAATCAATACCAATAGATGTAATCAATACCAATAGATGTGATCAATACCAATAGATGTAATCAATACCAATAGATGTAATCAATACCAATAGATGTAATCAATACCAATAGATGTAATCAATACCAATAGATGTGATCAATACCAATAGATGTAATCAATACCAATAGATGTATCAATACCAATAGATGTAATCAATACCAATAGATGTGATCAATACCAATAGATGTAATCAATACCAATAGATGTGATCAATACCAATAGATGTAATCAATACCAATAGATGTGATCAATACCAATAGATGTAATCAATACCAATAGATGTAATCAATACCAATAGATGTAATCAATACCAATAGATGTAATCAATACCAATAGATGTGATCAATACCAATAGATGTAATCAATACCAATAGATGTAATCAATACCAATAGATGTAATCAATACCAATAGATGTATCAATACCAATAGATGTGATCAATACCAATAGATGTAATCAATACCAATAGATGTAATCAATACCAATAGATGTAATCAATACCAATAGATGTAATCAATACCAATAGATGTAATCAATACCAATAGATGTAATCAATACCAATAGATGTAATCAATACCAATAGATGTAATCAATACCAATAGATGTGATCAATACCAATAGATGTAATCAATACCAATAGATGTGATCAATACCAATAGATGTAATCAATACCAATAGATGTGATCAATACCAATAGATGTGATCAATACCAATAGATGTAATCAATACCAATAGATGTAATCAATACCAATAGATGTAATCAATACCAATAGATGTAATCAATACCAATAGATGTAATCAATACCAATAGATGTAATCAATACCAATAGATGTAATCAATACCAATAGATGTAATCAATACCAATAGATGTAATCAATACCAATAGATGTAATCAATACCAATAGATGTAATCAATACCAATAGATGTAATCAATACCAATAGATGTGATCAATACCAATAGATGTAATCAATACCAATAGATGTGATCAATACCAATAGATGTAATCAATACCAATAGATGTAATCAATACCAATAGATGTAATCAATACCAATAGATGTGATCAATACCAATAGATGTAATCAATACCAATAGATGTAATCAATACCAATAGATGTAATCAATACCAATAGATGTATCAATACCAAAGATGTAATCAATACCAATAGATGTAATCAATACCAATAGATGTAATCAATACCAATAGATGTAATCAATACCAATAGATGTAATCAATACCAATAGATGTAATCAATACCAATAGATGTGATCAATACCAATAGATGTAATCAATACCAATAGATGTAATCAATACCAATAGATGTAATCAATACCAATAGATGTAATCAATACCAATAGATGTAATCAATACCAATAGATGTAATCAATACCAATAGATGTAATCAATACCAATAGATGTGATCAATACCAATAGATGTGATCAATACCAATAGATGTAATCAATACCAATAGATGTAATCAATACCAATAGATGTAATCAATACCAATAGATGTAATCAATACCAATAGATGTGATCAATACCAATAGATGTAATCAATACCAATAGATGTAATCAATACCAATAGATGTGATCAATACCAATAGATGTAATCAATACCAATAGATGTGATCAATACCAATAGATGTGATCAATACCAATAGATGTAATCAATACCAATAGATGTAATCAATACCAATAGATGTAATCAATACCAATAGATGTAATCAATACCAATAGATGTGATCAATACCAATAGATGTAATCAATACCAATAGATGTGATCAATACCAATAGATGTGATCAATACCAATAGATGTAATCAATACCAATAGATGTAATCAATACCAATAGATGTAATCAATACCAATAGATGTGATCAATACCAATAGATGTGATCAATACCAATAGATGTAATCAATACCAATAGATGTGATCAATACCAATAGATGTGATCAATACCAATAGATGTGATCAATACCAATAGATGTAATCAATACCAATAGATGTAATCAATACCAATAGATGTAATCAATACCAATAGATGTAATCAATACCAATAGATGTAATCAATACCAATAGATGTAATCAATACCAATAGATGTGATCAATACCAATAGATGTGATCAATACCAATAGATGTGATCAATACCAATAGATGTGATCAATACCAATAGATGTGATCAATACCAATAGATGTAATCAATACTAATAGATTTGAACGAACTAACAGTATAATAATTTTAAAAAAACTGTAAAGAATAACTTTAAAACAAGAAATAAAAACTCGAATGAGTATTTAAAGGAAATTTCCAACAAGGAATTTCCGATGTTTTATCAAGGGAAATCATTCTAGATTACATTAAAAGTCGATTCAAATAAGTAACACTGAAACTAAACATAAAATGACGTCATATCCCCTCACGCTACATCACATCAAGAATGTGTCAATATAATGCGCACCACGCAACAATCTAACATAGGCATTCACAAAGCGGGAAAACCCCATTAACTATCATTACAGATTACATTAAAAGTCATTTTAAATCAATAATTTTGAAACTAAACGAAACAATTGCTTTCAAAAATTGCTTCTAAAATTACGGGAATCGAACGAATAGTGTTATTTCAATAATTCATTCTCCAACATTGTTCTAAATAATATTAGCTATCGTTTGGCGTTTGTTTCAACGCGATAGATATTATAGTCGGCGAGAAATTGATTAAATATTGATTTATTTATTTTTAATAATCATTTTCAAGGAAATCTAGTAAACATTTTCTGTATTTTTTTGGCCGTTGCACATCCTTGGGACCTCTGTAGCACATCCTTGGGACCTCTGTAGCACATCATTGGGACCTCTGTAGCACATCATTGGGACCTCTGCAGCACATCCTTGGGACCTCTGTAGCACATCCTTGGGACCTCTGTAGCACATCATTGGGACCTCTGTAGCACATCCTTGGGACCTCTGTAGCACATCCTTGGGACCTCTGTAGCACATCCTTGGGACCTCTGTAGCACATCCTTGGGACCTCTGTAGCACATCATTGGGACCTCTGTAGCACATCATTGGGACCTCTGTAGCACATCATTGGGACCTCTGTAGCACATCATTGGGACCTCTGTAGCACATCATTGGGACCTCTGTAGCACATCCTTGGGACCTCTGTAGCACATCCTTGGGACCTCTGTAGCACATCCTTGGGACCTCTGTAGCACATCCTTGGGACCTCTGTAGCACATCCTTGGGACCTCTGTAGCACATCCTTGGGACCTCTGTAGCACATCCTTGGGACCTCTGTAGCACATCATTGGGACCTCTGTAGCACATCCTTGGGACCTCTGTAGCACATCCTTGGGACCTCTGTAGCACATCATTGGGACCTCTGTAGCACATCCTTGGGACCTCTGTAGCACATCCTTGGGACCTCTGTAGCACATCCTTGGGACCTCTGTAGCACATCATTGGGACCTCTGTAGCACATCATTGGGACCTCTGTAGCACATCCTTGGGACCTCTGTAGCACATCATTGGGACCTCTGTAGCACATCCTTGGGACCTCTGTAGCACATCCTTGGGACCTCTGTAGCACATCCTTGGGACCTCTGTAGCACATCCTTGGGACCTCTGTAGCACATCCTTGGGACCTCTGTAGCACATCCTTGGGACCTCTGTAGCACATCCTTGGGACCTCTGTAGCACATCCTTGGGACCTCTGTAGCACATCCTTGGGACCTCTGTAGCACATCATTGGGACCTCTGTAGCACATCCTTGGGACCTCTGTAGCACATCATTGGGACCTCTGTAGCACATCCTTGGGACCTCTGTAGCACATCCTTGGGACCTCTGTAGCACATCCTTGGGACCTCTGTAGCACATCCTTGGGACCTCTGTAGCACATCCTTGGGACCTCTGTAGCACATCCTTGGGACCTCTGTAGCACATCCTTGGGACCTCTGTAGCACATCCTTGGGACCTCTGTAGCACATCATTGGGACCTCTGTAGCACATCCTTGGGACCTCTGTAGCACATCATTGGGACCTCTGTAGCACATCCTTGGGACCTCTGTAGCACATCCTTGGGACCTCTGTAGCACATCCTTGGGACCTCTGTAGCACATCCTTGGGACCTCTGTAGCACATCCTTGGGACCTCTGTAGCACATCCTTGGGACCTCTGTAGCACATCCTTGGGACCTCTGTAGCACATCCTTGGGACCTCTGTAGCACATCCTTGGGACCTCTGTAGCACATCCTTGGGACCTCCTTAGCATATTTGCAAAAGACTCGAACCCTCTTTCTGGTATGGTTCAGGAGGCGTTGCATGGGCAAGCGTTACAGACATTTCGAATCTATAAACGCAATTTCTTCCAAGTGAAATTGCGTTAAAAATAAATCGGTTTCTGATCACTTATTTTCTTCAAGCGATTCTTGTAATTGTTATGCTCGAATTTGCCAAGTCAAGATTGTATTGTCAAGTCATGATTGTATAGCCAAGTCATGATTGTATAGCCAAGTCATGATTGTATAGCCAAGTCATGATTGTGTTGTCAAGTCATGATTGATGATGATTGTAGCCAAGTCATGATTGTATTGCCAAGTCATGCATTGTATTGTCAAGTCATGATTGTATTGTCAAGTCATGATTGTATAGCCAAGTCATGATTGTATTGTCAAGTCACGATTGTATTGTCAAGTCATGATTGTATTGTCAAGTCATGATTGTATTGTCAAGTCATGATTGTGTAGCCAAGTCATGATTGTATTGCCAAGTCATGATTGTATTGCCAAGTCATGATTGTATTGCCAAGTCATGATTGTATTGCCAAGTCATGATTGTATAGCAAAGTCATGATTGTATTGCCAAGTCATGATTGTATTGCCAAGTGATGATTGTCCACTAATTTGTACAGATCTTATAACTTACTATATCTACAAATTCGATCTGGTAACTTGTAACATAGACAAAATTTGAACGACATCAATCATTTATCCCTTGTCAAGGTTCCCAATAGCACTGGTATCGTGTATTGCGGCTGTGAGTTCCTTGTCAAGGTTCCAACTAGCACTGGTATCGTGTATTGCGGCTGTGAGTTCCTTGTCAAGGTTCCCACTAGCACTGGTATCGTGTATTGCGGCTGTGAGTTCCTTGTCAAGGTTCCCACTAGCACTGGTATCGTGTATTGCGGCTGTGCGTCCCTTGTTTGCTGTTGTGTCCACCAAGCCAATAGAAATCTTAAAACTGATTAATTTTGACATGCCTTTTTAGTCGTGCGTAACTACGTATTTAACGATTAACACGTGAAGACTTTCACATTCAGATGCTCTCTTATCCAACCTACTATCAGAGTGGAGTCCCTCCGAGTGAAACCAGATTATCGCCAAGCTCCCGGCGAGTTGATGTTAAAAGACACGAGGTGGCATCGAGAATAGAATCAAGAGATCGGCGAGACAACGGAACCCTGAAATCTTGTTACAAGGCAATCATCTGACATTAGTGACTTTGATGACACATCTGACATTAGTGAGTTTGATGGCACATCTGACATTAGTGAGTTTGATGGCACATCTGACATTAGTGAGTTTGATGGCACATCTGACATTAGTGAGTTTGATGGCACATCTGACATTAGTGAGTTTGATGACACATCTGACATTAGTGAGTTTGATGACACATCTGACATTAGTGAGTTTGATGACACATCTGACATTAGTGAGTTTGATGGCACATCTGACATTAGTGAGTTTGATGACACATCTGACATTAGTGAGTTTGATGACACATCTGACATTAGTGAGTTTGATGACACATCTGACATTAGTGAGTTTGATGACACATCTGACATTAGTGAGTTTGATGGCACATCTGACATTAGTGAGTTTGATGACACATCTGACATTAGTGAGTTTGATGACACATCGGACATTAGTGAGTTTGATGGCACATCTGACATTAGTGAGTATGATGACACATCTGACATTAGTGAGTTTGATGGCACATCTGACATTAGTGAGTTTGATGACACATCTGACATTAGTGAGTTTGATGACACATCTGACATTAGTGAGTTTGATGGCACATCTGACATTAGTGAGTTAGATGACACATCTGACATTAGTGAGTTTGATGACACATCTGACATTAGTGAGTTTGATGGCACATCTGACATTAGTGAGTTTGATGGCACATCTGACATTAGTGAGTTTGATGGCACATCTGACATTAGTGAGTTTGATGTCACTTCTGACAGTGAGTTTGATGGCACTTGACTCAATTTGGGGCACAGACAAACACGCCGGCTGCTTGTTATGATGACATTTAGACAGGTCTATCGCTCTACGCTTTTCTCGGTTCATCTTTCTGCAGCCCCCCAGTCTGTCTTTTTCTCACTCTGTCCAGGAGGTCCATGTACAACATGTCTGTAGGTCCATGTACAACATGTCTGTAGGTCCATGTACAACTTGTCAGTAGGTCCTTGTACAACTTGTCAGTAGGTCCTTGTACAACTTGTCAGTAGGTCCTTGTACAACTTGTCAGTAGGTCCTTGTACAACTTGTCAGTAGGTCCTTGTACAACTTGTCAGTAGGTCCATGTACAACTTGTCAGTAGGTCCTTGTAAAACTTGTCAGTAGGTCAATGTACAACTTGTCATAGTCCGATAGGTTTGTGTACAAATTGTCAATTCATTAATGTACACGTGGTCGTTTGGTTTATGTACACATTGTCGTTTGGTTTATGTACAGCTTGCTATTAGGATTGTGTACACCGCTCATAGTTCAACTATTAGGATTGTGTACAACGCTCATAGTTCAACTATTAGGATTGTGTACACCGCTCATAGTTCAACTATTAGGATTGTGTACACCGCTCATAGTTCAACTATTAGGATTGTGTACAACGCTCATAGTTCAACTATTAGGATTGTGTACACCGCTCATAGTTCAACTATTAGGATTGTGTACAACGCTCATAGTTCAACTATTAGGATTGTGTACACCGCTCATAGTTCAACTATTAGGATTGTGTACAACGCTCATAGTTCAACTATTAGGATTGTGTACAACGCTCATAGTTCAACTATTAGGATTGTGTACACCGCTCATAGTTCAACTATTAGGATTGTGTACAACGCTCATAGTTCAACTATTAGGATTGTGTACACCGCTCATAGTTCAACTATTAGGATTGTGTACAACGCTCATAGTTCAACTATTAGGATTGTGTACACCGCTCATAGTTCAACTATTAGGATTGTGTACAACGCTCATAGTTCAACTATTAGGATTGTGTACACCGCTCATAGTTCAACTATTAGGATTGTGTACAACGCTCATAGTTCAACAATTAGGATTGTGTACACCGCTCATAGTTCAACTATTAGGATTGTGTACACCGCTCATAGTTCAACTATTAGGATTGTGTACACCGCTCATAGTTCAACTATTAGGATTGTGTACAACGCTCATAGTTCAACTATTAGGATTGTGTACACCGCTCATAGTTCAACTATTAGGATTGTGTACAACGCTCATAGTTCAACTATTAGGATTGTGTACACCGCTCATAGTTCAACTATTAGGATTGTGTACAACGCTCATAGTTCAACTATTAGGATTGTGTACACCGCTCATAGTTCAACTATTAGGATTGTGTACAACGCTCATAGTTCAACTATTAGGATTGTGTACACCGCTCATAGTTCAACTATTAGGATTGTGTACAACGCTCATAGTTCAACTATTAGGATTGTGTACACCGCTCATAGTTCAACTATTAGGATTGTGTACACCGCTCATAGTTCAACTATTAGGATTGTGTACACCGCTCATAGTTCAACTATTAGGATTGTGTACACCGCTCATAGTTCAACTATTAGGATTGTGTACACCGCTCATAGTTCAACTATTAGGATTGTGTACACCGCTCATAGTTCAACTATTAGGATTGTGTACACCGCTCATAGTTCAACTATTAGGATTGTGTACACCGCTCATAGTTCAACTATTAGGATTGTGTACAACGCTCATAGTTCAACTATTAGGATTGTGTACACCGCTCATAGTTCAACTATTAGGATTGTGTACAACGCTCATAGTTCAACTATTAGGATTGTGTACAACGCTCATAGTTCAACTATTAGGATTGTGTACACCGCTCATAGTTCAACTATTAGGATTGTGTACAACGCTCATAGTTCAACTATTAGGATTGTGTACACCGCTCATAGTTCAACTATTAGGATTGTGTACACCGCTCATAGTTCAACTATTAGGATTGTGTACACCGCTCATAGTTCAACTATTAGGATAGTGTACAACGCTCATAGTTCAACTATTAGGATTGTGTACAACGCTCATAGTTCAACTCTCCTGAATTGTAATCCAATGATAATTATGTCAGTTGTTTCACTCGTGTGTGTCTCGTCCTGGTCTAATGAATAAGTTATCGAAACTGACTCGTGTACTTCCAATTCTATCTAAAACTGACTCGTGTACTTCCAATTCTATCTCAAACCGACTCGTGTACTTCCAATTCTATCTCAAACCGACTCGTGTACTTCCAATTCTATCTCAAACTGAGTCGTGTACTTCCAATTCTATCTCACACCGACTCGTGTACTTCCTATTCTATCTCAAACCGACTCGTGTACTTCCAATTCTATCTCAAACTGACTCGTGTACTTCCAATTCTATCTCAAACTGACTCGTGTACTTCCAATTCTATCTCAAACTGACTCGTGTACTTCCAATTCTATCTCAAACTGACTCGTGTACTTCCAATTCTATCTCAAACTGACTCGTGTACTTCCAATTCTATCTCATATAAGGATTGCTGGTATATAATTCATACGTGATATAACTACTCCCACTAAATTTGATATGACTACTACATCTAATTTTGATATAACTACTCCCTCTAATTTTGATATAACTACTCCCTCTAATTTTGATATAACTACTCCCTCTAATTTTGATATAACTACTCCCTCTAATTTTGATATAACTACTCCCTCTAATTTTGATATAACTACTCCCTCTAATGATGATATAACTACTCCCTCTAATTTTGATATAACTACTCCCTCTAATTTTGATATAACTACTCCCTCTAATTATGATATAACTACTCCCTCTAATTATGATATAACTACTCCCTCTAATTTTGATATAACTACTCCCTCTAATTTTGATATAACTACTCCCTCTAATTATGATATAACTACTCCCTCTAATTTTGATATAACTACTCCCTCTAATTATGATATAACTACTCCCTCTAATTTTGATATAACTACTCCCTCTAATTATGATATAACTACTCCCTCTAATTATGATATAACTACTCCCTCTAATTTTGATATAACTACTCCCTCTAATTATGATATAACTACTCCCTCTAATTTTGATATAACTACTCCCTCTAATTATGATATAACTACTCCCTCTAATTTTGATATAACTACTCCCTCTAATTATGATATAACTACTCCCTCTAATTATGATATAACTACTCCCTCTAATTTTGATATAACTACTCCCTCTAATTTTGATATAACTACTCCCTCTAATTTTGATATAACTACTCCCTCTAATTATGATATAACTACTCCCTCTAATTTTGATATAACTACTCCCTCTAATTATGATATAACTACTCCCTCTAATTTTGATATAACTACTCCCTCTAATTTTGATATAACTACTCCCTCTAATTATGATATAACTACTCCCTCTATTTTTGATATAACTACTACATCTAATTTTGATATAACTACTACATCTAATTATGATATAACTACTCCCTCTAATTTTGATATAACTACTCCCTCTAATTATGATATAACTACTCCCTCTAATTTTGATATAACTACTCCCTCTAATTTTGATATAACTACTCCCTCTAATTTTGATATAACTACTCCCTCTAATTTTGATATAACTACTCCCTCTAATTATGATATAACTACTCCCTCTAATTATGATATAACTACTACATCTAATTTTGATATAACTACTCCCTCTAATTATGATATAACTACTACATCTAATTTTGATATAACTACTCCCTCTAATTATGATATAACTACTACATCTAATTTTGATATAACTACTACATCTAATTTTGTTATAACTACTCCCTCTAATTTTGATATAACTACTCCCTCTAATTTTGCCAAAGTTTGTTGTGGGTAAAGTTAACAGAATTTAGATGTGCACATTTTGAAAAAAATTCATTTAATAACAACATGGTAAAATTGGTATATTGTCAATTAATCTATTCGTTGAAATGGTTTGTTTCTTCATGAAATACTTATTGAAAGAAATTTAAGTGAGAGAATTGGCTGACTGATCCTTTTCATCAATCATATCAGTTTTCATTCTCAAAGGATTTCTGGGATATTTCAAAAGTTCCCAGTCTGAATCTAGTCTATTCCCTGGCTGTGCCCAGTCTATAGCCAGTCTGTAACCGGAAACCCAGTCTTTAGCCAGTCTATACCCAGTCTATAGTCTCTGTTGTAATGTGTGTGCAAACGCTAGGGGAGTTGTGTTGTATAACACACACACACACACACACACACACACACACACACACACACACACACACACACACACACACACACACACACACAGCCTCACAGCTTCAACACAGTAAACAGCACTCGGTACGGTCTCGATGTTTCTTCCCCATATTTAATCCATGTTATTGTTATTGTGCTCAGTAGTTATCGAGCCGTCTAAAAACAAGAGATTACATTTCTTAAACCGAACAATAATACGTAACACCCAGTTATCAGAGGATTTACGGTAGCCATCAACGCGTGGTTTGTCAACGGGGGATAGCATTGTGTCCCCGTAGTTTGTTTGACGTGCTTTTGTCATTAACCCGAAAAACAAACCCGATAACCCATCCACTAGCACCCACCCCCTCACACACATACGCCCACACACACATGCACCCCACACACACATGCACCCTACACACACATGCACATCCACATGCAAAAATGATATAGTATATATATATATGGTATATTCCCATGATCGTGTGTAACACAGTATAGTCCCATGATTGTGTGAGACAACGGTATAGTCCCATGATTGTGTGAGACCACGGTATAGTTCCATGATTGTGTGAGACAACGGTATAGTCCCATGATTGTGTGAGACAACGGTATAGTCCCATGATTGTGTGAGACAACGGTATAGTCCGATGATTGTGTGAGACCACGGTATAGTCCCATGATTGTGTGAGACAACGGTATAGTCCCATGATTGTGTGAGACCACGGTATAGTCCCATGATTGTGTGGTATAGTCCCATGATTGTTGTAGGTGTCCTGCACATGAATAATTGACCCTCCATGCCATGGGCGTATAACCCAACCTGCCTGTCACAGGCGGGTCAATTGGTTATTGCCCCTGATGATTAATTGCTCGATTGGTTGACTGATTAATTGCTATTGACCTGGGAAATCAACCTGGGTGGATTACTGGAGGACGAGATTACTGGAGGACAAGATTACAGGAGGACGAGATTACTGGACGACGAGATTACTGGAGGACGAGATTACTGGAGCACGAGATTACTGGAGGACGAGCTTACTGGAGAACGAGATTACTTGAGGACGAGATTACTGGAGGACGATATTACTGGAGCACGAGATTACTGGAGCACGAGATTACTGGAGCACGAGATTACTGGAGCACGAGATTACTGGAGGACGAGATTACTGGAGGACGAGATTACTGGAGCACGAGATTACTGGAGGACGAGATTACTGGAGGACGAGATTACTGGAGCACGAGATTACTGGAGCACGAGATTACTGGAGGAGGAGATTCACGAATGGTTTAGAGGAGGGTTAGAAGAGGTTGAAAGGTGGGTCGGAGGAGGGCTAAAAGAGGTTGAAAGGTAAGTCGGAGGAGGGATAAAAGAGGTTGAAATGTGGGTCGGAGGAGGGCTAAAAGAGGTTGAAAGGTGGGTCGGAGGAGGGCTAAAAGAGGTTGAAAGGTGGGTCGGAGGAGGGCTAAAAGAGGTTGAAAGGTGGGTCGGAGGAGGGATAAAAGGTTGAAAGGTGGGTCGGAGGAGGGATAAAAGAGGTTGAAAGGTGGGTCGGAGGAGGGCTAAAAGAGGTTGAAAGGTGGGTCGGAGGAGGGCTAAGAGGTTGAAAGGTGGGTCGGAGGAGGGCTAAAAGAGGTTGAAAGGTGGGTCGGAGGAGGGATAAAAGAGGTTGAAAGGTGGGTCGGAGGAGGGATAAAAGAGGTTGAAAGGTGGGTCGGAGGAGGGCTAAAAGAGGTTGAAAGGTGGGTCGGAGGAGGGATAAAAGAGGTTGAAAGGTGGGTCGGAGGAGGGCTAAAAGAGGTTGAAAGGTGGGTCGGAGGAGGGCTAAAAGAGGTTGAAAGGTGGGTCGGAGGAGGGATAAAAGAGGTTGAAAGGTGGGTCGGAGGAGGGATAAAAGAGGTTGAAAGGTGGGTCGGAGGAGGAATAAAAGAGGTTGAAAGGTGGGTCGGAGGAGGGCTAAAAGAGGTTGAAAGGTGGGTCGGAGGAGGGCTAAAAGAGGTTGAAAGGTGGGTCGGAGGAGGGCTAAAAGAGTTTGAAAGGTGGGTCGGAGGAGGGATAAAAGAGGTTTGGAGGTGGGGTGGGTCACCGATAGTAAAGGTGTTTAAATTAATGGAGGGATTCACCATACACCCTAAAGTGGTCAAGTTATAGAGTTGATGACAACCATGGACATTGAACTTAGAGAGGTCAGGTGATGGTACGATGTGGGCCGGTGTCCCACTGGTTCTATTGATAGAATCAAACAGAAGGACATGAGAATGTGAGAACTGCTCAACTAACGACCATATAAAATAAAGTGCTCATAAGTGCAGCTCTCTGCAGGTCTGCCGCACACCTCCACTCTTTGCATAGCATGCCCACGTGTTAGACCTGCGCATGGTTTAGTTCGGTCCAAAGATAGTATTCATATGTAGTGGTTAGTGACGGTTAGTGGCGGTTAGTGACGGTTAGTGACGGTTAGTGGCGGTTAGCAGTAGAATTTAAAGGGTGTCAAGCCTGCAGGCAGTGGCTAAAGACAGTCGCTAAAGACAGTGGCTAAAGACAGTGGCTAAAGACAGTGGCTAAAGACAGTGGCTAAAGGCAGTGGCTAAAGACAGTCGCTAAAGACAGTGGCTAAAGACAGTGGCTAAAGACAGTGGCTAAAGACAGTGGCTAAAGACAATGGCTTAAGACAGTCGCTAAAGACAGTGGCTAAAGACAGTTGCTAAAGACAGTCGCTAAAGACAGTGGCTAAAGACATTTTCTAAAAACAGTGGCTAAAGACAGTCGCTAAAGACAGTGGCTAAAGACAGTCGCTAAAGACAGTGGCTAAAGACAGTCGCTAAAGACAGTGGCTAAAGACATTTTCTAAAAACAGTGGCTAAAGATAGTGGCTTAAGACAGTGGCTAAAGGCAGTGACTAAGAGTACTATCGATCTACTAGACCAGCTGATCTGACATTGAAGTTTGCTTGTGGTCAGGGCGGGTAGGGGTGTTGGCTTGTCAAATATTCAGAGCGTTGTGGGGTGTCTGTGGTCTGGGGGCGAGACGAAAGGGGCGCGGGAAAATGAGTTGAGACGAAGAAGGTGGGGACGGGTGAGGTGTTACAGTTTGGTGGACAAAAAATGTCGTTTGGAAATAATGGGAGGTGAAATAATGGGAGGTGAAATAATGGGAGGTGAAATAATGGGAGGTGAAATAGTTGGAGGTGATATAATGGGAGGTGAAATAATGGGAGGTGAAATAATGGGAGGTGAAATAATGGGAGGTGATATAATTGGAGGTGAAATAATGGGAGGTGAAATAATGGGAGGTGATATAATGGGAGGTGATATAATGGGAGGTGAAATAATGGGAGGTTAAATAATGGGAGGTGATATAATGGGAGGTGATATAATGGGAGGTGAAATAATGGGAGGTTAAATAATGGGAGGTGAAATAATGGGAGGTGATATAATGGGAGGTGATATAATGGGAGGTGAAATAATGGGAGGTGAAATAATGGGAGGTGATATAATGGGAGGTGAAATAATGGGAGGTGAAATAATGGGAGGTGATATAATGGGAGGTGATATAATGGGAGGTTAAATAATGGGAGGTGAAATAATGGGAGGTGATATAATGGGAGGTGATATAATGGGAGGTGAAATAATGGGAGGTGATATAATTGGAGGTGAAATAATGGGAGGTGAAATAATGGGAGGTGATATAATGGGAGGTGATATAATGGGAGGTGAAATAATGGGAGGTTAAATAATGGGAGGTGAAATAATGGGAGGTGATATAATGGGAGGTGATATAATGGGAGGTGAAATAATGGGAGGTTAAATAATGGGAGGTGAAATAATGGGAGGTGATATAATGGGAGGTGAAATGGATGGGGTTATTGAAAAGTGAGTAGGTGATATTTTCAGCTGGAGAGTGGGGTGTAGGAGGGGGCAGGGGGTGTAGGAGGGGGTGTAGGAGAGGATAGGGGGTGTAGGAGGGGGCAGGGGAAGTAGGAGGGGGCAGGGGGTGTAGGAGGGGGCAGGGGGTGTAGGTTGGGGGCAGGGGGTGTAGGTGGGGGGCAGGGGTTTTAGGTGGGGGGCAGGGGGTGTAGGTGGGGGGCAGGGGTTGTAGGTGGGGGGGCAGGGGGTGTAGGAGGGGGCAGGGGGTGTAGGAGGGGGCAGGGGGTGTAGGAGGGGGCAGGGGGTGTAGGAGGGGGCAGGGGGTGTAGGAGGGGGCAGGGGGTGTAGGAGGGGGCAGGGGGTGTAGGTGGGGGGCAGGGGTGTAGGTGGGGGGCAGGGGTGTAGGTGGGGGGCAGGGGGTGTAGGTGGGGCATTCACTTCAGCTAGGGGCTGGGGTAAGTGTGTGCTGTAGTTTTATTGAAACAATTTGTGCAGACACAATACAACCCACACAATACAACCCACACAATACAACCCACACAATACAACCCACCAATACAACCCACACAATACAACCCACACAATACAACCCACACAATACAACCCACACAATACAACCCACACAATACAACCCACACAATACAACCCAGTAAAATATTTGAAGAAACACCTGCTAGAGTCAAACGAGTCATTTAGTACAACAGACAGCAGACAATAGACAGCAGACGGCAGACAACAAACAGCAGACAGAAGACAACAGACAGACAGCAGTAGCTGTGTGGTCAACGAGTCACTTAGTACAACAGACAACAGACAGCAGACAACAGACAGAAGACAACAGACAGAAGACAACAGACAGAAGACAACAGACAGCAGAATGCAGACAACAGACAGCAGACAACAGACATTTGACAACAGACAGCAGACAACAGACAGCAGTAGCTGTGTGATCAACGAGTCATTTAGTAAAACAGACAACAGACAACAGTAGCTGTGTGATCATCTTAGACGTAGGAGGGTACCACAGAGTACACTAGTAGCGGATTGGGGGAGGGGGGAGGTTGTGAGTGGGGGTGTGACTCGTAGGAGGAGGTGGGAGGGGGGTTAATTGCGAAATCCGATCCCCAGACCAAACAGAATGATGGATCGAGCCAGGAGCGAAGGAAAGAAAAGAAGAACCTGTCGGAGCACGCCTGAAAGAATGCAATATTTAATGGAGTGCCGCTGACATAATTGTTTGGGAGCAGGAGGAGCCACAACAAGAAAACCTGGCAACTTTGGGTGGTTAGTCGTATGCCAGGCAGTCCGTCCGTCTGCAGGGGTGAGCGTCATTTGTTAGTCGTCTTTGTTGTGGGTGGTGGCGATGTAGGTGGAACCACAACATCTACACCATACAAGGGATGTCATCACTGGAACCGGTCAATCCGTACACTCAATGACGTGTGATAACAATGGGAACACAAAGAAACGTTGTTACGTCACAGACTTTCTGCGATGCTTGGCATCAATCCCGCCACTCGTATACAGTCCAGGTTCTTACACATCAGGGCATTTGTTCTTTTATCACATTCAATATTACCAAACTAGAGCAATGCAAGCCAGCTCTCCCACACACAAGCCAGCTCTCCCACACACAAGCCAGCTCTCCCACACACAAGCCAGCTCTCCCACACATGTCTCCAGCACTTTACCCAAATCTTACCGTGCGGCCTTACAAATGATCATTCAATAAAACAAACTGGGTCACGTCTGGACTGTCAGCAACGATGGACGGTGGACATGACGTCACGAGTGTCCAAACCTGAACTGGGGGGGGGGAGTTAATTGAACGATGAGTGGAGGAAGGAGAAGGTTGTGTGTATAAAGAGAAGGTTGTGTGTATAAAGAGAAGGTTGTGTGTATAAAGAGAAGGTTGTGTGTATAAAGAGAAGGTTGTGTGTATAAAGAGAAGGTTGTGATGTATAAAGAGAAGGATGTGATGTATAAAGAGAAGGTTGTGATGTATAAAGAGAAGGATGTGAGGTATAAAGAGAAGGTTGTGATGTATAAAGAGAAGGATGTGATGTATAAAGAGAAGGTTGTGAGTTATAAAGAGAAGGTTGTGTGGTATAAAGAGAAGGTCGTGATATATGACGAGAAGGTTGTGAGTTATAAAGAGAAGGTTGTGTGGTATAAAGAGAAGGTTGTGTGGTATAAAGAGAAGGTTGTGATGTATAAAGAGAAGGTTGTGTGGTATAAAGAGAAGGTTGTGATGTATAAAGAGAAGGTTGTGTGGTATAAAGAGAAGGTTGTGATGTATAAAGAGAAGGTTGTGAGGTATAAAGAGAAGGTTGTGGGCAAATAAAAGAGAGTATCGCTGACTCTGCAGTTACAAAAATATTAACAATGACGGTTAGTAGAAAAAATCTATAGCTGCCGTAGTCAACTATCAATGGCTACCCATCACATACCTAAACATCTATAGCTGCCGTAGTCAAATATCAATGGCTACCCATCACAGACCTAAACATCTATAGCTGCCGTAGTCAACTATCAATGGCTACCCATCACATACCTAAACATCTATAGCTGCCGTAGTCAACTATCAATGGCTACCCATCACAGACCTAAACATCTATAGCTGCTGTAGTCAAATATCAATGGCTACCCATCACAGACCTAAACATCTATAGCTGCCGTAGTCAACAATCAATGCCTACCCATCACAGACCTAAAAATCTATAGCTGCCGTAGTCAAATATCAATGGCTACCCATCACAGACCTAAACATCTATAGCTGCCGTAGTCAAATATCAATGGCTACACATCACAGACTACCCAAAAACGTCACTAACCACTCCGACACTAGCAGCACTTTCTCCAAAAGTCCAATTTTGTATGGACCAGGTCCTTCTGGTAAAGTCGATATCCGAGCACAGGTCATGGAAACACACGGAGTGTCGTAGGCATTAGTGGGAATGGGGTGGGGGGCATCACTACTGACCAGAGATTGGTGGTTTAAACATACTTAGGGAAGGGGGGAGGGAGGGCTGGTTCGGTATCACCACAGTATGTGTCTGTCCAAGTGTAGTGAGACTCGTGGAAATAGTGACAACGAATCTGAGATGAGACATTGGAACCAGCAAGGATGACTGTATGACAAGAATACCAAAGGCTGTACTATTTTTTGTATAAATAATTTTATTATAGTAATCACACAAAAACGATGAACTATTCTGTAGCAGTTACGGCAACAGGTAATCTTCTATTTCGTAGACCGGGAGTTCCCGATGAACTCTGGAGAAAGGTCAATGTCAAGTCGTGGCAATCTCAGTGGCCAATAAAAAGAATGTGTCACGCTGACCTGGTGGGCAGCATGACTTGTTACAAGTTACAACCCCCCCCCCACCATTCTCCGGAATATTTCTGTTTTCCTCTGATAAATTAGCCGGCCCCAGGGTCGGGTCATTAAGGGCTAATCAACCCCTGAGACGGGTCCATCGATAACAGGGACACGAGGAAATCAAAGATGTCACAAGGGGGAGGGGAGGGAAAGGGGATTGTTTACGATCGGCCGGGGGTGTAGTTTAGGGGGAAGTCCTTGACCTTGGTGGTACACCATGTCTTTAGTGGTAGTCCATGTCTTTAGTGGTAGCCCCCCCGCACTGTGTCTCTCTCCAGCTGTGTCTCTCTCCACTGTGCTCGTCTCTCCACTGTGTCTCTCCACTGTGTCTCTCCACTGTGTCTCTCCACTGTGTCTCTCCACTGTGTCTCTCCACTGTGTCTCTCCACTGTGTCTCCCACGTGTCTCTCCAGCTTCTGTGTCTCTCCACTGCTAGTGTCTCTCCATGGCTCCGCACTGTGTCTCTCCACTGTGTCTCTCCACTGTGTCTCTCCACTGTGTCTCTCACGTGTCTCCACTGTGTCTCTCCACTGTGTCCCCACTGTGTCTCTCCACTGTGTCTCTCCACTGTGTCTCTCCACTGTGTCTCTCCACTGTGTCTCTCCACTGTGTCTCTCCACTGTGTCTCTCCACTGTGTCTCTCCACTGTGTCTCTCCACTGTGTCTCTCCACTGTGTCTCTCCACTGTGTCTCTCCACTGTGTCTCTCCACTGTGTCTCTCCACTGTGTCTCTCCACTGTGTCTCTCCACTGTGTCTCTCCACTGTGTCTCTCCACTGTGTCTCTCCACTGTGTCTCTCCACTGTGTCTCTCCACTGTGTCTTCTCATGATCTAACCCAGCTCCTTATTCAACCAATAAAACAATCAGTTTCCTTATCTCACATCGGAGTTGACCTTGTCTCAAAGATAGCACCACTCAAGGGCATGTGTGATTGTATGATGGGCTCATAGCGTGTGTAGTGTGAGTGAACTTCTTATGTATGTGTGGGCCAGTGTGGGCATGTGTATGTGTGGGCCTATGTATGTGTGGGCCTATGTATGTGTGGGCCTATGTATGTGTGGGCCTATGCATGTGTGGGCCTATGCATGTGTGGGCCTATGTATGTGTGGGCCTATGTATGTGTGGGCCTATGTATGTGTGGGCCTATGTATGTGTGAGCCTATGTATGTGTGGGCCTATGTATGTGTGGGCCTAGTGTGTATGTTGTGGGGCCTATGTATGTGGGGCCTATGTATGTGTGGGCCTATGTATGTGTGGGCCTATGTATGTGTGGGCCTATGTATGTGTGGGCCTATGTATGTGTGGGCCTATGTATGTGGGGCTATGTATGTGTGGGCCTATGTATGTGTGGGCCTATGTATGTGTGGGCCTATGCATGTGTTGGCCTATGTATGTGTGGGCCTATGTATGTGTGGGCCTATGTATGTGTGGGTCTATGCATCTGTCTATGACCTCAAAATGTGACGTATTATCCTATAACAAACATAAGACACCATACTAGACTGACAGCACAGTTAACTCCCGATACACGACTTTCGTTCTCAGCTTCCTGATTGACGTCCTAACCTTGAGTTTCCGGAACAGCAGAAAATACCTCATTATTCCTTGTCCCCCCCCCACCCACCACCACTATACACACACACACACACCACACACACCACCACCACTAAAAATGTCTTTTCGACATGTTTTAGAACCAATACTTTGAATTAGAATTGTTTGAGCGTCATGACTATACAATGAATGTCAAGGCTATAGACGACTTGTCTAATAGAAATAGTGGCAAATAAAGCGACTATATAGAATAGAGCAATACTCTACACTGTCATGACTATTACCGAGTATTCTATTAATAGTTTTTAATGTGAAGGATTTTAGATAAAACTAATCTCGTGACGAACTTCCAAAATGTATCATCTACATTTATTCTGCAGTTGAAATTAGATCACTGACCGGTCTGCCTGGGACACCTTCTACCTACGATACCGTCTACCTGCGATACCATCTACCTACGATACCGTCTACCTACGATACCATCTACCAACGATACCATCTACCTACGATACGATCTACCTACGATACCCTCTACCTACGATACCATCTACCTGCGATACCGACTTTCTACGATACCATCTACCTACGATACAGTCTACCTACGATACCGTCTACCTACGATACCCTCTACCTACGATACCATCTACCTACGATACCGTCTACCTACGATACCATCTACCTACGATACCGTCTACCTACGATACCGTCTACCTACGATACCATCTACCTACGATACAGTCTACCTACGATACCCTCTACCTACGATACCGAATACTACAACACTGATAACAAAACACAAGTGTGTGTATTCATTTAAAAAAAAATTCCACTATGACTCTAATACATGAGATTGGGGGGGGGGTGTAGATCTCCACATTTTGTTTCTGTGACTTAATTATTTTACAAACACGCCTGCGGCAGTCCCCCCCCCCAAAAAAAAACAAACAAAAAAACACACACACACCATGTAATAAGGAACGATAACTCCGACGATATAAAGCCAAGAAGATGAAACGTAAAGAAATCAAAGTTTTACCCACCTCCTGTGGTCTGCCATGACAATCCGCCGACGAACATTTTCCTGCAAAAACAGTAACACAGTGTTACATTGTTGTCAATAATTGATGGGGGCTGGGGCGAAAATAGACTTGCGTTGAAACCCTAACTGTTAGGTGGGTGGGGCAGTGGGGCGGGTGGGGCAGTGGGGCAGGTGGCCCCAACCTAGTCCCACTATTTGGACAATAACTATAGTGTCTGTAGCTGTAATCTGCATGAACATGCATCTATGATCTTATTACTATGAACTTATACGGAAGTAAAATTACAAGTTTTCAATTATAAATAAACAAATAAATATATCCCCATATACATTGTGCCTAAGCGCGTCTGTCAGTGATCGCTATGCGAGGTAACTCTTGTTTATTTATTTTTTGTAATTGAAAATTTAGTCGTAAAATAATAAAAATTTTGGTGTCGATACTTAATGTGTGTATTGTGTTTCTCGCCTTAAAATGTAATATGACATGACGTCATTGTTGGAGCTTATAAAAATTAGTGAAAAGGGAACGATGTAATTAAGAAGAAATGTATGCACTGGGTTAAGATTGAGGCTAATTGGTGGCAGGGGGGGGCACCTCTGTGAACTTTTAAAGGTTACTTTTCATTGGTAGTGACTGGCATCAATATCAATAGTATCACTCAACCTGGGTAAAGGGAGAAAGTATTGATATTTTTATTTTGCCGACTCCGTGGCGTAGCACGGGAATTGCGCTTGTATATATATATATTTGAATAAGTTTAGAGACCTGGATAATCTAAACACTACAGTATTAGATAGTATAAACATACATAAACTACATTCATCAAGATAGTCTATAGTTTATAGTCCAATAAAGCTTTGTGTGAGGGTGGTGTGTGAAGTATGTGTGTGGGTGGTGTGTGAAGTATGTGTGTGGGTTGTGTGTGAAGTTTGTGTGTGTGTGTGAAGTATGTGTGTGGGCGGTGTGTGTGTGTGTTGTGCGGGGTAATCCTATCTCTGTTGTAAACACAACGTTTGATAGATGTATAGTCTTCTGATGACTATACAAATTATCTTAGACACACCATCGTAATGAAATTCACTGTCAACAGGTTCACTGACAACAGGTTCACTGTCAACAGGTTCACTGTCAACAGGTTACTGTCAGCAGGTACACCGTCAACAGGTTCACTGACAACAGGTTCACTGTCAACAGGTTCACTGTCAGCAGGTTCACTGTCAAAAGGTTACTGTCAGCAGGTACACTGTCAACAGGTTCACTGTCAACAGGTTCACTGTCAGCAGGTTCACTGTCAGCAGGTTCACTGTCAGCAGGTTCACTGTCAGCAGGTTCACTGTCAACAGGTTCACTGTCGGCAGGTTCACTGTCAGCAGGTTCACTGTCAGCAGGTTCACTGTCAACAGGTTCACTGCCAACAGGTTCACTGCCAACAGGTTCACTGCCAACAGGTTCACTGCCAACAGGTTCACTGTCAGCAGGTTCACTGTCAGCAGGTTCACTGTCAGCAGGTTACTGTCAGCAGGTTCACTGTCAGCAGGTTACTGTCAGCAGGTACACTGTCAACAGGTTCACTGACAACAGGTTCACTATCAGCAGGTTCACTGTCAGCAGGTTCACTGTCAGCAGGTTACTGTCAGCAGCTACACTGTCAACAGGTTCACTGACAACAGGTTCACTGTCAACAGGTTCACTGTCAGCAGGTTCACTGTCAGCAGGTTCACTGACAGCAGGTTCACTGTCAGCAGGTTCACTGTCAACAGGTTCACTGCCAACAGGTTCACTGTCAACAGGTTCACTGTTAGCAGGTTCACTGTCAGCAGGTTCACTGTCAAGAGGCCCACTGTCAACAGGTTCACTGTCAAAAGGTTCACTGCCAGCAGGTTCACTGTCAAAAGGTTCACTGTCAGCAGGTTCACTGCCAACAGGTCCACTGCCAACAGGTTCACTGTCAGCAGGTTCACTGTCAACAGGTTCACTGTCAGCAGGTTCAATGTCAGCAGGTTCACTATCAACAGGTTCACTGTCAACAGGTTCACTGTCAACAGGTTCACAGGTGGAGACAGTTGATGGAGATTTAAACACAGATAGGGGGGGTGGGGAGACAAACAGACGAGAGTTAACAACCAAGGGAGACTTCATTGTGGGTGTTCTCCCGTACCCCAAACACATTGTTTTTACTCCATAGGCCGTAACACACAAATTAGTTATTTTCACAGCGCCCTGAGCAGTTGTGTATTTTAAATAACTTTCCAAACAATCTTAATAACAATTATAGACTTCACTTCTCTTTTGTTTTTAAATTGTATGCATAATTTATATTTTTTAAAATATTTTCTCATCCACTTTATTAATGTGTAAGTTCTCTGTTTTCAGTCATGTTCTCAGGTGAGAAAAGTTAAGCGTAATTAATGTTGTGTTTTCATCATTATTTGACATCTGATTATAAATAATATGTCATTAGATGATAATCAGCCATAATTTTAAAAACATGACATTTATTAGTGAGAACACATTATAAACATGACATTTATTAGTGAGAACACATTATAAACATGACATTTCTTAGTGAGAACACATTATAAACATGACATTTATTAGTGAGAACACATTACCTGACGCTGTTCAAATCTTACCGATAGAGTAAAGTCTAAAAGTTTTTGTCATTATTTTGAAGGGGAAGAAGTTTTTTTGTTCATTAGTAAACATGATTTCTCTGGCTCACCACAAACCCAATCCCCCAACCCCCACCCTCCCGACCCCCACCCTCCCGACCCCCGATGTTAATTTGTTTGCCGGTTGTATTTGAAATCTAATAAATCGATATAATATTTGAACACACAGTTATGAAATTTGTTGTTAACTAAACGATAAGTTCATATTTTATAAACTAAAGTAAAGAGTAAACATGGCATGCAGGTCAATAATGCACAAGTGACATAATTACTACAATAACATAATAGTAACTAAATCACTGTTACTCTTATTTACGGTTTTGCTAGTTAAGTTAATACGTCATGAATATGCTGCCAATGGCACGCGTGTCAGGCTTGATGCCAATGGCACGCGTGTCAGGCTTGGCACGTTTAACGGATAAGCATTAAAAACTGACAGAAAATAAATTAATCAAATTATGTGTGGTAGTGTTACTGGGAAAGTAATAACTAGGTGAATGTATTACATGTGTTACTGTGAAAGTAATAACTAGGTGAATGTATTACATGTGTTACTGTGAAAGTAATAACTAGGTGAATGTATTACATGTGTTACTGTGAAAGTAATAACTAGGTGAATGTATTACATGTGTTACTGTGAATGTAATAACTAGGTGAATGTATTACATGTGTTACTGTGAAAGTAATAACTAGGTGAATGTATTACATGTGTTACTGTGAAAGTAATAACTAGGTGAATGTATTACATGTGTTACTGTGAAAGTAATAACTAGGTGAATGTATTTTGTGATGTATTGTTATTCGTAGACTTATCGCATTCACGTGTATTACCGCAATCACGTGTATTACCGCAATCACGTTTATTACCGCAATCACGTGTATTACCGCAATCACGTGTATTACCGCACTCACGTTTATTACCGCAAACACGTGTATTACCACACTCACGTGTATTACCGCATTCACGTGTATTACCACACTCACGTGTATTACCGCATTCACGTGTATTACCACACTCACATGTATTACCGCAATCACGTGTATTACCGCAATCACGTTTATTACCGCAATCACGTGTATTACCGCAATCACGTGTATTACCGCACTCACGTTTATTACCGCAAACACGTGTATTACCACACTCACGTGTATTACCGCATTCACGTGTATTACCACACTCACGTGTATTACCGCATTCACGTGTATTACCACACTCACTTGTATTACCACACTCACATGTATTACCACACTCACTTGTATTACCACACTCACTTGTATTACCACACTCACTTGTATTACCACACTCACTTGTATTACCACACTTACTTGTATTACCACACTCACTTGTATTACCACACTCACTTGTATTACCACACTCACTTGTATTACCACACTCACTTGTATTACGCAATATGTTGTTAGCAATACTTTTATTGATTTAATAAATTTGTGGTAAAAATGTTGCTGCTATAAATTGTTTAATGTCAATGAACTAAATGTGGCTGATATAAATTGTTCAATATCAATGAACTAAATGTTGCTGAAATAAATTGTTCAATGTCAATGAACTAACAAGTGTGACTTGTGGTCAATGATCCCTTCAAGCGGGTGCGCAGCAGACATCTCACCGACACCGCGCAACATTTTAAAATTACCGAGCATCAAATTTTGATATATATAATAATATAATAATATAATTATATAATAATATAAGTGTTTGTGGGTTGTAAAAATGTGTTTTAAAAAATCAATTTTAAAAAAAACGTAATCATAAAAATACGAGTTTATAATTGTACGGACCAACGAACCTTAGAGTAAACATTGGTTGGAATAGTAATAGTAATAATAATAAATGGATTATTTTATGAGGGGTCTACCGGATTCAATTTTTTGAAATCCGGCCGTAGCCGGACTTGCCGGATTTATGAAGTGAGATCCGGCCGGATGCCGGAGCCGGATTTAAAAATAAAAAACCAAGTATCGAAGTAAATCACTTGACTAAGGTGAATGGAGTCTCTCGACTGTTCATTACTGTAGACATGACCATAATGACATGTACTCATATTGAATCATTGAATGTAAAATAATTACATTAGAGAAAGTAATATTAAGTTCCATAATTTCAAGATGAAACAATACATAAGCACATAATGTTAATTTAGTAGGGCTGTTATCGATTAATTTAAAATTAATCGTTAACTTTTGAAAAATTAACGATTAATTAATCGTTAATTTCGATTAAAGCCAAAAGTTGAAATGTTTAGTGTCGTAAGTAACATTTATTAAATGTACTTGTTGAAAATCTAAATAACACTGGAATGTCTTCTTTAAATGACACCTTTTAACCAACAACGCAAACAGACAAGTGTATTGACATTATTTGGTTCAAGTGACGAGCTGGTCTTAATGACAATATAACCAGCCGAGCTGAAAAATCGTTTACATAGCTTTAGATTGTCTCAACTGAAGTTTCCAATACTGTAGTGGATGTTTGGTTTGCAGGTGATATGTAAGCGAAGTGTTAGAACCATGGTAGCAATGTTCCCTTTAAGCAGCGCCGCTGCGCAGATATTTTACCGACGCATCGCAGGAGTTTAGAATCACCGCGCAGAAAATTTTGTAAAATTTTGCACACAAAAATGGACGTTGTGGATTTTTGCACACGAGTTTTTTAAAAAACTTTGCACACGAAACAACGAGATTAGACTTAGAGGGAACATTGCATGGTATGCAAACGATTGCTCTCAGTGGAAACAACAACCTTTACCAACATTTTGAACAACCACCTAAGTGAATATTTTAAACAAAAATGTTCGTGTATTGTCCGGAAATTAGTTAATATTTATCGGCCGAAATATTTTACTTTTTGACTTCCAATACATTTATAAGTGGTGGGTCGATTAATCGTTAAAACAAATTTTTAATCGTTAAAAATTGTTACCGTTTAATCGAGACAATAATCGTTAATTTCCGGAGAATTTAGTAATTTCAATTTTCAGTTTCAGTTTTTAGTTTTCCCATTGTTTTCGTTTGGCTAATCGGCAGCTCAGTTACAACTCGCAACAACTGTGACAGTTTATAGTTATTGTGCGAATTGTTCACTGAATGGTAGCAACTGTCGTACTCACTCACGTTAGTATCACGTGGTTTGCATTCTTTAATACATGCTTCGCATGCACGACCAACGTTCCCCCTTAGATTCGTTGGTCCGTGTGCAAAGTAAAAAAATCTCACAAACAATTTTGTGTGCTATATCTTTCAAAATTTACTGGGCGGAAATTCTAAACTGCTGCGCGGCGTCGGTCAGATATCTGCGCGACCGTGGAGCCGCGCAGTTTAGTTGGAACATTTTGCAGCATGATATGCCATTTTGACTCAAACGTGCCTTCCATAAATGGCGTCAAGCACCTAGGGGGGGGGGAGGGTCACACGAGGGGGAGGGTTTGTTGTAGTTTTAACAACTGTGACGTCACATCAACTTTATAAAAAAAGTTCAACTTAAATCTTTGATTGCTAACAATTTATTTTATGACTTCTTAAATGGCTTCTCGCGTGTTACGGTATTACAGTGCAGCCTTACACTTAACTAAAAACATACTTAAATATTACAGTGCAGCCTTACACTTAACTAAAAACATACTTAAATATTACAGTGCAGCCTTACACTTAACTAAAAACATACTTAAATATTACAGTGCAGCCTTACACTTAACTAAAAACATTCTTAAATATTACAGTGCAGCCTTACACTTAACTAAAAACATACTTAAATATTACAGTGCAGCCTTACACTTAACTAAAAACATACTTAAATATTACAGTGCAGCCTTACACTTAACTAAAAACATACTTAAATATTACAGTGCAGCCTTACACTTAACTAAAAACATACTTAAATATTACAGTGCAGCCTTACACTTAACTAAAAACATACTTAAATATTACAGTGCAGCCTTACACTTAACTAAAAACATACTTAAATATTACAGTGCAGCCTTACACTTAACTAAAAACATACTTAAATATTACAGTGCAGCCTTACACTTAACTAAAAACATACTTAAATATTACAGTGCAGCCTTACACTTAACTAGAAACATACTTAAATGACATAAAGTGGTTTGTAAAAGGCTCATTTTCAAATAAGAAATACGGCTTTTATTGGGGGTGGGGGAGTGGGGGGGGGACTTTATGACGTTATATTTGACGAAGTGTGACGAGGGGGGGGGGAATCGGCCAAAATCGCGTGACGTCATTTATGGACGACCCCATACACAAGTTCTAGCACGCGACCCGCGTATTCCAAACAAAGCTCGTATACCAAGCAAAATGTTTCGCATCCAAACAGGACGTATACCAAGTTGGACTTATACCAAAGCAGACACATACCGACGTACCACTGTATTCAAGTCCAATAAACTCATGAAGTTATGCACCATTACAATTCAAAATGAGTGTTTTTGTTTTCTTATTTACGTCAGCGAGAAATAAAAAAAACTGGAAGTTCTACTGTGCTATTGCCAAATCTGGCCCAAACCCGACAAAATTGGACCGAAGCCGGAGCCGGATTTGTAAAAATGGCCAGATTCCGCATTTACCGAAGCCGGAGCCGAAATCCGGTACATCCCTATAATTTATATAGTGTTGTGCCTCAGTAAGGAACTGGGCTCACAGCGCTTTACATAAAGATAATAACATACATATAAGTTATAAGTATTAAATAAACATTCATATCATAGCAACCACATAAATGACAGTACGTTACACATAAGCTACGTTAATCATTAGAAGAAATGTTGTTTTATTAATTTTGAAATTAAATTTTGAAAAGATGTGTCTTAAGTGCAGTCCTGTAGGCCTTCGTAGTTGGAATACTACGGATGTTTAATGATAGAGAATTCCATTCTTTGACTGAAGGAGGAGGGGGGGGGGCGGGGCGGCATTAGCACTTGTTAGAATTCTTATAAAGATGAACCACATGACTAGAATGCATGTTTTACCAAGTAACGTTAAGTAGATAGGCAGCTCACCAATCACCGCCGCTAGTGTTTGGCGCGTTACTGCGTGCCGCCATTGTACAGCTGTTTATCTCCAGTATCAGCACGGCTGTTGATCGCTGTCACTCTTATCTACAGCTGATTGATTCCTTTACGGAACAAATACTTTCTAGGTCGGTTCAAAGCACGTGACACGTTCCCTGTTAGCATACAGGGGTTGAGTTTCGTTATTATGTAACTGTGACAAGCGTCAAATATCTACAGCTACGACAGGGCCTCTCAAACTCGGATGAGGGAGGCATGTGTCATTTTATAGACGAAGAGATGTGTATATGCTCCCCCCCCCTCAACAACCCGACCCTAGCAAACAAAAAACAATTGATGCATCTGAACACATTTGACTACTTATCCCTAATAATAACCACGGATGTATTTACGCGCTTCAATCAGATCATATTTTAATAAGTATGTTACATATATCAAATTAACAATACAATTAGATGTGTATAAGTACTAGATGTCTAAATTTCACGAATATAACATTTTTGTATCTTTCTGGCAGCCAAAAAAAAATCCACTTGGTGAGCCGCATGCGGCACGCGGGAAGCATGTTTAAGAGCCTTGATCTATGAGATGCACATAAGTTAAATGATTGGTAAATGTAGGGGTCTACCGTAAATGTAGGGGTCTACCGATATGCATTTTGTTTTGCCGATATTACTGACCTACATATGACTCATGACAAAACGAATTGTCAGCTATAAAATTGTACAAATAAAATTAGGTACTCCTTTTGAACCTTCAACTTTGATTCATAATTAATTCTAACCAATTGTTAAATGGCTTTTGCACACGGCCACCTTTAATGAATAAAAAAAATGAGAACAAAGCAATATAAATCGACTCAAAATGAGGTTGAAGGATGAATGGTTGCGTATGACAACAAGTCTGCACACGGTACATTTTTGTTATTCCATACGAAACGAAATGTTTTACACGTCTGCGATTCTCGGTGCATCTTTGCTATTAGAGCAATTACGGTATACTCGGCGTTGGCATCACTTACACAGTATTTCATAGTATATGAAAATCGGCCGATACCTAAACAATATCATAGCACATAGCACATGGCACGCTGTCACGTGGCACATGACACGCTGTCACGTGGCAAATGGCACGCTGTCACGTGACACGCTGTCACGTGGCAAATGACACACTGTCACGTGGCACATGGCACACTGTCACATGGCACACTGTCACGTGGCACACTGTCACGTGGCACACTGTCACATGGCACGCTGTCACGTGGCACACTGTCAAGTGGCACATTGTCACATGGCACGCTGTCACGTGGCTGTACATATTAAAACTCGGACTCGTTTGGTTCTTTCAATACCAATATCGGGATCGATATATTAAATTGTTGAGATATTTATTATTCTAAATGATACATTTTTCTGATTTTTTTTAAAAACATTTTTTTTGGGGGGGGGGAATATGTGAAATATCGGTGACGTCAATATCGGGACCTTTACATGCTACCGATACCAATATTGCCGATATCCTGATATCGGCTGGCCGATATATCGGTCAGTGCTGTTAACTCCTGGGAAATTTCCCAAATCGTGGCCATTTTTCAAGCCAAATTAGGCAAATTTATAGAAATGGGAATTTATGAGGATTTGGCCTTAAATATGGGAATATTAGAGATTACTTCGCCAACAGAATTTAATGCATGTGGGAATTTTTAGTCTAATTTGGGAATTTTTTTTACTTCTGACTGGGAAAAGTTGGCACCTTGAGTTAACAGCACTGATATCGGTAGACCCCTAGATTGACCCCTAGATAGACCCCTACATAGACCCCTAGATAGACCCCTACATAGACCCCTACATAGACCCCCATTGATGTTGTTGTAATTGTGCATGGCACGTGTGTGTTGTACAGATATGTAATGTGTTTTAAACGCGATATTATATTAATATTCTGCTACATTACTTATATATCAGTTTAGTTAATTCGTTTTTGTCGTGCCTATTATACCATGGCATCTTGACATGAAATTACAATCTAAAACATCTTTTTATAAGCTACAACGTTGTCTTGATAGCGTCTTGAAACCATGTGATAAATTCTGTTTACAAGTTAACGTCTTTATAAGATATATAAATAGAATATGTTATTTTGTAAAGTCGTAATACCACCCCATAACATCTCTGTATCTCTCTTTAACATCCTGACACTCGTGGAATAAAGAAAAACAGTTGCCTTGCATAATTCAACATAATAAATCTAAAGACACCTTTGTTTATTGTGTATACAAATTGTGACACGATTGTTTATACCAATGCAGCATTATGTACTACACTCTTTCATTATTATTAAGTTAAGGATGAGGCCGACAGCGGACAATTTTGTTTGTACATAAGTTTGTATGATACAATTATGATACAATTATCCCGGCAGTGGCGTAGTCATGGGGGTTGTGCAGAGGTGCCACTTCTACAGGTGGTTCTTAATTTTATAAGAATGAAACTCAGACTTTCTACCATGACTGTGTCAACTGTGTGTTCGTCTGACTGTACATCGCAGACATATTGGTAACTTTAAAGTCATGATTAGACTTGGAGTTTCAATAACAAGCGAAATAAAAAAGTATATATATATATATAGTTATAACGTATGCACATTCTTATAATAAACGTGAATTTTCTTGCTCCGCATGAATTGGTGTACATGGATACACTACAACTAAATGGATACACTACAACTAAATGGATACACTACAACTAGAACTAAATGGATACACTACAGCTAGAACTAAATGGATACACTACAGCTACAACTAAATGGATGCACTACAGCTAGAACTAAATGGATACACTACAGCTAGAACTAAATGGATACACTACAGCTACAACTAAATGGATACACTACAGCTACAACTAAATGGATACACTACAGCTAGAACTAAATGGATACACTACAGCTACAACTAAATGGATACACTACAGCTAGAACTAAATGGATACACTACAGCTAGAACTAAATGGATACACTACAACTAAATGGATACACTACAACTAAATGGATACTCTACAACCAAATTTACAAAAATAACTTTTTTTTACTGCTCCGTAAGTAAACCTAATTTTACTAAAGTTACTCCGATAACTCTTTTAATAGCTGTGAGTAGACAATTTTATGGTGTATACCACCTGTATATACCACCTGTATATACCACCTGTATATACCACCTGTATATACCACCTGTATATATCACCTGTATATATCACCTGTATATACCACCTGTATATATCACCTGTTTATACCACCTGTATATACCACCTGTATATATCACCTGTATATATCACCTGTATATACCACCTGTATATATCACCTGTTTATACCACCTGTATATATCACCTGTATATACCACCTGTATATATCACCTGTATATACCACCTGTATATATCACCTGTATATATCACCTGTATATATCACCTGTATATATCACCTGTATATATCACCTGTATATATCACCTGTATATACCACCTGTATATATCACCTGTATATACCACCTGTATATATCACCTGTATATACCACCTGTATATATCACCTGTTTATACCACCTGTATATATCACCTGTATATACCACCTGTATATATCACCTGTATATACCACCTGTATATATCACCTGTATATACCACCTGTATATATCACCTGTATATACCACCTGTATATATCACCTCTTTGAGTCAATATAACAGTTATAACATATAAATGTTTACATATATTACACAATAACACTGTTTTATTGATATACGCCACTGTTAAGACCTTGTATTGTAGCCCTCTATGTATAGTAGTCTTAGACAGCTACAATCAAGCTGAAAGGGACATGACTGTTTAAACAAAATGTTTTTTATCACATTCAAATACCTAATTTCTGTAAGTTGTAAAAGTCAATTTTTAGGTTATAAAGTAACCACATTCCCATTATGTCAGACTCGAGGCTACGTCACATTCCCATTATGTCAGACTCGAGGCTACGTCACATTCCCATTATGTCAGACTCGAGGCTACGTCACATTCCCATTATGTCAGACTCGAGGCTACGTCACATTCCCATTGTGTCAGACTCGAGGCTACGTCACATTCCCATTATGTCAGACTCGAGGCTACGTCACATTCCCATTATGTCAGACTCGAGGCTACGTCACATTCCCATTATGTCAGACTCGAGGCTACGTCACATTCCCATTGTGTCAGACTCGAGGCTACGTCACATTCCCATTGTGTCAGACTCGAGGCTACGTCACATTCCCATTGTGTCAGACTCGAGGTTACGTCACATTCCCATTGTGTCAGACTCGAGGCTACGTCACATTCCCATTATGTCAGACTCGAGGCTACGTCACATTCCCATTGTGTCAGACTCGAGGCTACGTCACATTCCCATTGTGTCAGACTCGAGGCTACGTCACATTCCCATTGTGTCAGACTCGAGGCTACGTCACATTCCCATTATGTCAGACTCGAGGCTACGTCACATTCCCATTATGTCAGACTCGAGGTTACGTCACATTTGAACTATCCAATCAGAATTCATCCAAGAAACCCCGCCATCTTGTCAAGAGACGTCTAACCGAGAAAGTTGCGTACTACGTCACAACAACAAGAACAGCACACGTAGTAACTAAGCAGATCAGTTCAATACAAGCTAATAATAAATTTCAAACTGGCTGTCCAACATCTCTCCCCTTTAGCGACACCAAAACTCCTACACCCCCCCCCACACACACGCATACGGGGGTATCACATACCACATAATGAACTAGGCAAGTAGGCATTCTACGGTTGTTGCCGACGGCGGCATTCAGACAGCTAGACTCCGTCCCTTATCATACTAATGACGGAGATAATCAGAGCCTGCAAGGAAGATAAGCCTAACTATCCGCGGACTATCCTCGCCTCTATCTTTTCTCCTCTGTTGACAAAGAGGTTAACACTTGAAGATGACAAAGCACACAGTCAACATGCGCGGAATTCACCTCTCGCACTGTTTCCTGTAATATTCTTCCGCGGTACTATTTTTGGTGTTTTAGTGCTTTAAAAAAAAATTTGGTATGACCTAGTGACATAATTCTATACACTGTGACGTAATTGGAAGAATACCTTTTATGTCGGTTTGTGGAGAATGCGCCACTGGGTATGGAAGGTAGAATGCGCCACTGGGTAGGAAGGTAGAATGCGCCACTGGGTATGGAAGGTAGAATGCGCCACTGGGTATGGAAGGTAGAATGCGCCACTGGGTATGGAAGGTAGAATGCGCCACTGGGTATGGAAGGTAGAATGCGCCACTGGGTATGGAAGGTAGAATGCGCCACTGGGTATGGAAGGTAGAATGCGCCACTGGGTATGGAAGGTAGAATGCGCCACTGGGTATGGAAGGTAGAATGCGCCACTGGGTATGGAAGGTAGAATGCGCCACTGGGTATGGAAGGTAGAATGCGCCACTGGGTATGGAAGGTAGAATGCGCCACTGGGTATGGAAGGTAGAATGCGCCACTGGGTATGGAAGGTAGAATGCGCCACTGGGTATGGAAGGTAGAATGCGCCACTGGGTATGGAAGGTAGAATGCGCCACTGGGTATGGAAGGTAGAATGCGCCACTGGGTATGGAAGGTAGAATGCGCCACTGGGTATGGAAGGTAGAATGCGCCACTGGGTATGGAAGGTAGAATGCGCCACTGGGTATGGAAGGTAGAATGCGCCACTGGGTATGGAAGGTAGAATGCGCCACTGGGTATGGAAGGTAGAATGCGCCACTGGGTATGGAAGGTAGAATGCGCCACTGGGTATGGAAGGTAGAATGCGCCACTGGGTATGGAAGGTAGAATGCGCCACTGGGTATGGAAGGTAGAATGCGCCACTGGGTATGGAAGGTAGAATGCGCCACTGGGTATGGAAGGTAGAATGCGCCACTGGGTATGGAAGGTAGAATGCGCCACTGGGTATGGAAGGTAGAATGCGCCACTGGGTATGGAAGGTAGAATGCGCCACTGGGTATGGAAGGTAGAATGCGCCACTGGGTATGGAAGGTAGAATGCGCCACTGGGTATGGAAGGTAGAATGCGCCATGGGTATGGAAGGTAGAATGCGCCACTGGGTATGGAAGGTAGAATGCGCCACTGGGTATGGAAGGTAGAATGCGCCACTGGGTATGGAAGGTAGAATGCGCCACTGGGTATGGAAGGTAGAATGCGCCACTGGGTATGGAAGGTAGAATGCGCCACTGGGTATGGAAGGTAGAATGCGCCACTGGGTATGGAAGGTAGAATGCGCCACTGGGTATGGAAGGTAGAATGCGCCACTGGGTATGGAAGGTAGAATGCGCCACTGGGTATGGAAGGTAGAATGCGCCACTGGGTATGGAAGGTAGAATGCGCCACTGGGTATGGAAGGTAGAATGCGCCACTGGGTATGGAAGGTAGAATGCGCCACTGGGTATGGAAGGTAGAATGCGCCACTGGGTATGGAAGGTAGAATGCGCCACTGGGTATGGAAGGTAGAATGCGCCACTGGGTATGGAAGGTAGAATGCGCCACTGGGTATGGAAGGTAGAATGCGCACTGGGTATGGAAGGTAGAATGCGCCACTGGGTATGGAAGGTAGAATGCGCCATGGGTATGGAAGGTAGAATGCGCCATGGGTATGGAAGGTAGAATGCGCCACTGGGTATGGAAGGTAGAATGCGCCACTGGGTATGGAAGGTAGAATGCGCCATGGGTATGGAAGGTAGAATGCGCCACTGGGTATGGAAGGTAGAATGCGCCATGGGTATGGAAGGTAGAATGCGCATGGGTATGGAAGGTAGAATGCGCCATGGGTATGGAAGGTAGAATGCGCCACTGGGTATGGAAGGTAGAATGCGCCACTGGGTATGGAAGGTAGAATGCGCCACTGGGTATGGAAGGTAGAATGCGCCACTGGGTATGGAAGGTAGAATGCGCCACTGGGTATGGAAGGTAGAATGCGCACTGGGTATGGAAGGTAGAATGCGCCACTGGGTATGGAAGGTAGAATGCGCCATGGGTATGGAAGGTAGAATGCGCCACTGGGTATGGAAGGTAGAATGCGCCACTGGGTATGGAAGGTAGAATGCGCCACTGGGTATGGAAGGTAGAATGCGCACTGGGTATGGAAGGTAGAATGCGCACTGGGTATGGAAGGTAGAATGCGCCACTGGGTATGGAAGGTAGAATGCGCCACTGGGTATGGAAGGTAGAATGCGCCATGGGTATGGAAGGTAGAATGCGCCACTGGGTATGGAAGGTAGAATGCGCATGGGTATGGAAGGTAGAATGCGCCACTGGGTATGGAAGGTAGAATGCGCCACTGGGTATGGAAGGTAGAATGCGCCATGGGTATGGAAGGTAGAATGCGCCACTGGGTATGGAAGGTAGAATGCGCACTGGGTATGGAAGGTAGAATGCGCCACTGGGTATGGAAGGTAGAATGCGCACTGGGTATGGAAGGTAGAATGCGCCATGGGTATGGAAGGTAGAATGCGCCATGGGTATGGAAGGTAGAATGCGCCACTGGGTATGGAAGGTAGAATGCGCACTGGGTATGGAAGGTAGAATGCGCCACTGGGTATGGAAGGTAGAATGCGCCACTGGGTATGGAAGGTAGAATGCGCCACTGGGTATGGAAGGTAGAATGCGCCACTGGGTATGGAAGGTAGAATGCGCCACTGGGTATGGAAGGTAGAATGCGCCACTGGGTATGGAAGGTAGAATGCGCCACTGGGTATGGAAGGTAGAATGCGCCACTGGGTATGGAAGGTAGAATGCGCACTGGGTATGGAAGGTAGAATGCGCCACTGGGTATGGAAGGTAGAATGCGCCATGGGTATGGAAGGTAGAATGCGCCACTGGGTATGGAAGGTAGAATGCGCCATGGGTATGGAAGGTAGAATGCGCCACTGGGTATGGAAGGTAGAATGCGCCACTGGGTATGGAAGGTAGAATGCGCCACTGGGTATGGAAGGTAGAATGCGCACTGGGTATGGAAGGTAGAATGCGCCACTGGGTATGGAAGGTAGAATGCGCCACTGGGTATGGAAGGTAGAATGCGCACTGGGTATGGAAGGTAGAATGCGCCACTGGGTATGGAAGGTAGAATGCGCCACTGGGTATGGAAGGTAGAATGCGCCACTGGGTATGGAAGGTAGAATGCGCCACTGGGTATGGAAGGTAGAATGCGCCACTGGGTATGGAAGGTAGAATGCGCCACTGGGTATGGAAGGTAGAATGCGCCACTGGGTATGGAAGGTAGAATGCGCCACTGGGTATGGAAGGTAGAATGCGCCACTGGGTATGGAAGGTAGAATGCGCCACTGGGTATGGAAGGTAGAATGCGCCACTGGGTATGGAAGGTAGAATGCGCCACTGGGTATGGAAGGTAGAATGCGCCACTGGGTATGGAAGGTAGAATGCGCCACTGGGTATGGAAGGTAGAATGCGCCACTGGGTATGGAAGGTAGAATGCGCCACTGGGTATGGAAGCTATCTCGTGGAAACTAAGTGTAATTTTGACCTACGACTGCTCCCCTCCAGAGGTGCTACCCCACCCCCCTCTTACTGGACTAATATGATGAGAGTGGTCATCGACTACTACGACACAGTGCTGTTAACTCCTGGGAAATTTCCCAAATCGTGGGAAACTTGTTTAAAAGCCAAAATAGGCAAATTTATAGAAATGGGAATTTATGGGGAATTTTGCCTTAAATATGGGAATATTTAGATTGCTTCGCCAACAGAATTTAATGCATTTGGGAATTTTTAGTCTAATTTGGAATTTTTTTTTATTCCTGCCTGGGAAAATTTGGCACCTTGAGTTAACAGCACTGCTACGACAGACGAACAACTATTTTGACCTACGAGTGCCTACGGCTACGATGTTTATTGACAAGACATAGACACAGGCATGTTAGTAGCTGCTTTAGGAGAACTAAAGATCTTTAAATAATGGCATTGTTATATAATACATAGATTATAGATAGAAATATAGAAATATCAACTAAAACATGTCATCTTTTCTCATCTATACATGACGCTGCTGTCTATTACTAGTATAGATTTAGCGTCACATACTTGTAGGTGTAGTGGGGCAAGTGGGGTCGCAGCGTTCATCAGGGACCTCGAAGGATGCAGCTCGAGTCACAACTTCAACATACGGTGGAGTGGAGAGATGAGTAGAGGCCGTTGCCTGTGGTAACGCTGCGTCACGTTGACTCTCAACATGTACAACATGGATGACGCTAATGATTCTGTCTGTATAGATGCAGCAGTCTGTAGTAGTTGATAAAATGATTACATAGGTTAGTTGATATTGTCTAGATTTCTAGTTCGCTAGCCTGGTTCATGTGATGATGAGTAACATGCCGATTATTAAATATAGATGCTGTATGGTCGCTCTAAAGCAGGCGACTAATCATTGACTGAGGCAATGTCGTGTCAAGAAATCATCGTAGGCCGTAGGCACGTCGTAGGTGACTATATTAGTGTGTTCGCGCGGTCGATGGAGACGAGTGCTGTGTAACGTCAAGGTGCCTAATTTTCCCGAGCATGTATAATGGATAAAAGTATAATATCAAATTAAGGACTATAATATTCCAAACTTAGGCATATATGGTAATTCGGTATGGCGAATGCAATCTATAAGATCCCAGAGTTTGAGAGAAGGGCAGATATATTCCCCATAATGCGAGGGGTCTATTATGTGCCTACTTTTGGGACGTGGTGGGTGAGAGATCTGGTGTGTCACCACTTGTGGATAATTGTTCAGAGTTAACGCTAGCGACTGGTCCGATGTAGTCGTCGAGACTCACTCTCAGCATAATTTGATTAGTGCCAGTTGAAGCGTGGTGTACTGCACCTCTGGATGCTAGTCAGTCGTCTCAGATTACACTTTAGTTGCCAGCGAGATAGCGTGCCTCAGTGGACGCGCAGTGGACGCATGATCTATCGTCCAGTACCCAGTGCGCAGTTCTAGCCTTCGCATACCCAGTGGCGTCATTCTACCTCTCCAATGACTCCAGTGGGCGCTAGGCTACCTTCCATACTCCCTTGGCGGCATATCGTACCGTCCATACCCATGTGCGCTATTCTACCTCCATAACAGGTGGCGCATTCTACTGGTCACTATACACAGTGTGCGCAGTACTACCTTCCACTACCAGAGTGGCTGCACGTCTCTACACCTGTCCGATAGCTCAGTGCGCATCTACCTTCCTCTAGCCCAGCTGGTCTGTCATTCTCTACCTTTGTCCTTGACCCAGGGCGCATTGCTACCTGCGCATACCAGAGAGGCGCGATTCTGTCCTGTCCAGTACCCAGTGGGGTCGCAGTCTACCTTCGCATACCCAGTCTGGCGCATGCTAGTACCTTTAGCTTTTCCATACCCATTGGCGCATTCTATCCGTTGTCCAGAACCCATGTGGCGCATTCTACCTTCCAGTACCGCATGATGGCGCATGGCTACCATTTGCATACCCAGTGTCGCATGTCTACCGTCCAGACCCTGGCGCATCGTACCTTCCATAACTGTGGCGCTAAACTACCTTCCATCATAACCAGGTGGCGCATGTCTACCTTCCATACCCAGTGTGCGCAGTCTACCTCCATATACCCCACCAGGATGGCGCGATTCGATCAGTTCCATACCAGTGCGCTAGTAGCTTCCGTCATACCCAGGTGGCGCATTCTACCCGACCATCCCAGTGCGCATTCTAGCTTCCTTGGCATGGCCATTCTACCATTCGCATAGTAGCCCAGTGCGCATTCTACCTTCCGATTACCCTAGTGGCGCATGTCTACCTTCCTTACCAGTGCGCAGTCCAACTACTACTTCCATACCCAGTGGCGCATTCTACCCTCCATACCCAGTGCGTCATTCTTACCTCCTGTCCCAGGCGCATGTCGACCTACCATACCCACTGGCGCTAGTTCCTACCGTCCATACCCAGTGCGCAGTCGTACCTTCCATGACCAGTGACGCAGTCCTACCTTCCTTAGTTCCAGGGCGCATTCTACTTCCATACCATGGCGGCATTGTCTACCTTCCAGACGCCAGTGGCGCATTCTACCGTCACATACCCAGCTGGCGCAGTTCTACCGGTCCCATGACCCTGTGCGCACATGTCTACCGTCCATACCCAGTGCGCAGTCTACCTTCCATACCCAGTGCGCACACTTTGCAACCTGCATGCTTATCAGTGGACGCATCTACTGCTTCAAACACCGTGCGCATGTCTACCTTCCAGCCCGCAGGGGCGCATGTCTACCGTTCCATACCCAGTGGCGCATTCTACCGTCAGACCCAGTGAGCGCAATCGAGCTGCCATACCCAGTGCGCATTCGATTCTTCCATACCGCATGGCGCGATTCTACGCTTCCATACCCAGTGCGCATTCTACCGTACCATTCCCAGTGGCGCATCTCACGCTCCCATCATGGCGCATGTCTACCGTTCCAGTACCCAGTGGCTGCAGTCTATCGTTTCCGTACCCAGTGGCAGCATTCTACACGTCCATACCCAGTGGCGCAGTCTACCTTCCATGACCCAGTGGCGCATTCTCTACCTTGCCATACCCTAGTGCGCCATTTCTATCTTCATAGCAGATGCGCTTGTCGTGTAGGTCCGTGCCATACTCCAGTGCGCCATTCGACCGTCCGATATCGCCAGTGGCGCTATTCGACCTTCCATACCCAGGTGGCGCATGTCTACGTTCCTTACCCAGTGCGGCGCAGGCTACCTTCATTATCCCAGTGGGTCGCATTCTACGTTCGCATACATAGTGGTGCGCATAACCTCGACTGCTCCATACCCATGGCGCATACGAGCCTTCCGATAAAGCCCAGTGGCGCATTCTACCTTCCATACGCCAGTGGCGCAGTCGACTTCCAACCCTGTGCGCATTCTAGCCGCCTAGTACCATTGGCTGCATGCGACGCATGCCCATAACCCATGTGCGCAGTCTACCTTCCATTTAGGGGTTTGTTTTGGAGGTCCCTGGCGCAGAGTCTACTTCCATAGGAGTACCCAGTGCGCATTCTAAACCTTGCCATACCCAGGCGCGCATTCGAACACGTTCCATAACGCGAGGTGGTCGCATTCTACGCATTTCCAGAACCCAGTGGCGCATGGTCTAGCTCGTCCAGACCCTGGGCGCATTCGTACCGTTCCATACCCAGTGTCGCATTCTACGTGTCCAGTACCCGTGGCGCATTCGTCCCCGGTACTCATACCCATGCGACAGCTTCGACCTTCCTACCCGTGGCGCATGTCTACCTTCCCGATAGCCCAGTGGCGCATGTCTACGGATTGCATACCCAGTGCGCATCTAGGACTTCCATACCCAGTGGCGCATTCATACATTCCATACCAGTGGCGCATGTCTACGCGTCCGATACCCAGCGGCGCTTGTCTATTCCATGTCCATAAGCCCAGTGGCGCATGCTACAGCCGGTCCCAGCGCATCTCTAGCCTGCGCATTCTACCTTCCATACCCAGTGGCGCATTCTAGCAACTTCCATACCCAGTGGGCGCATTCTAGCTTCCAGACCCTAAGTGCGCAGTCGACCTTCCATACCCTGTGGCGCGACTTCTAGCGTCGATACCCCGTGCCGTCGCATCTAAGCGCATTGTCCATACCCATGCGCAGTCTGACCTTCCATACCCGAGTGCGCAGTCTACCTTCGCTTAACGAGTGGTCGCATTCGTACCTCCAGACCCACGTGGACGCGTTTACAACCAGTCCATACCAGTGGCGCAATTGCTACTGTCCATACCCAGGATGGCGCATTCTACCTTCCATACCCGGGGCTGCATGTCTACCGTCCATGAACAGTGGCGCTAATTCGACCGTGCCATACCCGCTGGCGCAAACTCTACCTTCCAGACGCCAGTTGGCGCATTCTACCTTACATACCCAGTGCGCGAGTCGACCTGTCCATGACCCTGTGGCGAATGTCTGACCGTCTTAACCCAGGGCGCATTCGACCTAGCATAAACCCATTGGCCAGTCAACTCCATGACCCATGCTGCTTTCTACCTGCCATACCCAGTGCTGCATCGTGACCGTCCATACCCAGTGGCGCAGTCTGACCTTCCATATCGCAGTTAGGCGCATTCGACCTGCCATACCCTGTGGCGCATCGACCGATGCCATGTGACCCAGTGGCGCGCAGTCGACCTTCCATACCCAGTGCGCAAGGCAGTCGTCCATACACGTGCGCTTTCGACCCGTCCATACCCAGTGGCAGTGTCTGAGCGCTTCCATACCGCAGGGCGCATTCTATCCGGCCTACCCAGTGGCGCAGTCGACCTTCCATACCCGAGTGGCGCAGTTCGAACCTTCCATATCCTCAGTGGCGCATGTCATACCTTCGCATAGCCCCTAGTCTGGCGCTGTCTACCTTCATACACCGCATGTGCGCTATCTCTGCGTGCGCATACCGCAGTGGCGCATGCTTCTAGACCTGCCTCATACCCAGGGCGCAGTCTACCTTCCATACTCCAGTGCGCGATTCTATCGCTCCAGACCCAGTGCGGCAGTCTACCTTCGCATAGCCACCAGTGGCGCATTCTACCGTCCGATAGCCCAGTGCGCATGCTACTTCCACTACCCAGTGCCGCATTCTGACCTTCCATACCCTTGGCGCAGTTCGACCTCCAGTAGACCCATGTGGCGCATTCTACCTTGCCTTATACCCAGTGCTGGCAGTCTATCGATCCATACCCAGTGGCCTGCATTCTACCTTCCATACCCAGTGGCGCATCTCACCTACCATACCGCAGGGCGCACTCTCCACAATCCGACAGAAAAAGGTATCTGCAATTACGTACACAGGGTATAGAATATGTCACGTAGCGTGCATACATGATTTTTTGTTTTATAGCACTAAAACTCCAGAACATATATAGTACTCGCGAAGAATAGTACTAGGAAGTGACAGTTGCGAGAGTGAATTCCGGCGCATGTGTGACTGAGGGTGCAGTTGCTCATCTGTTCAAGTGTAACCTCTTTGTCAACAGAGGAGATAAAGAGAGGAGGCGAGGATAGTCCGCGGATAGGTTAGCTGTTCTTACCTTGCAGCGCTGATTAGCGTCCGTCATTAGTATGAGTAAGATAAGGACGAGTCTAGCTGGCCTGGAATGCCTGGCCGTCGGTCAACACCGGTAAGAGAGCATGCCACTGGCCTAGCTTCATTATGGATGTGATGAGATACCCCCGTATGCGTGTGTGTGGTGAGGGTAGGAGTTGTGGTGTCGCATAAAGTGATAGTAAGTTGGACAGCCACAGTTTGAGAGTTTATTATTAGCGTGATGGAACTGAGCTGCTTAGTTGTACTACGTGTGCTGGTTGCTTGTGGTAGTGACGGAGTACGCAACTGTTCTCGAGTAGAAGACGTCCATCTTGACATGCATGGCGGGTTCTTGGATGAATTCGGATTGGATAGTTTCAAAATGTAGACGTAACCTCGAGGCTGACCATATTGGAAATGTGACGTAGCCGCGTAGTCAGACATATGGAATGGACGTAGCCTCGAGTCTGACGACACTGGGAAGGGGTACTAGCCTCGAGTCCGTGACACATGGAAGGTGACGAGCCTCAGAGTCGGACACAATGGATGTTGTACGTAGCCTCGAGTCTGACTAGTAATGATATGGGTGCGTGAGCCTCGAGTCTGACACAATGGAATGTTGACGTATCCTCGAGTCGACACCATGGATGTGACGACCATCGAGGTCAGACACAAATGGAAGATTGTGACGTAGCCTCGAGTCGTGACTACAATGGGGATGGTGACGTAGCCTCGGTTCGGTACATAATGGGAGGGACGTACCTCGCGTCTGACAGTAATGGGGCAATGTGACGTTAGCCTCGATGATCGGACATAAGTGAGATGACGTGAGCCTCGTAGTCTGACACAAGGAATCGGTGACTGACGCTAGCCTCGAGTCGTGTACATATATGGGAATGTGTACGTACCTCGAGTCTGTACTATAGGGAGATGTGACGTAGCCTGCGTGCCTGACAGAATGGAAGTGGAACGTAGCCTCGATGTCTGACATAATGGGAAGTGTGGTACTGTTTATAACCTAAATAAATTGACTTTTACACGGACAGAATGAGTATTGAGATGTGAGTAAAATACATTTATGTGTAGTCAGTCTAGGTCCCTTTCACCATGATTGTGGCTGTCTAAGACTCACTATACAAGAGGCGCTACAAGTCAGCTAACAGTGGCGTGAATATCTTACCGTGTGATGTGAAAGATATGTAATTACATTTATATGGTTTATGACTGGTTATAGTGACGTCATATAGAGGTGAGATATACAGTGTGATATAAAGGGAATCATAGACTAGGTGGTTTATACAAGTATAATAACAGTGGATATACAGGTGGAGAATATCGCAGTGGATATATACAGGTGATATATACAGTGTGGTAGATACAGGTATAGATACAGGTAGTAATACTAGTGAATAGATATTACAGGTGGTATATACAGGAGAGTATATACAGTGGTGATATACAGGTGTATGATACAGTGGTAGATTCAGTGAGACTAATACAGGTGAGTATATACTGGGTGATTATATGGACGAGTGATGATATGACAGTGTGATAGTAACAGGTGAGTATATATCATGTGGATGAGATACAGGGGAGTAGTAGAACAGTGTGGATAGACAGGTGGATATAACAGGTGGTATAGAACTAGGTGATATAGACAGGTGGGTATACGGAGAGAGAGTTATGAGATCGGGTGATATAGACAGGGTGTATAGGTACATGTGTTATTATAACAGGTGATATATAGCAGGTGTCTATATAGCAGAGTGATATATACAGGAGATATATACAGGTGGTCATATACAGTGTATATACAGTGTTATATACTAGTATATGACAGGTGGTATACACCATAACAATTTGTCTACTCACAGCTATTAAAGAGTTATCGGAGTAACTTATGTATAAGTGAGTTTTACTACTTACGTAGCAGTAGATAAAGTGAGTTTTTGTGATAAGTTGTTGTAGAGTAGCCATTTAGTTGTAGTGTATCCCATTTTAGATGTAGGTGTTTACCTTGTAGTTCTAGCGTGTATGTTTGCCATTGTAGTTCTTTGGCTGGAGTGTATACCATGTTTAGTTGGAAAACTTCTACTGTATCGCATTTAGTTCGCAGCGAGTGGTTTCCCATTTAGAGTGGGAGCTGTAGTGTATCCATTTAGTTGTAGCGTGTAAGTGTGACCATTTAGTTCTAGGCTGATTGGTAAATCCATTTAGTTCTAGCTGTCTGCGATCCATTGAGTTTAGCGTTGTTATTCCTTTTAGTTCTAGCGAGGGTATCCATTTAGGTCGAGTATTGTAGTGTACCTGTTAGTTTGGTAGTTATGCCAGTTAGTTGGGGAGTGGTTCCATTGCACACCAATTCAGTCGGAGCCAGGATTGATTCACTTGGTAATTAGATGTAGTGGATAACTTAAACTGATAATATCAATAGATAGACTGTTTTATTTGCCTTGGTTATTGAAACTCCAATCTAATCTTGACTGTGAATGTTTCCAATTAGGTCTGCGATGTTACAGTCAGAAACGAACAGCACAGTGGTCACGGTCATGGTATATGTCTGAGGGTTTTCATGCTTATACAATGTATGGATCCACCGTAGGATGCGGCAACCTCGGCAGCAACCCCTCAGTCTACGCCACTGCCTCGGGATATTTGTATTCTATATTGTATCATACAAACTTATGTACAAACAAATTGTCCGCTGTCCGCCTCAGCCTTTACGTTAATATGTTTGAAAGAGTGTAGTACAGAATGACTGCATTGTATAAACTAATCGGGTCACAATTTGTTGGATCCACAGATATACAAAGTGTCCTTTAATTTTTTATGTGGTATGTATGCATTGCAAACGTGTGTCGTGTAATTCCACATTCAGGGGAGTTTGATGTGAGAGATTTACAGAATGTTTGGGGTGATTACGGTCGTTATCAAATATCTGATTCTATTTATTATATCTTTATATAAACTTGAACTTTGTGGAAACAGAATTTATCACAGGTTTCTTGATCGCATCAATCAAAAACGTGTAGCTTATAAAAAGATGTTTAGATTGTATTGTCATGTCAAGATGCAATGGGTATGAATAGTCACGACAAAAACAATTAACGTTAACTAGATATAGAAAGTAATTATCAGATATTAATATCTATTTCCGCGTTTAAACACATGACAGTTTCTGATACAACACACACGGGCCTGCACATAGGAACAATCAGCGCGCGCTACTTCAACTTCGGAGGAGGAGGATAGAGAGAGTTGTTGTAATTTGGGCATGGCACGTGTGTGTTTGATACATTTTTATTGGGTTTTATAACGAGCATATGTATTTTAAATTTTCTGCTACTTGACTTATAGAGTCAGTTTAGTTTTAACGTTTTGTCGTGCCTTATTATTGCATGGCAGTCTGTCATGAAATTTACAAGCTAAAAACCACTTGTTTTTATGCGAACATCGTGTCCTGATAGCGGTCTTGGGATACGCAGGGTGAAAATTCTGTTTACAAGTTACGTCTTTAGAAATAATATAAAGAATATATGTTATTTGGATGGGTTTTTGTAAAGGTCGTATTAACCACCTCAATAAACTGCGCGTGTATATCTCTTTAACATCCTGTCACTCGGGGAATATAGAATAAACTGTTTGCCGTGCAGATTTCTACATAAGATGAATCTAAAGACTCCTTGGTTTATTGTTGTATAACAAATTGGTACAGCGATTGGTTTATACGCAATGCAAGCTTTATGTAATTCTCTAGTCATTATTAATTAATGTAAGATGTGGCCGGACAGCGGACAATTTTGTTTGGACATAAGTTGTATGATACAATGAGTGAACATTTATCCCGCAGTGCGTAGTCATGGGGTTTCAGTGGTGCAACTTCTTCAGTGGTTTCGATATATTTGTATGTTTTATGAAACTCTACTTGGTCTACCATGAACTGTGGCTACGGTGTGTTTCGGCTGACTGTACATCGCAACTATGGTAATCTGGAATGTCCATGTATTAACGGGGGTGTTTCTATTTCAGCGAAATATTAAAGATAGTATATAGTTATATTTTAACTATAGCAATTCTTTATTATATACGTGAAGTTGCTGCTCCCAGGATATTGGGGTGGGGACATGATACACTACAATCTAAATTGGGAATACACTACAACGAAATGGATACACTACATTCTAAGAACTAAATCGGGATACACTACAGCTAGAAATAATTGGATACACTACAGCTACAACTAAATGGATTGCACTACAGCTAGAACTAATATGGAGACACTTCTGCGTAGCACTAAATGGATACTCGACAGCGACAACGATATGGAGACACTACAGCTTCAACTAAATGGGGAGTAACTACAGCTAGAAATAATGGGTCACTACAGCTATCAAGCGTTAATGATACACTACTGGCGAGAAACTAAATGATACTCTACAGCTAGAACTAATTGGATACACTACAACTAAAGGGTTACACTACAACCAAAAGGATACACTACTACCAAATGGTACAAAAATATCTTTTTTTTACTGCTTCCGTAAGTTACTTATTTTTACTAAATGTTACGCCGATAACTCTTTTTAATTAGCTGTGAGTTAAACTATGTTATGGTGTATATCCACCTGAATATACGACCGGTATTTTCCACCTGTATTTCCACCGTATTTGACCTCCTGTATATATCACCAGTATATACACCTGTATTTAGAGCCACCCTATGATATTTCACCTGTTGATTACCACCTGTACTACCCTCGCTGTAGATTCACCGATATATCTCCTTTATAATACCACATATATTTCACCTTTTTAAACCACCTGTAGTATTTCACCTGTTTATACCACCTGTATATATCTCTGTATATACCACGCTGTATATAACACGCTGTTATATATCACCTGTAGTATATGCACCTTTTTAAATCTCCTGGTATTTTCACCGTATATATCACCTGTTGAGTACCTGCCTGTATATATTCACCTGTATAACCCACCTGATATATGGCTCCGTGATATACCATCCATGTATAACTCGCTGTTTATACCACCGTGTATTATCACCTGTATTTACCTCCTGTTGATTTCACCTGTATGTTTCCACCTGTAGATTTCCTACCTGTATGAGTTCGCTCCTGTAATGTTATCACCTAGTATATACCACCTGTATATATCACCTCTGTTTGAGTATATATATTCAGTTATAACATATAAATGTTTAAATAGACTTTCTCTTTATCAAGGGGTTGATATGGATTGATCGCAACTGGTTTATGATCATGTATTTGTAGCCTCTATGGATAGTTGGCTGATAGTCTGCACTTGCAAAAATATGGGACAGGAATGGGTATCTATCTTATATGGTGGTTGATATCACAGTCTTATACCTATATTTCTGTAATTGTGTATAGCAATTTTTAGGGTAAAAGTAACCACGATTCCATTTATTGTCAGATACGCGTGCTACGTCACATCCCTTTTTGTCAACTCGAGCTACGTCACATTCCATAGTCCATCTCGAGGTCTATCTCACGGCCCAGGTTGCAGAACTCGAGCTTACGTCTCATTCCCATTTGTGGCCTGTCTCGAGCGACGTCACTTTCCCATTATTCAGACTCGACTACGTCAATTCGCCATTAGGTCAGACCGAAGGCTACGTCACAATCCCATAGTCAGTCTCGAGGGCTTCGTCCAGCGATTCCCATTTTGTGTCAACTCGAGGCGACGTCACAGCCCAGTGTGTCAACTTCGAGCTACGTCTCATTCCTGGGTGTCAGACTCCGATGTTACGTCCATGCGCCATTGGTGTCTGACTCAGGCATTACGTCCACATTCCCAGTATGTCAACTCGAGGCTAGACGGTCTCTATACATTATTCCGCATTGTGTCAGACTCGAGGCTACGTCACATTCCAATTTGTCAGACTCAGCTACGTCACATTCCCCTTGTGTCAGACAGCGTGCTTAGTCACATTCCCATAGGTCAGCTCTGCTAAGCACTGCCCATATATGTCAGACCGTGTACGTCACATTGTGAACTATCAATCAGAATTCATCCAAGATAACCCGCCATCTGGTCAAAGTCGCTACGAGAAAGAGGTGCGTACTACGTCCACATCACAAGTAACATGCACACGTAGTAAACTAAGGCAGATCATTGTCAATACATCTAAGAATAATTGCATATTGCTGGCTGGCCACATCTCTCCCCTTTTAGCGACACCTTAACTCGTCACCCCCCCCCACACAACCAGCGCTTACGGGGTATTTAGGTATCACGATAGCCACATAATGAATAGCTATCAGTAGCAGTCTACGGTTGGTTGCCGGACGGCGGCATTCAACTGCTAGAACTCCGTAACCTTATCAAACTAATAAGGAGATTAATCAGAGCCCTGCATGGTGTTATGCAGATATCTATCCGCACTATCCTCCCCTATCCGTTTTCTCCTCTGTGACTAAGTATTACACTTGAGGATGACAAAGCACAACAGCGAACATGCCGGATGCTCCGCGCGGCCTGGGTGCCTGTTAGTTTACTTCCGCGTACTTTTGTGGGTGTTTTAGTGCTTTAAATATTATATTTGGTTTGACCTAGTGACTTAAGTCTATACACTGTGACGTAATGGAAGAATACCTTTGAAGTCGGTTTGGTGGTGAAGCGCCACTGGTATGGAATAGAATGCGCCAGTGGTATGATAGGTAGAATGGGCCACTGGGGATGGAAGGTAGAAGCGCAACTGGTATGGATGGTAGAAATGCCCACGGGGAGGTGTGAAGGGTAGGAATGGCGCCATCGGGGTATCTGGAAGGTAGAAAAATGCGCCCCACTGTGATGAAGGTAGAATCCCATCTGGTTAGGAAGGTGTAAGGCCCTCTGGGGTATGAAGGTAGAATCGCCACTGTATGGAAGTATCCCACTGTATGAAGGTAAATCCCACTGGTATTAGAAGTAAGAAGCCCACTTAGAAGTTAAATCGCCACTGGTATGGAAGGTAGAATGCGCCATACGTTATGGAAGTAGAATGCCGCCACTGTGAGCAGGAAGGTAGAATGCGCATCGAGCTCGGGTAGAAGTAGATCCCACTGCTATAAAGAAATCCCACTGTATGGAGAGTAGAATGCGCACTCTGGTAGTGAGACGCTATAGCAAAATCCCACCTGGGTATGAATAGCATGCCACGGGTATGAAGTATAATGCCACTGTATAGTGAATAAATCGCCACTGGGTATGGAAGCAGATGCGCCACTGAATATCCCACGGTAGTGAGAAATATGGCGCCACTTGGGTATGGAAGTAGAAGCGCCACTGTATTGGAAGGTAGAATGCGCCACTGGGTATGGAAGTAAGAATGCGCCACTGTATGGAAGGTAGATGCCCACTGGTATCGGCGAGTAGAGCGTAGAATGCGTCCACTGGTATGGTAAGGTAGATGCGCCACGGTATTGGAAGTAGAATGCGCCACTGTAGAAGTATGAATGCGCAATTACTGAGTAATCCAACTGGATATGATTAGAATGCGCACTGTCATGAAGGTAAATGCGCCACTGGGTAGGAAGGTAGAATGCGCACGTATGGAAGAGAATGCGGCCACGGTGATGGAGAGGTAGAATCGCACTGGTATGGAAGTAGAATGCGCCACGGAAGTGGTAGTGGGTAGAGGCCCACTGTATGGAAGTAGAATGCGCCACTGTGTAGGGTATGCGCCACGGTAGTAATGCAGCTCCACGTATGAAGGATATGCGGCCACTGAGAGTAAAAACTGGACGTATGTAGAATGCGCACTGGTAAGGAAGGTCGAGAAGCCCACTGGTATAGGAAGGTAGAATGCGCCACTGGGTATGAAGGTAGAATCGCCACTGGTATGGAAGTAAATGCCACTGTATGAAGGTAAATGCCCACTGGTATAGAGTAAATGCCCACTTAGAAAGTGTTGTAGAATGCGCCACTGGTATGAAGTAAATCGCCACTGGTATGGAAGTAAATGCGCCACTGTAATGCAGGTAGAAGCGCCACTGGTATGAAGTAGAGCGCCACTGTATGGAAGGTAGAATCCCACTGTATGAAAGTAAATGCCCACTGGTATGGAAGTAAATGCGCCACTTATGGAAGTAGAATGCCCACTGGTATGAAGTAGAATCCCACTGGTATGGAAGTAGAATGCCCACTGTATAGAAGTAGAATGCGCCACTGGTATGGAAGTAAATGCGCCACTGTATGAAGTATAATGCGCCACTGTATGAAGGTAGAATGCCCACTGGGTATGAAGGTAAATGCCCACTGGGTATGGAAGTAAATGCGCCACTGTATGAAAGTAAATGCGCCACTGGTATGGAAGTAGAATCGCCACTGTATGGAGTATAAGTCGCCACTGTATGGGAAGGTAGAATGCGTCCCCTCTGGAAGGATGTTGTTTGATGGTAGAATGCGCACGGTATAGAAGTAAAGCCCACTGGTATAGGAAGTAATAATGCCCACTGGTAGGAGTAGAATGCGCCACTGGTAAGAGTAAACGCGCGTATGGATATAAATCGCCGACTGGTATGAAGGAGAATGCGCCACTGGATGGAGTAGAATGCGCCTCTGACGAAGTAAACTCCCAGAGAATGGTAGAATGCGACCACTGGTATGGAGTAGAATGCTCCACTGTAAGAGAGGTAGAATGCGCCACTGGTAATGGAGGTAAGAGCATGCCCACTGTATGGAAGTAGAAGCGCCACTGGTAGGAAGGTAGAATCGTCGCCACTGGGTAAGGAAGGTAGAATGCGCACCACGTATGGAAGTAGAAGCGCCACTGGGATAGGTAAGTAGATGCGCCGACGTGGTAAGGAAGTAAATCGCCCACTGAGGGTAGAAGGAGAAGCGCCACTGTATGAAGTAGGTATATGCGCCACTGGGGTATGATAGGAAGAGATGCGCCACCTGGGATATAGTAGGTAGATATCGACCTCTGGGTATGGTTGGAGTGATAGCCCACTTGTATGGAAGGTAAATGGCGCCCATATGGGTATGGAGAGGTTGAATGCGCCAAGGGTATTGGAAGTTAGAAGCGCCATCTGGGTTGGGAAGGTAGTTATGCGCCCACTGGGTAGTGGAAGGTAGAAATCGCCACTGGTATGGAAGTAGAATGCGCCCGGGTAGGAAGGTAGATTGCGCCACTTGGGTTATGGTAAGGTAGCAGATGCGCCAAGTGTTTGGGAAGTAAAGGCCCACTGGTATGGGATTGGGTAGAATGCCCACTGGGTGTTAGCGGAAGTGTATGCGCCAACGGAATGGTAGGTTAAATGGCCGCCACTGTGGTATGAATGGTAATAATTGGCGTCTTCGTGGGAGGGAATGGTAGAAGGCGCACTGGTTATGAAGTAGTAGGCGCCACTGGGGATGGGTGGTAGAATGCGCGCATCTGGGTTTGGTTGGTAGGAATGCGCTCACGGGGTATGGGTAGGTAAGATATGCGCCCAACTGGGTTTGTTGGTTAATAGGTGAGTGGCTCCCACTGGGTTTCGGATGGTATGCGCCACGGTAGAATGTAGATTGCGCCGACTGGGTATAGGAAGGTTAGATATGCGCCTCTGGTATGAAGGTATAGATGGCGCCACTGGTGATGAAGGGTAGTATATGTCGCACGGGTATGGTAGTAGTTTGCCGCCACTGGGTAGGTTAGATGAATCTCCACTGGGTATGTGAAGAATATGCGCCACGGGGGGAGGGAGGGGGAATAGGGCGCCATCGGGTTTGGTGAGGTAAATGCGCCAATGTGTAGGGATAAGGTAGTAATCGCCACGGGTGGGAAGTTAAATGCCGCACGGTAGTTGTTGGTTGAAGTGCGCCTCTGGGGTTTGGTAGGTAGGATATGCGCCATGGGTAATTGGAAGGTAGATGCGCCACTGGGTATTGGGAAGGTGATTGCGCCACGGTTGTTTGGAAGGTTATTTGCTCCACTGGGTTTGGAAGGAGATATGCCCACTGGTATGGTAAGTGAGAATGACCTCGGTAGTTGGAAGTGGGGTATTGCCCTAGGGGGATAACAGGGAAAGCGCCACTGGTATGGAAGGTAGGAATGCGCCACTGGGTGATGGAAGTGTAGAATTGCGCCACTGGGGTAGGTTCGGTGTTTCCCAATGTTTGGAAGGTTTAATGCCCACTGGTTAGGGATGCGTTCGCGTGGGATACAAAGTGGTTAATTTTGGAACTACTCGCTCCCCTCCAAGGTGCTACCGACTACACCCTCTTGTCTGACTTTGGATTTGTGATGTGGTCATCGAACTACGATACACAGTGCTTTTTCTCCTGGAAATTTTCCCTAATTCAGTGGTTTTGATCTTGGTATATAAAGCCAAATATAGGGCAAATTATGATGAAAGGTATGGGAATGGGGAATTTTGCCTTATATATGTGGATATTTTGATGTGCTTCCGCCACAGAATTTGAATGCGATTTGGGATTTGATAGTCGATGTTATTTAGGATTTTATTTCCGCCGGAAAATTTTGCTACAGTTGTGTTAATCACACTGCTAAGACATAGTCCGAACAACGTTTTTGACAGTAGAGTGCATTCATTACGATGATGGGTATTGGTCATGACATAGACACAGCATGTTAGGACTGCTTTTATGGAGAACTACAGCTATTAAATTATGCTTGTAGTTAGTTTAATACTTTTGATGATTAGATAAAACATATAGTATTATCTACTAAGAACATGTCATCTTTTCTCAGATTATACATACCTGCTTCTATGATACATTGTGAGAGTATTGGCGTTCAACCTTGTGGGATTTGGTGGGCATCGGTGTCGCAAGCGGGTATAAGGCCAAGTC